>JAIFKI010000021.1:12752270-13352270 GCA_025389145.1 Misgurnus mizolepis | reverse complement strand
ATATGGGATGCAATACGGCTACCAATGAGATTAAAACCTACACTACTGCTCAAAAGTTTAAGGTCACTTAACTAAAATGTTAACTATTCTCTTAAAAATCATTAAATCTGAAGGCTTATGGTTAAATGCTTGAAATTACTTTTGTAGACAAAATATAGCTGTGCCAAACAGATTAATTTTTGTTATTAGAAACCAAAAAATATATTTTTTGAAATAGATGACTTACACTGAATATTAAAGAAAAAGCAGCCACTAAGAGACCATATTATATATAAACTCCTTCTATACTCTTAAAAATTCATACTAAATTGAAAATTTAAGAAGCTTCTTGAAAAAATTACACAGTTTTGCAGTTTCTAGGCAAAGGGTGACTTGCACTTCAGATGATGAAATGTAACGATTGATTTATTTTGGATGCTTTTAGTCACCAACAAAATTCTCACAGACACAGTTACATTTGTGCTATGTCGTAGTTTGGACATGTTTATTATTATTCTGTAATATGGAAAAAATGTAAATAATAAAAAAAATGTCCTCGGTATTTGAAAAATCCTGGCTACGGCCTTGCTTGTAATATGAAGTGGACGCGGTCCGGATCCAGTTGCCGTCGGGTCCGGATCCAGACCGGAGTCCGGACTTTGAGAACCCCTGCCCTAAAGGGTCATGCAATAAAACCACAGATGTTTCTTCTCGTAAACGTTTTATTTTCCAGCAGGACAAAAAAAGCAAGAGTAGGCTATTTAGTGGTGTGGAAGCATTAATAGAGACAGTCGGGTATTCCCCATATTTTTACGGGAAGAGACCTTGCGGGTTTTGTAGTAAATTACAGGCCAGAATTGGACATTTTTGATGAAGACATTTCTGTGACATGCTTTTTGAACGATTTGTGTAAGGGTTTGGTAATTTATAACAACAGTTCCTGGTGAATAGCCTCTGCATATTACATTTAAAACGAAAAAAAAAACAGTATTTTAACATGAAAACAAACACTTTGGATTTTGTCTTAAATTTGACCTGAATTGTGTTAAAGTTGTGGAGTCCACCACCACCCCATTACTGTCCTAAAAGCTCATGATCTTGTGCAAAGGTACTATCTTTACTGAAGCTTTTCGGTGAGTCCCTGTGGCTGTAGCAGTGATCCTAAATTAAGTGTATAAATCCACCCAGCCAAATATGTCGAAACTTCTCTGCTATATGTGTGTGACTGTGTGAGTGTCCCTGAAAAAACTGTGCTTCCATAGCCAGATTACAGCACAGAAAGCATGGATAGCCAATCTATGCATGTACATACAATACAATACAATACTAAGAACGCATACACACTATCCAAACCAAACCGACCCCCAAATACTGGTTTGTTTGACTAGTGCAATCGTTCTGTACCGCACCCGGGCGCGGTTTGGTTCATCTCGCCTTGGCAGGCTTGCAGAGGTGGGCTTGAGCGTGGTTCACGGAATCCACAATGTAATCGCAAATCGTGCCAGAGCAAGATTCAAAAGGAGAGACGTCAATTGGGCGACCACTCACCTTAATCTGCCTTCGTAAAAACCTTCTAATGCACCCAGCAGGGTTACGTGAATGTCTGAGCTGCATAAGCGACAGACCAACTAAGATGATGGCATGTAAGAGGGCTGTATGTCATCGCGCACTAAACGACTCCAGTTCCAGTGTTAAAGGAGTAGTCCACTTTAAAGATGGGGCCCGTTGACTTATTATAGTATTTTTTTCCTACTATAAAAAGTCGATGGACCCCCTCTTTAAAGTGGACTACTCCTTTAAGAGAGAGCTTTACTTCTTGCTTTCAAAACAATCGCATCCTAATGACGAAAGCGCGCCTGGGCTCGGATCGATAAAAGTACAGGGTGAGTGCCTGCTTCTGGGGGAGTAGGGAAAGGGTACAATCACGCTGGGGCATGGTTTGGTTTGGATAGTGTGAGTGCCCCCTTAGTTGTGAACACTAGAACTAGGGTAACTGAGTCTTTAAACATTTTATGACGTCTTAAAGACTCCCATTTAATTTGCAGCTTTATTGGATGTGCTGCTGTAATTTTAACACAAATAGTTAGGGTAGGACATATTGAGTGGCTCCACCCATCTTTAAAACAGCCAGTACCGTTTACAGCCTGGAGTCTGATAGGAAGATGTGAATGTTGTCTCAAAAATGATTGATCTGTATTGACAGAAAAAAGAGAGCCCAAAATCGCATACTGTGACAGTACTGAAATAGATACAGTGCCTACTCATAAACATTTAAAACAGTAGGTATGAATATGGATAGTATTAATGAATTCGGACATACTACATCCGCCATGTTGATTCGTCATTACAAGTTAATTGGAATGTCGTTAAACTAGCGCAATTTAACCACAAGGGACAGCTGTTTAATAAATTTGTATTTGAATAGACGCCTTACTGCTTTGGACATCTTTTTATAAAACAACGCTTCTCTTTTTCTTCTTTGTTTTATAACTCCTCTCCCAGGTAATCATGGAATAGTAAGTCAGGACACTTCGGATTTTGCCGGTCACCTGGGTACTTTTCGCTTCTGTTTTTGTAATACTATGAATTGGGACATACTACTCACCTCGCGTATTGCTTTTCGCCTACTATATGAAGTAGGCAGTTTTGGACGCAACCTAAGTTTTGAATGCTTATTTCTTACAAATGTGTATTCTGTCAGTATATTTTGGGGCACACTATTTTATAGATATCCTTCAAGGTAACATATCCATATTAAAAGTCAAAAAGCTTAATTACGGTGAGTTTAAACTCTAAACAGTAAAGTTTGTGCTGTTCTTGGACATAATCATTCAACAGCAGTTGTTAATATCAAACAAAAGACGTATTTCAGCCTACAGATGACTAAACTGCCCAGAATAGCTTGGCTTGGTATTTACGTCACCGCGTCGTTTCCCTCCCTTTACAACCGTTCGTGACGTCATACTAGTTTGCAAATCTTAAGAGGTAACTCACACAATCCAGAGTTTGTGAAAGAGACCCTCGTACCGTTCACTCAGCTCAAAGCGTTCGTCTAAAACCTCTCCGAGGACGGTCCCGATGCCAGAGTGAGGGGTTTCTTAACAGTCAATCACGTGAAAGATTGATTTAACGCGGGAAGCTCGCGCTCTGGCGAAGTGCCTCGCGGTGACGTCAGAGGCGCCGCCAACCCGCTGGTGTGGATGGTGTGCACGCGCGCGCTCGTAAGCTCGCACGCGCTAGGGGGTGAGAGACACGCGCTGACAGAAATGCTCTACGTGCTCTGAGTTCAGAACAGATGTGCGCCAGCAGAGAATAGAGAAAATGCCAAAACACAATTAAGTGTTAAAAATTACACTAAAATACATTTAAATTTATTTTTGTGCGTGTATTTTGAAATGCAGCGAAAGTAAGCGTCTCGCGCAGTCAACAAGAAATTGTATCTGCCTCGATAATCGCCCTCGCGTTGGTTGAATACATTACATCCAGTCTTCAGTTGCATTGCATATAGGCGATTTTTTTATATAACTTTAATGCTTTTGTGTTGCACACGTGCAGAGTCAGTCTTTACCATACCGCAGTCGTACTGAAGCAGCCGTATATTGCTAGTATATGCATTAGTTCGGGTCTCTCTCTCTCTCTCTCTCTCTCTCTCTCTCTCTCTCTCTCTCTCTCTCTCTCTCTCTCTCGATCACTCTCAGCTCAGTCCGTCTCTCCTTCGGTCTCAGTACTCAGCGCTTGGCTAAGGATAATAAACTGCGTTTCCGCAGCAATACGTGGTCAATAGGGAAGCCTGCAACAGAGGTAAGGATGCACTCCCTCAATTCAGTCGTTTCTGAATAAAACTGTTAAAGAGATCTAGAGATATTTGTTAATCGATTGATCCTCTCCATTGATCAGTGATTCATTTGTAAAGCCACCTGCATGCTGAACGCTGTGCGCAGAGGTTTGATATGCTGTGTTGTATGCTTTTCCAGCTGTTTATTGACAGTGTCAGTGTTTTAGATGCTTAAATGTTTCCCAAGCCTAATAAAACCCATGACTGGATCATGTTTGCTTGTGTAACTTGGAAAAGCAGATGTTTTTCATGAAGATGCTCTTTTCAGTTTAGTTTATTGGGCTGTGACAAGTGTTAAAAAGCTAAAATAGATTTTCAGTGTTTGCTTACTGTACTTATTATCATCCTCAATAGAATCTGTTTATTATGTAAGAACTGTGGAGTTATGAGGAAATGGCCATATGGAATTATTTAAGGATTATGATTTTGCCATTTTTGTGCATTTATTGCTGCCTCTAGATGATCTTTGTGTAAATAAATAATGTACCAATGGATATAAATGAAAGAGAGGGAGGGAGGGAGAGGAGTGGGGGTGCTGGGAAAGATACGGGACAGGGGACAGCGGAGAGCTCCATCGTTTGATTAATAACCTCGCAAATACGCAGCGACTGGCGAAGCCTGGGGTCCCCACTTTGACTCGCTGTCATTTTAACAGCAGACACAGATTATGCCGAAATACTGATAAAAAGACAAAATAGCTCCCTCTGCAAGGGCTCGAAAAAGCTTTCTACCGCATGTAGTGAAATCAATGTGATTAGGCAGATGCACTACAACCACACCTGTTATAGAACATCATGCAGCCGATATTCAGTTTTGCTTTGGGAATTTCCAACCATCAAACAATATGGGGTTTTGTCCTTGCTTTTTAGATTTGTGGCCAGCTGGTTTAATGCTAAAAATGAACTTTTACTGGATATATGCAGTGGTGTAGTGGTGCCTGAAGAAGTGGGTGTACTCTTAATTTATGCCCTCACTCATTTCTTTAAAGTAGAAGTGGGTATACCCCGAAGCCATCAAATAAAGAAGCACTACATCACTGGATATATGCACGAATCGTACAGTAGCGTACAGAGGTTTCTGTTCTGAAAAAAATGGACGAAATATGTTGATGACTCATCTTGTACATATGGGCGTATCCAAGTTTTATCCATTAAAATTCTCTGAAATTAGAACATCCCCTACTTTTAACATTTTAGTTCAATCTGACTATAAATAGCACATAAACAACTTCAGACATTTCTTTGCGATAACGCTCTCGCTTTCTTTCGCAACGTATCATTTTGCAGTTTTACAAATTAATCGCACAAATCAATCTGCTTTAATTGTACAAAGTTATCTTGTGTTGTTTGCAGAAGACTCAAAGATCTTTCAAGACATTTTCTATAGTGCTACGCTTACGAATGTTACGTAAACATCATTGTGGTCTCATCGCAATTGTTTGACCACATCGCGATGATTTCAGATCACCGCAATGATTGCACATCTCTTAAAAAACACAAGGGGGAGCTGCAGCGCGTGTATAAAGGAGACTGTATCAGATGGTGCTCCTTAACTGACATTGCAAAGCCATTCAATACAGTGGAAAAACAGCATTTAAAGAAATGCTGCAAAACTTTGATAAGCAGTGTGAACTGCCAAGTAAAACATACTTTTTCAAAACAGCAATTCCAAATTTAGGGAAGTGAAGGATGCTATTCTTAAGAATCTGTAAGGAATTGAATTTTTTGCAGCCACTACAGACATGTGGTCAAGTACTAATATGACCTTAGTAGGATCATGTGTGAAAATGACTTCATAAACAAAATTATGAGACTGAAATGTTAAAGCAATAAAACAGACAATTAATCCTCATAACCGGCAAAGCCCTAAACAGGCAATTAATCGCCACGATCATCACAATTAACCGCCAGCCAAATGTCATAACCGTGACACCCCTAGTGGCAGCGAGATTTGGCAATGAAATTGCATAAATATTTGGTTGTTTTTTTACCAAATCTGAGTACATATTAAGTTTGGATTGAGTTTTTGTGTGCTCCATCAGTTTTATTCTGAAGTTAGACAATTGAAGGAAAAAAATGGGCTTAGTGACATCAGCCAAAAAGAAATGCTATTTGGAGGCGGAGCAAGTTATTACATTTTGATAAATGATAACAATTACACAGACCAACAGTTTATCTTTGGTGTGCTTTTATGAATCACACTGGATCATTTATTTAAAATGTAAATGGGGGCTCATTTTGATTTCTTGTTTAGATCTGCTGCTGGCGTTATGTAATGAGGGTTCGGATGAGAGGCCACAATGGATGAATTTTACAATGATGAATTGACCCCTCACTACCAAAGCCTATTTTTCCCCACATGGCAATGCTGAATGTGTGACTTCCTTATTTCCAACCCGGTTTGCGATGTTGATTTATCTGTGGTCTTTTTTTAGACATATCCACAGGTGCCAGAAGTGAGTCACGAGCATGCTTGTCTAAAGGTGCGGCTTTACCCAAACCGATGTGTTTAGATTAAATGGGAACCAACTCGTGTTCACACCTGTCCACCCCAGCAGCTACAACAGTATACTGTAGGCATACAGTACTGTATACCAAACGTTTGAGTAAAAAATCTTTCTTTACTTAAATTTTACACTGTAAAAAATGGTAGCTTGTTTCACCCATAGTTGTGTAAAATATGGACAAACCAGTCTGTTGGGTCAAAATAGTTTTCCAACTATAGGTTGATAAAAGCCAGCGTTTTGAGTTAAAATATCCAAGCATATACTGTAAAAAAAAAATTACGGGACAGAAGCCAGCCGTTGGGATAAATTAACCCAGGAAATTTTTATATTTGACGAAACAAATGGGTTAAAACAACTCTGCATTTTGGGTTTAAACAACCCAGCATGGGCTCGTCTCTTTTTTTACCCAATGCTAGGTTGAAAACAACCAAGCATGTTTAGAGTGCATGTCAGTTTAAACCCATTGGTTAAGTTTTAAACCTGGTATTAAAGGATAATTCCGGCATTTAACACTTTGAGTTTCATTTCTGGTTTGTTTTGGATGTACTACAGTGATGGACACTGACATTTTGACAATGGGTCGTGTCTTGACTTTTTGACTCGTTTAGAAGCGTCTCTTGACTGCTTCAGAATGGAAGTCAATGACCATGCACAAACATGTCATTAAAACAACACTTAACATTCATTTTCAAAACTGTACTACTCACCGAGTGGTTCTTGGTGAAAAGATGCGTTTTGGTCGATTGGATCGTGAATACGATAGGTGCTCTTTAAGAGTGTGTTCTGCAATAGAGCTCCTGCCGTCATTACGGTACTTGGTGAGAGAAAGCAATTAATGGCTTTTAATCTAAAGTAAAAATAATCAATGAGGCGTTCACAGATCTCGGGCCAGTTGGGATTCTGCGGTTTTAAATAGAGACAGCCAGTTTAGAGTTGCTGATTTGTGTGTGTGTGTGTGTGTGTGTGTGCGTCTGTGGTCCGGTATCTACTCATGTGCTCAGCATTGAAGCAGTCAAGTGTGATTGAGTGCTGAGGATAATTCTCTCTCTCTCACCCAGCCACGCACGCACGTGCGCGTGCGCACACACTTGGTTGTCAGTTTATCTAAGTCTAGATCTGTTCCAGTGCATTTCCATTCTGCTCAATAACCTTCATCCTTCACCAAAATAGTAATTAAAAATAAAGCAATCATTTTCAAATATTGGTATTCCCGTTGCTCACTTTGTAGAGCATTGTGCTAGAAGCGGCAAGGTTGTGGGTTCAAATCCCAGGGAACATATACGATAGAAATCTATGCTTTAAAGAGCACCAATGGTCCTATTCACATTTTTAAATTTTCTTTGGTGTGTAAGTGAGTGTGTATTAGTAAATGTTAACGATATGCAAAAGGTACTTAACCAAAAGTAAACGATGTCGCTAGTAGGGATGTTAACAATTAATCGATCTTCGGTTAATTGTCGATAAGAATTTACTCGATAAATATTAACGATTGTTGAAAAACAAGATCATGCACGTGTGTGCGGCGCCTGCGCAAAACACATACAGTCGGAGAAAAAAAAATTAAGCGAGCGCGCAAAAGTTAAACTACTAGCTATGATCACAACGATGCTCGATGCCAAGCACACGCATGTGCTTTTTAACGTCATGCGAGACGAGGCTGGCTGGCTGGCCAACGCAACGAAATGACATCCGCAGTGGATCTGATCCGATGCAGAAAATGCAAATACGTTTAGGATACTGAAAGCAAAGACCCTCTTCAGGCAAGCCTGCAAGATTAGCATAGCAACGCTGCTATATACAGAGAAGGAGACCAGAAGCCGTTTATAATGAACAGATTAAAATGTAATCTTAAATTATGGCAAGAAACTGTCAAATGTAAACTGTAACTGACTGTCGTTACACCCTGAATGCCCGCAACATATATCACTGATCATCATTATTGACTGGCTGAGGCGCTGCGTGTTTTCTAATGGAAGGTTGCCATCTCCGTAATATAAGCATCTTTGCTGAAAGTACGTCTAAGCTGAGGTGACGACGAGAAAAGTGCCCTTCGTGTGCTTCTTGGATATAATTACAAACAGTGTATCAACGACTCGGAAAGCGAGGTAAACAACTTGATAAATAACACTTGATGATAATAAAACTGTTATTTTGACATGGACTTTCATGCGTCTGTTTCAGAGTGCCCATGTGAGGCGGAGTTATACACTGTGTCTATTAGTCATTATATTTCATTACGAGATAAGTTTAAATTGATGATTTTATCAAAACAACAACTACATTGACTCATTTTACAATCCCACTAGCATGTTATTTAGACAAAATAAAATCTTTTAATTCGCGTGAGGAAGCTGTCGTTTTTATGCACACTTTTATGTCATTGGATATGCCACTGCAGTGAAGGCTTATTGCACTATTACTGTTAACGATTATTCGATTGATTGATCGTTAATTTAAATGATCATCGAATATGGGAAATTGCATAAATTGACATCCCTAGTCGCGAGTTATCGTCTCCAACGTAAATCTGTTTTCTTGGACTACAACAAACACATGGATTGGAGGCAACAGTTTACTTCCTTGTATTGAAGACCAACATTATCATCATTTCTCCCGCTTCGGACTCATAGCTTGTAAATTAACTCATGTTAGCAACCAAATCTTTCAAACATGGTAAGGAGCGTCACATTTCCTGCTCACGTCAGAGGTATTCAGGCCAGTCACAACGTACTGATTAGCTGCCCAATCAGGGACACAGAGCTTTTCAAATCTGTGCGTTTCGGGAAGAAAGTGAAATCTGGAGCTACAAAAATGTACGGTATGTGGAAAATAATGTGTTTTTTATCCATAAAACATGCAAACACATTGTATTATGCAAAATACACAAAATAATGCTGTTTTTAAGCAATGAAATGGATGCTCTTAAAATGAAACGTAAGACCCTGTGCCCACGAACACAGGCATTTTCGAAAACGCAAATGTTGTTTGGCCGTTTGTCCAAACACAGGTCACTGAAAGCAAACTTTTTCAAAACTCCTGCCAGGGTGATTTTTTTACACTTTTTTTAAAATGTAGATGTAAGATTATCTTTGTACAAAAGTTATTTTAGAAGTTATCTAGCATTTGGTCTACTGTCTGTGAAAAACGCATTTAGTTTTATTGTAATTTTTGAATATTTCATGGCCACCATTTTGAGGATGAAATGTTCGTACTGGGCAGTTAGGGGGTGTGCACACCTAAGCTTTTACGCCCGCGGCCAGCGCATGTTTTCAATCGATTCCAATGGAAATCAGCGTTTTTCAAATAAGCAATGCGTTTTTTCCGTGCTCAATGCTGAGCGTCGAGAGTTGAAAGAGATTCAACTTTGGATGAAAAGCTCCGCTTATCAATGTCAGTTCTCACATGGCCATCCAATCACAGTGGAGGAAGGGCGGGACAGGTATCACAACAACCAACCGGCTCACAGCTCAAGTATCACAGCTAAAGAGCGCTTGGCTGAAAAAACAGCTGGCATTCGGTGTCCTCCAGGCGTTTTCAGCTGTGTTTAAAAGTTTTGGTGTGCACAACCCCTTACTGCGGTCGCATGGTTTTTACAACAATATTTTGGTCACTGACTGTTCATAAGGATGGGAACTGCATTCACATATAAACGTATATCTGTTTGTTTGTTTTTTACATTGAACAACACTACCGTTTATGAGGAAACTAAAATCTAAAGAAATTAATAAACGACACTGCTTTGCACGCTCTTACAAATGTTGGGTTGTTCCAACCCCATTGTTGGGTAAAATATGGACAAACCCAACTGTTGGTTTAAATGACCTTTAGAAAATGTTCATATTTTACCCAACCATGGGTTAAAACAACCCAGCATTGCATTATTGTGCAGTTATTTACCTGCACACTACTGTACTTAAATAGACCCTTCAGCAACCTTTGTCTCTGCTATGTAGACATGCATATCTGTGTCCAGGCGTGCATTTAATTCAATTTTGTATTTAATGGATTAGTTACTGTCAAAAAGAATCTCAATAAAACCTCAAAATAAACCCCTGGGACACCCCTCTGCCCAGACGCTTGTTGGCACACTTCAGTTTAAATTAGATAATTATGTAATGCACACAATGTGGTCTTTTCCTTTTGGTCAGCAAAATTTAAATGTGGTTATGGTTAAAGTCCAAGACTATTAGACTAATAGCTTATGGTACGATACAGATTAAAGAAATAAAAAAAAATAAAACATTTCAATCAGAAATGGTACTTTTTCCTCTTATATTTTTTTGTCTGACTGACTTTAATGACTAGCAATTTGCCTTTCAACATGGCACGCGACTGCAGTCTAAACGATTGAATGTAACGCGCCTGTCACTCAAATCAAAATGAATGGTTCAGGGATTTTTTGAAGAATAAAACTGATTTTGTATAGTGAGACTTCTGAAAGCGTAGTTCAAAGTGAAGGAACACGGTATTCCTCCGAAACCGAGATAAGTTAAACTGCGACAGGGAAACATTTAACACTTCAGAAATGTTTCTTTTTTTAACAATTTTAAGTAGACGCTTGAGGCAAAAAGGGTTTTCTCGAACACGCACGCTTTAATCTCAGAGGGAAGTTCGGTAAGTTTTCGGTAAACTTCCTCAAAGAACCTTTACCCCCGGTTTTCACTTTTCTCCAATTAAATTTCAAAAACTTTAAACAAGGCCACAATTACGGTGACATTGTAAATAGTCAGAGAGGTTTGGGAGAAAGGGACACGCTCCAATCAATGCGTGCTTTTATCTTCATCCCTGCGGTATCTCAGCGGGGAACTTGTGCCAGACACCTCAAAGAAGAGCCAGAAACGCATTCAAAGTACATTATTCCCATTGATTCATTTTTGTTAAATATTTTTATTGATTTCGAGGCGTTTGCTAAAAATATCCACTGCATACAGTAGCTGAGCGTGCCCGTGGCTTTGTATAGTTACTGTATGGGTTATATTGGAGGCTCTCCTTAATTTAGTACCTGATATCTTGTTCGGGCCCGCTGAGCATATGTTACAGCGTGCTGCCGTGATTTTATTGATTCAATCTCTAGAGACCGTTTAAAATTATACTGCATGTCTTTTACCTGATCTCATAAAGCCGGATCTTTCTCCAGAGATCTCACCCCCTTCTCTGTCACAGGTTTGTCACACTTGGGGGCGTGGCGTTCAAGATGACATTTGTCTATGTCAGATTGCTGAAGTGCCAGGGCGCTGTGCAAACAATTGTAATAGACTGATATAGATTCCTGGTGTGACCTTATCCAGTGAATGTGTATTTGTCTCTATTTCGGGGACTTTTTACGACCCTGGAAAACCTCTCGGTGAAGAATAGTACCGTATCTGTAGCTTAACTGGTAGAGCATTGCGTTAGCAACCCAAAACTCATGGGTTCGTTTCACAGTGAACCCTACACACTTATTGATAAAATGTCAGTATTTAGGGTTAAATTTGCATCAATTTCGTCTATTTGGTCTGTAAATGAGTACAAAATATTCCCAACTATGCATATGAATAGTGCCTAGTGTATTAACTGCAAGCATGCACGCATGAATGTCCACCCTCCATTCATGATGTATGATGTGATAATACCCACACTGGGGTTTCAGGGTGCGGGCGGTATTTAATTATCGCAATTTTCCTAATTATTCTTCAGAGGGCAGAACGTCCCCCTCTGCATTAAATCCACACACCCCACATTAATCACAATCTTTACGGAGTCGGAATGTGATCCGTGCATGTCCGATTTATTTATTTAAGCCATTTAAAGCATCGTGCCGTCACCGCTCCCCTGGTTGCGATGTTAATGATGTTTTTAATATGCATTAATTAGCTCTCAAAGGTTAGTTCATGGGCGGGCGGAGGCGATTTCATCAGTCGATTTAATTGGTCGAGTGATGATGGAGACGTAATTGCATGGGAATTCCTTGAAGATGCTCAAAATGGTAGAAAGCACCTGCTGTGCCGTGCTCCAATTTGAAAACGTACTTGTTTATTTTGAATTAGTTTGAATGCCGTGTTGTAGTTTCTTTTTTAACTCTTGACATTTTGCCAAGTTGCCATTTTTTATGATTTTCACAAAAGTTTTTCCCAGAAAATTTCTTCTTTAAATATATATACATCCAATATATCAAATGAAAGAATAGACCCTCTGCTTTTAAAAAAAAAATTGTTTCATCCTATCTTCATTTGTTCTCTTTTTGTCTCCTCTCAAATATGGGTAGGTGTCTTCAAAAATACCACATTTTGTGAGGTAGTTGCACTAAAGGACTTTTGTTAGAAATTAGATTTAGGGTGATGAACAAAACACACTGAGTTTTTTAACTGTTTTTAGATCAGTGGATGTTTAAGTGTTTTATAAGTTGTGTAAGATCGCCACCTAGTGGATAATAGCGGAAATATAGATTGGCGTAAAAACTTGTCAATGGCAGGGAAGCGTTTTCTCTTAATTGACGAGATACATTTTCAATTGCGAGGAAAGAGTTAAAGAAAAATACAACAAAATCTACAAAACGTAATTTCTTGATAAACTTGGGAAGATTTCTAACCTTAAAAAAAATTAGTACAGCCAAAAATGAAAATTAGCCCATGATTTACTCTAGGGCTGAACGATACATCGAATTTTCATCGTCATCGCGATATGAACTCATGCGATGAACACATCGCAACAGACAGCCTTGACGCGATGAATGAAGGGAAAACGGTAAGCGCATGTAATAAATGTTTGACCTATCACGTTTGATCCTGAAGACATGGTTTGCGCATTCATGCTATTAGGCCAATCAGGGGAACCCCCAAGTCAGCTACGCTCAGATTGATTTGTGAGGTGTCAGTTGCAACGCTGTGCCTGTTAGCAAAAATGGCGGAGAAAGGACGGAAGAGTGAGGAAAATGTGTTGTCAGACGAAGACCTTGTGGTAAAAGAGACAGCACTTCAGCTATATCATGGAATTATTTTGGATTTAGAAGAGATGACGCCGCAAACACAGGTACTGTGGAAGCGGTGATTCACATATTGCGTCTATTGCGCGCTCAAGTTCATTATTTCAAATGTAGGCGCGCAGTATGTGCGCTTTGGAAGCTCTGCGGTCGCGACTCGCACGCGGTGCGACGCGCTTGTTTTCCCAGGCTTTTCAAAAACATTTTAACTTTTCAGAATGACACAAGCGAATGTGTCTAGCGTTTTCCACGCGTTTTTAGGTGCAACATGTGAATGGCCCCTAAAACATGAAAAAATATAAAATATTTATCGCAACTCACATCGTCATCGCAACATTAAACAATGTCACCACACTATCGTGCAGCCCTAATTTACTCACCATGACTCAATGTCGTTACCGGAAGCTACTTATTTTAGTTTGTAAAGCTTTAAATATTGATATTTTTCTTACAAAATCCCATTGATTGCCCTCAGAAGGCCTTTATTAACTCTGTATAGCCGTGTGGATTACTTCTGTGAACGATGAATGGACTTTTTGGCAGGGCGCGCAAAATCGCTAGCCCGACGTCCCGGGGCTATTGTGCCTTGCAGTTGGGCTACCAAAATGCGTCTCCGCCCTGCCCGTCGTGTTATCTTGCCCTATAGGGAGGAAAAATATATTTAAATGCCTATGCATTCTCTCACAAAATATGTACTTAACTAAACTAAACGTAGTCACATTATGCACTCTATGCGTACACGCCTGTGTGGGAACAGTTTGAGTCAGAAACTGAGATGGCAGGCCGGAGCTTGAGATTTTTGTGATAAAATATGCAATTTCTGAATGCAGAACTTTTCAGTCATAAAAACACATGCAAGGCCTGAAAGAGATCAAGCTTCAGGGAAGAAAAAGTAACGCAAAAGTAACTAAAAAGTAACGTAAGCAATACTTTCCATGAAAAGTAACTATGTAACGCAATTAGTTACTTTTTTGGGAGTAACTTAATATTGTAATGCATTACTTTTAAAAGTAACTTTCCCCAACACTGGCCATTACTATCCTTATAAAAAATTTAATCTCCTGCAGCAAACTTTAATGTGGTATAGATTGCATGAGCAGTGAAAAGAATTGCTACATTAGGCTAAAGTATATGACTCCGTACAGAACTCGCTCTTAAAGTGACAGTAGCCCCAATTTTTCAGATCAAAAAATTATTCAATCTGTAACTGGAAAAACATTGTATGATCCAAACTGTGAGTTTTGTGACCCATTGAAACACTATTAGATGGTGAGTATATCCAGTGTGTAGATGGGCAGGAACAGTTGGCTTGCATGGAAATCCAGATTTTTTTGTATGTTTAAAACAAACACAATTTATTTTATGGGTTATTTGTGTTTAGATAGATGTTGTGTTTCAATATTTTACATTAAAAGTAATGTATTTTTTATTTGTGCTACTTGCATTCATTTCGGGCTACCAAAAACTGCCGAAGGGCAACCAGGGATTTTGAAATTTTGCGGGCCCTGTTTTTGGGTTTCAAATCAGAAGCACCATTTACTACCATTATAATGCTTGAAGCAGCCAGGACATTTTCTAATATAACTCCAATTGTGTTCGTCTGAAAAAAATATTCATATGCATCTAGGATGGCTTAAGGGGGAGTAAATCATGAGGACATTTTCATTTTTGGCCAAACTATCCCTTTAATCTCTATCCTAACTTCTGTATCTAACCTGTAACATGCATCATAACATATATAAATTTAAACTTATTTTTCATTCAAATAAAAAAAACTGTTTTGTGTGGTGATTAGATGGAATTTTTTCCTGTTTTGGTCCAAGTGGTCATTACGTTTCTAATTTTGATTGCTTTGAGAACTAATAGCACACATCACTCGAACATGTTTAATACTTATTACTTATGGGTTCATTCAAATCCCTAACCCCAAGGTGTGTGCTTTAATATTACACTTAGGTTTTCTTACCGCATTAGCAAGCAACTCTAATAAGGATTATCCACCTAAATACCCATCCGAGTCCTGAAATCAAAACAGCACAGGAGATGTTGTGATACGCATCACACTTGATATTAAAAAGCTTCATATCCCAAAAGTTAAACCGGTCCCCAAGGTTTGTTTGTGTAAGGGTCTCAACCTGTTTGTTTTCGTGCCATTTAAAAATGCACCTTGTCTCAAATATATTCACCAGACCACAAAAACGTCAGGGTGCATCGGTCAAACCGCGATTATCTCCATGACTCGTTCACCCTCCACTCCAGTAAACCTGTCATGACTGGTCCCTTATGCCTGCCAAAGCTCTCTTTCTCTGTGCCCTCTCACCTGTCAATCAAACGTGTCTGCAGGGGGGGCCAGGCATCTCTGCCAAAGCCAATCAGAAGATCTGTCTGTTCAAAAATTGTTACCATGGAGACACCCGTGGATGCCCACCTGGCTAATACATTTTTATGATAGTTTATAAAAGGTCGGGCTTCAATATGCACCCCAGCGGTAGCTGTCATTAAATTACTGTTGGATGATAATTCGGGTTCCTGGTGCATCACTTGGTGATGGTCTCCATGCTGCCTATACTCACTGTAAGACTTTAAAATGAAATTGAGTTTGTATGTGTTGCCAGATTTGTCACCGTGAGCCTGTTTGTCATTTTGACAGGTTTTTTGTTGAAAATGGGCAACACCTTTTCATTTCATTGCAGCACTTACTGTATTTATCGCCTGCTGTCACGCCTTCATTGGCATACGTTTCTCTGTCAACACCACATGTACAATGTTTGTTTGTGTGTGTGTATATGTTTGTTTGTTACATTACAATCTACTCCAACGTTGCGGCTAACAGCATTCAAGCAGTATTTCATTTATAACTACATTTTTTAGCTACATAGCACGCATTTGGCAGATGCTCTTAGGTGAATTGCAATACATTCGATCATTATGTGTGTTTCTGGGAATCGAACCCATGACCTTTGCCCTGCTAATGCAATGCTTTACCAATAGGCTTTATGCCCAGCTGCACTACTTCCTGAACTTTAGCCAGCTCCTTGTTTCCTGTCTTCCATTATTGGACAAACTGATTAATCCAGGTGTGCCTGACCTCAGTAGTCACAACAACAATAATCAGACACACTTGGATTAATCAGTTTGTCCAATAATGGCAGACAGGGAACAAGGAGCTGGCTGAAGTAGTGCAGCTGGGCATAAAGCCTATTAAGCTACTTATCGGTTGAATTGCAATGTTTAATGGGGTTCGAAACCAAAATTACTTTGGCAGCAATACCTCAATACAGTTAATCTGTCGTAAATATTAGGTATGTCAAAAGATGAATGTCGATTAATTACATACAAAATAAAAGGTTTTTTTGCATAATTAATGTGTGTGCACTGTGTGTAACTATTTTTAGTGCTGGGCAAAGATTAATCGTGATTAATCGCATACTAAATGAAAGTGCATTTTTGCATAATATATCTGTCTGTGTTGTGTGTAATATGTATATATAAATACACACACACACACATTTATATATGTATTTAAGTAACATTTACACGTGTATACATATTTATTAACATTTTTATATATTCTGTTTAAATGTACATAATAATTACAAATAGCACTAGGGCCGGGCAAAAAAAATCTATTTTTCGATTAATCTTTTTTTTTTCGGGCCATGAATAGAAACCGAATCGATTTGATAGCTTGTGAATCGAAATCGAATCGATCTAGAACATCTGAATTGATAACCTGCCCTACACAGCACACACTCATATCTTATGCAAACATTTTTTTTGTATTTTGTATGCGATTAATCGTGATTAATCTTTGTCCAGCACAAATTTATATATATATATATATATATATATATATATATATATTAATGTTTGTTATGTTAATGTTTGTATTTAAGAAACATTTACATTTGTATTTATTAGTGATGCACCGATGTATCGGCCGCCGATTTATCGGCCGATTTTTGATGAATTTGAAACCATCGGCATATCGGCAATAGCATGAGAAAGGCCGATACCAATTGTTTCTTAATTAACTGCATAAAGAAATCCATTATCTGCAAAAAAATGAGTTAATGTTGTTAATAAAATAAATGCTGAATAGCAAAAACCACCTTTGAAGGTTGTCATGCTGTCTTATATTTGTTTTAGCTTAATTTGTGCCTCTCTTATTATGTTGGTCAGTTGAATGTTAATTAGATCCAATCCATATTCAGTAAAAATAATTCGATGCAGAAATAAACTAGCTAATAGACCAACTGTATAGTATTGTATACAAGTGTTTAATATCGGTATCGGCCAGAAGTTGTCTGTCTAAATCAGTATCGGTATCGGCCCAAAAAAATCCTATCGGTGCATCCCTAGTACTAGTATATATATATTGATATATTTTATATTATAAATTTAAATAAAAATATACCTAAATAAAAAAAAATCTTAAATTTATGCATGTATGTGTGTGTATTTATATATACATAATATATACAAACAGTACACACACACACCTATATTATGCAAACACAAACTTTTATTTTGTATGTGATTAATCGCGATTAATCTTTTGACAACCCTAGTAAATACATGTAGAACAAATACAATAAACAAGAAATTTAGTTACTGTAGCTAAATCTATATTTTTCAAACCAAGGGCCAGTAAACCTTCAAATCTTCCCTCTTTTCACTATTCCAAGTTTTCCCTCTAAAGAAAATTGGACTCGTTTGCGAGTTTGCCAAAAGGCGAGACGTGCCGCATACCGCTGTCAGCTGAAACCTCGTGGGAGGCGAACTATTATTTTATTCCGTCTGCACTCGGCTGACACTTTTTTACTCTCGGCACGTCTAGAGGTTCAGGCGCGGCAGATGGTCCCCGAGCGCTGGAATGAGAGTGGGTGGCGGGGGAGGAGGACGTGTGGATTATCTCGTCCGGAGAGGGAGAGACTACGGAGATAAAGAGTCTCGGTAGTTTCAAACGCTCTCTGATATCGAGTCTCCGCCCCCGCCCTTTGTGAACCCAGGATTTGAATTTAAAATGATTTCATTCTGTGATGTTGTGATCCAGCGATGAGAAATAAAATATTGATATGCCGTGGCATCCGGTGATGGAACAGGCCTTCAAATTCCTCTTCCTTGCTCTGCCGATCCTCCTTGACCTGTTCCTCACTCCGCTCTCTGTATTCAGACATCTACAATATAAAACAAGTTTATGATTGATTGAATGTGAAAGAAAGATAAAAAATTATTCTCTGTGTTCCGACACATACCATTGGTTTTTAATGTGGACCGTTGTTTGACTGCTTGTGAGATTATAACCCGTCGTGTTTTTCCCTACTACTGGGAAATTGGTAGATCATTGGGTTAGCAACACAAAGGCAATTGGTTCGATCCCAGGAACACACATACTGATAAGATGTATAGATTGAATGCACATAAATGCAAATATACTATGGTTAGGATCAGGTGTGGTGTTGGGTTTTATAAATGGGAACAAATCAGGTAGCAGCCTCCCCGGTGTAAGAACTAACTTAAAGTAGGAGAGTCAAAATCTCATTTGGAATCGAAATTTCGGTGGGCCGGCTTGAGCGCATTTATTACATTTCATGCATGTGCATTGTGCATGTATTTGTATGTGGGTAAATTAGGTTGATGGTGTGAATCGAGGATGTTCAATTAAATCTAAAAATCAAGTTTAATATTGAAAGCATGACAAAAAAGTTTTGAAGATGACGCATTAAGTAGTTAATGTAAATTAATTTATTTTTCACCGTTCTATACTATACTACATTAGTGATTTATGAAGAAGAATAATGCACACATATAAAAAAATTCCTTTTTAGATGTTGGCATCCCATTTAAAATTTCAGTAAATTTTGGCCCCGAGCCAAAAATTGGCTGGAATATTGTACGACACATTTGCAAATGAGCCTTTGAATAATAATGGCTAAAGGCAAAGGTTACTTGTCTAAAGTGCAAATGTGTTTTAATATCCTGTTACTGTTAAATTAAGAGCGAGTAAGAAAGTGCAAGCTTTGCATTAAAGCAAGCTATTCATTATCTGGTACGTGTAATTTAAAGGCTGGATGTGTACCTGGATTTTTGTGGCTTTTAGTTTAGTTTATGTGCATCTTTAGGGATAGTTAGCCCAAAAATGAAACTTCTGTCATTTTTTCTTCTTCTAATGAACATGGAGGAAGATATTTTGAGAAATGGTTGTTACCAACTGGATCAGAGGCCCAATTGACTTCTATAGTAGGATTAAAGAATCCTATAAAAGTCAATGGGGCCCTCGATCGGTTTTAAAAACGTTCCTTAAAGTATTAGTCAATTATTATTTACTCACTTCCATGTCATCCGAAATGTTAGTGTCTTTCTTTGTTCAGTCCAGAATAAATTATGCTTTTTGAGGAAAACATTCCAGGATTTTTCTCATTTTAAAGGACTTTATTGGACCCAAACACTTAACAGTTTTAATGCAGTTTAAAATTGCAGTTTTAAAGGACTCTAAACGATCCCAAACGAGGGATAAAGGTCTTATCTAGTGAAACGATAAAATGTTGATGTCTTTCTTTGTTCAGTCGATAAGAAATTATGTTTTTTGAGGAAAACGTTCCAGGATTTTTCTAATTTTAATGGACTTTAATGGACCCCAACACTTAACAGTTTTAATGCAGTTTAAAATTGCAGTTTCAAAGGACTCTAAACGATCCCAATCGAGGTCTTATCTAGCGAAACGATTGTCATATTTGGCAAGAAAAAAATAATTTTTAAACTTCTCGTCTTCTTCTGGTCATGTGACGCGCCAGCGCAGCCTCACGTAATACGTCATCACGTCAAGAAGTCACGGATGACGTATGCGAAACTCCGCCCCAGTGTTTACAAGTGTGGAGAAAGATGATCGTTCCCACGTTATTGTATGTGGAATGATACTAATTAATGTCTTTTTGTCAGTTTATTGTTTAAAATGTTTCGCAAATGTGCGTTTCATATATGTTACATGTGACCTTTCCACGTCATTACGCAATTACGTGAGGTCGCGCTGGCTCGTCACACGAACTGAGGAAAAGATGAGAAGTTGTGGTTTAAAAGTGCATATTTTTTATTTTTCTTGCCAAAAATGACAATCGTTTCGCTAGATAAGACCCTTATGCCTCGTTTGAGATCGTTTAGAGTCCTGCAATTTTAAACTGCATTAAAACTGTTAAGTGTTGGGGTCCATTAAAGTCCATTAAAATGAGAAAAATCCTGGAATGTTTTCCTCAAAAAACATAATTTCTTCTCGACTGAACACAGAAAGACAACATTTTGGAAGACATTGTGGTGAGTAAATAATCTGGATTATAATCTGAACCACTGCGAAAATCTAAAAGAGCCACTTTGGTGTTGCTGTGAATGACACAAAAACTGTTTAGTCCAAGACTAGCAAACATAATGGATGTGTGTACTGTTATTCCCCCATATTTCCATTTAAAAATACTTTTGGGTATTATATCTTTCTAGATGGGTCCGAGAATAAGAACGCCTACAGTTCCTCTAAATCTTGACAATTTACAGTCTTTCCCCTCCAGGAAACAGACCAAAAATGTCAATGACTCATCGTCACACGCTCTGAAGAATACCCCCCCCCCCTTTCAATATATCCCACCCAAACTTTAAGTTTAAATTCAAGTTGTGTTAAAGTATATATTTTATTTAGTCAGACACTAAACATAAGATTTCAGATGTCTGTGTATATGTGTGTGTCTGGTTGAAATTTAGTAATCCTAGCAAAACCTTTGTGTAGTCAAGGGCTGTGGTTTTGACAGCAGAGCAACCTTAGTGACACACACAGACACGCACACACTTGTAAGGTGTCAGCATCACCCTGAAAATGTAATTAATGCATGCAAACACTTTGGCCTGATCTGACCGCACACACACTCTTGCCTTCCTACACTGCACACTAAAAGGTTTCCTGGCATACTGCACACAGCCTTTGGCCTGTTAACTATGGAAAGCACGCAGTGACAGGCTGAGCTTTATGTGTGTGTTCGGCTACGTGTGTGTCTGTGGCCATAAGGTCTAGCCCCAGTGAAAGGTGACTCATAGCAATTAGACAGAAGTCTTAGACTAGCCAGAAAGTTCAATCTAAGCTTCTGCCGGCCTACATGTGTGTGTTTGTGTGGTCTTAAATTTTGCCTTTATTTTTCTGATTATCTGCGTTGTGTGCTTTAGGAGCCATCAAATGATCTTATGCATGCCACACAGTGATTTCCTGTGACCTCACTTCCTGTGGACTCCAATCAATTATTCCTGCATCTTTCCGTGTTGCTCCAAGCATCTGTACGTCTCTCATTAACTTTCACAGCACACATGTCGAGAGGTAATTTCATGACCACAGGTACCACAGTCTCCCCCCAGCCTTTAGGCAAAGCATGCGGCATAATTACAAAGTGTTAATGTGTGGTACCTAACAAAAAGAGCACAATGAATCAAAATTTTCTTTTACATTTAATCAACCCTGTACAAAGATGCACGTCCCCCATTTTATCACGGACGCGTTTCTGGTCATTTATTCATGCCAGACACGTTCAGCACAGTCATCAAAGTATTCGTGAGGTTTTTGTGCCATAGGAAGCAAGTACAGGTAAATTTAGCCTTATTTAAGTTTATTTCTGGATAATAAATGGTGCTTTGTGGATTTGTGATGGGTCGGTTCAATGTCAAAGACTTTCCGCTGATTTTCTGCCCAGTAGAGGCTTGAAACCTTCAAGGTTAAGTTTATTGAAAGGTTTTATAGAAGGCTGAGAATCCTAAGACACTTGTATGAGCTACGTGTTTTCCTGTTGGCTATTTATATATATACACACACTACTTGTCAAATGTTTAGGGCCACTTTACTGAAAAGTATTTCATTTTTTTTTAACTGAAAGTGTATGCGTAGGTTAAAATATAATTGTGATAGCATAAAATTTGATTTTAAAAGTGTGTTTTTGAATAACTTGGGCTGAATAAAAAAGACAAATCAGATAGGGAGAGCCAAGAATAGATGTGAACTCATTTAATAATCAAATATATTTATATTTATATAAGTTTCATCGGACGCATGTGCGGTGACGTGATACGCGTCTGGTCCGAACTTTACATCCGTTTCAGTTTTTTTTAATGGTCTGAGTTGCTTAATTGAACTCTTGAACAAATATTTTGTCGAAACTAACAAATGTTTTGGTTTTCTAGGTAATCTAAGTGTTGTTTATTTTGCTTGTTATATAAATAAACTACATTTAAAGTACTTCGTTGTTATTTATTCTTAGCGGAGTTTACCGGAAGTTACGTGTTGACCACGACAGCCGCTTATTTATGTTGTTACTGCTGAAACCATTTATATTTCTTTTTCTTTTTTATAATTTAATTATCAAAAAGCATCAGATGAGTCCAACAGAATCTGGTAGATAAGCAAAGGCTGACAACTTTAAAAATGTTTAAATATAACAAAATTTTAATTCATTTTAGATTTTTTTTAATCTAAAATAAACATAAGTTTATCAGACAGAGTTTAGATTAATCCTAGATTAACTAGGTCTTAATTCTATTAGGACATTTAAAGGAAAACACCACAATTTTTCAATATTTTACTATGTTCTTACCTCAACTTAGACGCATTAATACATACCTATCTTTTTTCATTGTGTGCACTTTTAATCTCTGTACAGCGCCTAGTGAATGTGTTGGCATTTAGCCTAGCCCCATTCATTCCTATGGCTCCAAAAAGGGATGAATTTAGAAGCCACCAAACACTTCCATGTTTTCCCTATTACATGAGTAGTTACACGAGTAAGTATGGTGGCACAAAATAAAACCTTTGTTTGGAGCCATAGGAATGAATGGGGCTAGGCTAAATGCTAACACATTCACAAAGCGCTGTACAAAGATTAAAAGTGCACGCATTGAAAAAAGATAGGTATGTATTAATTCATCTAATTTGAGATAAGAACATAGTCAAATATTTAAAACGCTGGTGTTTTCCTTTAAGTTGTTTTTCCATGTTTTTAAATTAAGGAAGCTCAAACATGCATTTTAGTCTGGGAATAGGATAAGCCCTGTCCGGGAAACTGCCCCATATTTGTAGTTGCATTTAATTTTCCCTGAATAGTTTTTGTTCATTACCTATTATTATTATTTTAAAATGTGAATTCACTAATATGCTTTTGACTGTAGTATGGTTCTTTTTTTGTCCCCTTGGATTCTGACGTCCCCAGTTTGCCTAATCAAAATTAGCTTCCTGAACCTTCTGTTTCATTTATCTTACACAAAAGAATGAAATACATACAGGTTTTAAATCACACGACAGCGATGATGATAGTCATTTTAAGTAGAACTATTGCTTTTTTTAACAGATTGTACAGGTCATTTAAATTCCCTTTCCACTCCGTGAAAGCTTCCAATTAATGTGAAATTCTCCTTTTCTCCTTTTTCTTCTGTTTGATGTTACTGTTATTCGTCTGGTTCACAAGCAGACTGTGAAAAGTCATAAAATTGAGAACTGTGTTAATGTCTATCAGTCCTGGGTCTTTATGTGGGATCTGTCCATGGTGCTGAAATCAATGCCTCACCTCTTTTACTAAAGCTGAACTCTTGGCGCTCTCCATGGTGCTGAAATGCCTTAAAGATTTCTAGGGCGTAGAACCAAATCGTGTTCGCGCGGGCGACCGTCCCCTGTGATCAAAATTACTTTACATTGCATAGAATGCATGTGTTTGTGTGTCTATTTGAGTTGCCATGTGTGACTTTACTCACAGTGGTGTTGTACAGATCAAGGCTCTGTGAATTCATATGGGCATTGGTGTGGGTGGACACCCGTGGACGAATGTGGCCGCCGCGTTTCTCTCTGTGTGGGAAAAGAATCGACCATAATTGGCTGCTTTCTCCTAACCATCTGGTCCAATTAGAAGCTGTGATTTCCACCGTAGTGTGCGCATGGAAACCGTCCAAAGGGCCACCTGCCTAAAACGCCAACGTTTTAGCCCAACATTCCAAGGTTACTTAATCAAAGATGAAATCAGGTTTAACCTTCATGTTTAGCCACAAACCCTTGCACAGTGTGCAATATTTAACTCATAACTTAACTTCACTTTGATTGGCTAATTGTTCTTTCATGACCAGTTTTTAGCACCTGCTGTGTTCTTTCAACACCACGAAGCCCATTTACCGCCTGCTTTCCTCTTAAACTTTATTGCTCTGGGCAAACAGCGCTGACTTTTGCAAATAACATTTTGTTAACTTTGCTACTGTCTTCCTTTGTTTCTGTAATTCTCTTTGCCTGAGGTTTCCCGGCACCCTTACCCTTTCGCAGATTGCTCTTGCCGTTTAGTTTTTCCCCAGCGCCTCGTCATAGTATAACCAAAGTCTGGAGCCTCTAACCCGAATGAAAGTTCCTCTCCATGGTGATAATGACCCCCCTGCCCTTTTCCAGCCTTTTGATCCATGTCAACTGGGGCCCGGCTTTCTCGCTATAGTTTAGGCACAGAGTCTGACATTTAAAAGAGTAAACGTATAAAAAAGTGCCGGGCATCTTTATTAATGTCACCTGTTATGTTTGGTAGCATCCTTAACAATGACAGCGGCTTACGTAGTGCATGATGTTTAAAGACTTTTGACTTCGATTGATGTAGACAAAGCTCTCCGTGTAGTTTGTTGCTGGGGAAGTTGGGGGCATTTCTATGAATAGAGTAGGTGGAAGTGCGTTGTATTAAACCTCTGACGTCAGATCTTAAAGAGTTATCTGTGTGTGTTTTTGTTTTAATAAGAACACAAGGTTAGCCAGTTTATCTTAATTTATTTTATTCCCTATGATAGGTTTCTTGCATTTACACAAGCTGCTATAGTTCAGAGTGTAAATAATGCATTTTTTGTGACTCATAATAATGTGGATTTTCGCTTCACCGCAGATCTCTTAATTTAACAACAGTCACGACTGAGCTGTTTTTTTTAAGCTTAATGAGAACAATGGTGATGGTGGCTCTTAAGTCGATCATTTCTAAAGTCTCATTTCTGCGATTTCGTTTGTACTTGCTAATACTGAACTCATGCTTCACTTGAGAGTGTTATGTGAACAAAAATTGTGCAATGTTAATCAAATCTTACAGGTGGTTATCTCAACCGTGCCTTTTATGTAATCGAAACACATTAATGATTATTTTCCACATTCTGCACAAGTTGATAAATTACAGCTTGATTGCAAATGACACGTAATAAAAATATTAATATCTCATTCTTGAGCATGCTCTTCACAACCCATGTCGTATCCTTGGTAACCGAGTGCACTTATATTTGAAACGTTTTTAGTGGCAACATTTTTGTTTTGGTGACTGATAAATGAGGTGTCATGAAACATTTTGATCAAAAAAGTAAATGCAAATTAAGAGTATCAAAATAAGAAGCATACAGTTACAAACATCTCTTCATGTACTATTTTGCACATGATTTCAAATGTCATCATACAAACCAATTTGGTTTTTTTCCATATTTAAGGGAAACATTTTCATTACCGCAATGTGTCCATGACTGGATTTTGTTTCTTTGACATGGAAGTATTTGTAATAAAAAATCTAAAAAATAAAAAGCTTCAGTGCATGATATACTATAAACATTTACAGTAGAGAAACATGTGGTATTTGGTGATCATTGGTAAATGTAGAGACAATAATAAGGAATATAAATGTGTCCAGGACCAATTTTCTCATCCTCCGCAACATTTTTCAATCATTGTTTAAGCTCTCAAGGAACTAACATTTTCAAAAAAAATTATAGTTGGGAGGGACATAATTGACTGTGACACTCAAGATGGCTATCAGGTAAGCAGTTCTTATTTTTCTCTCCAGATAAAAGTAGAAATTTTGTTTTTCATAGTACCTAGACAACTTTTTAGTTCTCATTACCGAAACATGAGTTTGTAAATGCATATATTTAATGTAATATCATGTTGCGGTAATGATAATTTTTGATAATGATCATCTAAAAAAATTTAAATAATTCTATAGAAAATATTTTTTCAATCTTCTAAAAACTATGGTTATAGTAAGTTCAGACCTTAATATATGTGCAAATAAATTGGCTTCAATGGCTTTTAAAAAAAAATCTGATGCTGGACACCTTCTAAATCTGGATTTCGTGAGAATCACCCTTGTGTGTCAATACCCATATTAATTGTGTAAAAATACTTTTTAGGATTAAATGATTTTGAAATGCTCCATGTGAAAAGTTGGTTTGGAGATAATCTCTCATGGCGACACAATGCAAGTAGACTTTGTATGCGAGGCTCGTTTCTGATTTCGAAAATTTATGCAAGTATCTCGAGAGGTAATTATGCAACGCAGCTTGAAACACGAAGCAATTAGCACAAATCAAAGCGTATTTCGGATTTGTGATGGGTGTTTTCTCGTTCCGCTGTCGGGAGGTGACAAAGTTGTCACCAGTAGATTTTTCACCTTGTATGTTACATAATCATTGGTGTATGGTAGTTCTCAAGTTTTTACAAAACATATAGGCCCAGGATGAGGGAAAGCCAGGACTAGGCCTGAGACTCAACTAAAAATAATTTGCACTGAAAAATCTTAAAATATGTCAGTGCCGTTAATTTGTCTCAAGATAAACACAAGTAACATCTTCATTCAAAGGCATGTTTTTAGAAAATGCTTAAACATCTTAATTTAACTAAGGCCTAGTCCTGGCTTTAGCTAAGGCTTGTCTGTGAAACCAGGCCTAAGATGTTTAAGCATCTTTTATAAACATGCCATACAAATAGACATTACTGGCGTGTATCTTGAAACAAATCAATAGCACTGGCATATTTGAACTCCTTCGCCGCCAGCATTTTTTTTTTAAAGTTGCCAGTCAGCGCAGCATTTTTCTTGATTCTCACAAAAGTTTAATGCCTTCCAGAAAATGTTTTTCTTTAAATATATAAACATACAATATATAAAATAAAAGAAGAGACCCATTTCTTTCAAACACAAAACCTTCATCCTACCTCTTTTTAATCACCCCTCAAATATGGGTAGGTTTCTTCAAAAACACCAAATTTTGAGATAATTCTATTTTTATGAAGGATTTTGTTAGAGATTAGATTGAGGATGCTTTGGGAAAATTTGTCACTGCAATACCCTTCAAAAAGGTCATTATATGTACCATTTAGGAACTGCCTTAATTCTATGTGGCATTGATTCATCAAGGTGCTGACAGCATTCTTACGATGGCCCATATTGATATGATAGCATCTTGCAGTTGATGGATATTATTGGGTTGAGATCTGGTGACTGTGGGGGTCATTTTAGTACAGTGAACTCATTGTCATGTTCAAGAAACCAATTTGAAATGATTCGAGCTTTGTGACATGGTGCATTATCCTGCTGGAAGTAGCCATCAGAGGATGGGTACATGGTGGTCATAAAGGGATGGACATGGTCAGAAACAATGCTCAGGTAGGCCGTGGCATTTAAACGATGCCCAATTGGCACTTAGGGGCCTAAAGTGTGCCAAGAAAACATCCCCCACACATTACACCACCACCACCAGCCTGCACCGTGGTAACAAGGCATGATGGATCCATGTTCTCATTCTGTTTACGCCAAATTCTGACCCTACCATCTGAATGTCTCAACAGAAATCGAGACTCATCAGACCAGGCAACATTTTTCCAGACTTCAACTGTTCAATTTTGGTGAGCTTGTGCAAATTGTAGCCTCTTTTTCCTATTTGTAGTGGAGATGAGTGGTACCCGGTAGGATCTTCAGCTGTTGAAGCCCATCCGCCTCAAGGTTGTGCGTGTTGTGGCTTCACAAATGCTTTGCTGCATACCTCGGTTGTAACGAGTGGTTATTTCAGTCAAAGTTGCTCTTCTATCAGCTTGAATCAGTCGACCCATTCTCCTCTGACCTCTAGCATCAACAAGCCATTTTCGCCCACAAGACTGCCGCATACTGGATGTTTTTCCCTTTTCAAACCATTCTTTGTAAACCCTAATGGTTGTGCGTGAAAATCCCAGTAACTGAGCACATTGTGAAATACTCATACCAGCCCGTCTGGCACCAACAACCATGCCACGCTCAAAATTGCTTAAATCATTTTTCTGACATTCAGTTTGGAGTTCAGGAGATTGTCTTGACCAGGACCACACCCATAAATGCATCGAAGCAACTGCCATGTGATTGGTTAATTAGATAATTGCATTAATGAGAAATTGGACACGTGTTCCTAATAATCCTTTAGGTGAGTGTATATGTATCTTTAAAAGATAAACTGTATAGGTGCAGATGTGTACTTTTTGAAAGAGGTGCTGCCCCAGTAACAGCTAGGGACCATTTTTCGATATCTATCTGTTATTGCAGCAAAATCAGCAGCAGTTCACTTACAACATTGGTTTACATGGTGTATTTTGCAAATGTGGTAGTGGTTTTGAATGATAATGAACCATCAAGTACTAATTGTAAGCTTAATTTTAGACTAATGAAGCTTCCCGGCGGAATCATGCGTAGGAGTGTTACTCGTTCCGGCACCACTGTAATTTTGGGCGGCTGGCCCTTTAAATCCTAATTACTCCCGCGGCAGCGCAATGTAATGATGATGCATACGGGACAGCCCTGCTCCTTATTGCCGTGTAAAGATATACAAATCTTTGCTTAATTTAGCCCCCTTGCATACCATCATTCCCAGAAAAAGTCCTTTCTGTGACTTTCCCTGGTTTATTCTGATGGGTTTCATGCAAGGATTTTCTCACGGATTTCTTCTTTAATTTAATTTTACGCTCCATTAATAAGAAGCTAAGCGTTACTGTGGTGATTCGCAGCAGGAAGTGGATGATGAGAGGAAAGCGCGCATTTAATCCACGGCACTCACCCCGAATTGGAAATGAGGTGCTACCTAAGTCCTCAATGACAGGCAGGAGATATCTCAAGAAATCCGTAAATATAAAAATCCAACAAACTAACTAGAAAGAAATCATAAAAATGAAGTAAAATAATCATAAACCTACATTACAGTATAACAGTAAAATTAATAATAATAATTATTATTATTTTTGCATAATTTTCATAAGAAAATCAGAGCAAAGTTGGTTACAGTTGCTTACATATTCATGCAATCTGCTCATTATAAATCAAAAGAGGTTAGATACACGCAGATGCCGTTTGGTAACTGCAGCAAGGTTCACCCGTCCAAACAGCAGGTTGACATCTGCTACCTTCCCCAATTTCAGGTCTGAAACGAGAGAGAGAGAGAATTTGGCCGGCTCAGCTGTTTTCTTTTGCCATGTAAAATGATTGGATAAGCAGTTTCACACAAGCTGGTTAAATAAACAGCGCCCATAAATACATGTTTCTGTCTGTTGTTGGTCTTGCGCAGCGCTTGGCTGTTTACGCTGGCAGCCGTGCATTCACTGCATCTCCATTAGGTCCAAAGCAAATTGCTACCCTGCGTGTTTTCCAGCGCGAGCGGTGGGGGTTACAGGCACGCTTAGTCCCCGTTGAGAGCGTTTCGGTCGTTTTCTTTCAGCTTCTTGGTTAACACGCTAGTTCAGTAATGTGACGACCAGCTGGCCGCATCATTCGCAGGAATCAATGGCACATGCGACTATGGTTTTCCGAGTGGACGCTTGTCGCGTTGCTGGAACTCCCTACACTGTAAAAACTATGCAGTATTTTTGTCAAATCAACATATGTTTTTATTACTTTAACTTAACAAATTATATCAACAAAATAAAATGTTAATTGAATGGCAATTGCATTTTAAATATAAATATTTCTTTCAGAAATGAACATACTGTAATAATTTTCAACCAAACCCATAGCAAGAGGACTTTAATTTGAATTGACCATGCAGGGTGTGTTTTTGTAATTGGCTGATGTGAATGCTTGGGCCAATAGGACAATTAGGTTGTACAAGTATGAATGTGGTGGCTTTGTGTGTGTGTGTGTGTGCGCCATTGACAAACTGACACATGGAAAAGAAAATAAGGTGACAGATAATTCAGGCCTAATGATGATTGACGCCGTGTCAGGGAAAGTTGCAGATCAGAGATGAGATCATCGGGTGTGTTTGGAGAGCTATGGTGCGTATTTTTAATGCACTGATAAATCTACCGCTCTCTGCTGATAGGAGAGACACCTCCATAATGCACCCGACAAGCTTGGTGAGATGAAGAGATGTTAACTGCGATGTGAGACGCAAAAGTGAGAGAGATTATGCAGGAAAGAAACACAATTTCCAACGGTGCTTCTTCATGTCGTTGAATCTGTTAATTCTGGTGGTCTTGTAGGGGTGATTCTTCTAATAATATCCATGCTACACCCCCTCATACAGTCTATGCATATACAATGAAATGAACAGATGCGTGGGGCATATGCGAAGGGTGAGAGTTTAAGAGGAACTAGAGGCAGAAATTGGGAGGTATAAATTAAGTCGAGGCAGTCGTAAATACGTAACTATACTGCGATAGCTATTACCCACTCAGATCTCATTCTGCAGAGACCTTGCTGGGTGTATGAGTTTAGGACTGGAGGATTTATTGAAGGATCAAACTGGAATTATGCCAGACATCTTTAATGCTAAGAGAGGTTAGGATGGGAAGGGGACCCATTAAGATGCATGCAAAACATGTTATACATGGTTTCTGAACTGCAAATACAGTGCATTTAAGTACCTACTTTTCTACCATTTGAGCTACAGGAAGATGAACTCAACTACTGTCTCTGTGTTAACTATACTGTACACCAGGGGTCTTCAATTACTCTTCTTCGAGGGTCAGATTTCAAAATTGTAAATATAATGCGTGCCAAACTGTTTTGAACTTATATATATATATGTTGTTTTTGTTTCTTTAAGATATTAAAAAACATGCATTTTAAAAAAAAATGCACACTTGTATCCAGCATTTTGCCTTTTAACTCTTTCCCCACCATTGACAAGTTATCTTGTCAGTTAAGAGAAAACATTTACATTTAAAAATTATTCCTGATTAATTTTTTTTGTAAATCTGCAATACCGCACTCTTACCAAATTTATGAAAAAACTGAGGCCAAAACATTATTTACTCATTTTAAACTCTGTGTGTGTTTTTATAATCATTCTGAATCTCATCTAAAAAAATACCTTCACAAAATACCTTCACAAAAATGCAATTATTTCAGCTTTTAGCTATTTTTTTTTTTTTTAAGAAAAATAGCAATACCCATATTTAAGAGTTTATAAGCAGAGAAAAAAGATATAGATAGTTTTGTTTGGTTGTTTCTTTTTTTGTTTGAAAGCAGAGGGTCTGTTCTTTTATTTGATATATTTGTATGTTTATATATTTTTAGATGAAAATTTTCCTGGAAGGCATTTTTATGAAACTTTTATGAAAATCACAAAAAATGCTGGTGGGCAACTTTTCAAAAAATGGCTGGTGGGCGAATGACTTAATTACTGAAAACTCATATTTTCTTTTTCAATATTTTAAAAACATTTGCAGTTTAATTTCGCAAGAGCCAAATGTTAACAGTTCTAAAGAGCCCCTAAGGTGACATTGGCGTAAAAAAATCTAAAGTTTTGTTTCATGTGTGCTCACGTGAAACTTTCGCGTGCTCACGTGAAACTTTCGCGTGCTCACGTGAAACCTTCATGTGCAGATTTTTTACAAAAATTTAGTTTCACATACGCACGTGAAACTTTCTTGTGCGCACGTGAAACTTTCACGTGAAACTTCCGCGTGCTCACGTGAAACTTTCGCGCGGTCACGTGAAACTTTCGCGTGGTGACGTGAAACTTCCGCGTGCTCACGTGAAACTTTCGCGTGCTCACGTGAAACCTTCATGTGCATATTTTTTACAAAAAGTTTAGTTTCACATACGCACGTGAAACTTTCTCGTGCGCACGTGAAACTTTCTTGTCCGCACGTGAAACTTTCATGAAACTAAAACACAATAGTTTTACATGTAACTATACTTTATTTAATTTTTGCTCCATGTCCCCTTAGGGGCTTCGTACAGTTTAACTATGAACATTGCACAAAAAAAGTGCAAGTGTAAATAATCAAACATGTATTTTTGTATAGCACTATGCAGAGCTTTTAAACTTTTTTGTTTATACAGTTTAACTTTCATCAATTGTTACATTTCAAGTATTCACAACACATAGCCAATCTTCTACTAATGACTAAAACGGCCCTTTCTGTTTTCCTTTTTTACATTTTAAAGATATATAGGCTAAACCGCCTTTCCATTGCACACTACATTCAGATGCGACTGTCGGCGTTTGCCCCCTAGTGGCAGTCGTAATAAAATTTCTGTTAATTTAACTCTGTACAGTGGAAAGGCAGCTTTAAAGTAACCACAGCCAGACTGGCGGGCCAGATAAAGGTGATTGGAGGGCCGGATTTGGCCCTCGGGCCGCCTGTTGACTAGCCCTGCTTTATACTTACATTGTTTTTATCCAATTTATAGTGCAGAGAAGGTGTGCATTATCACTGTGTGTGTTCTCTTGGAATCGAAGCCACAACCTTTGTGCTACTTATGCAGCGCTTTACCATGGGATCTACAGAAAAACACAAAAAATCACTTTAGATAACAACACCAGCAAAATTTCTATATTGTAATTAAATATGCATTTCTTTAAGTATGCTGAATTAGGCTGTATGGAGACATCAGAGATAAATATGTATAGAAAATATTGATGCACCCAGACAGAGCAACTCTGGTTTACAAAATAAGGCACCGACTGTCACAACACAATGAACAGAGCTCCATAAGACCGGCATTGAGAAAGAGGGGGGCACAAAGGTCACATCTGAAAAAAAGCCAAACAAAAGGAATCGCTCGGTGAGGAATTGATTTCACATTCTTGTATGACTGCCAAGCTGAAAACAAAGAATACAACTTTTTCTCAGGTCACTATCGGCGCACAACAACATAAAAGAGTACAGTATAAACACACACACAGGGATCACGATCCACTAAGCATTGTGTGTGTCACTATTTGGAGTGACACAATGTAGCTCATTTGGGTCATAATAAACTTTGGCAAGTACATTGTTATGAACTATTATGTGCTACATGAGTGATACCTCAAACTGAATGGCTTGTTGAGGTCCATGTTATTTTCTAAGCCACATGCAGTTATTTATACATAATCCTTAACCAATATTATCTATATCAAGTATAAGAAATCGAAACTTAAAGATGTATTCTAGAGCATACGTTTCACAACTTTGCTTAAAGTATGTTCACCGAAAACTTCTAATGGACAATGGACACGGCTAATGGACACGATCAATGTGAATGCCCTCTTTGCGTCTGTCGTGTTTTTCTCTCTCTTTTTCTCGTCTTTCACATAGAAAAGTCTTTTATCTGCTCTGTATCCCAAATTTCAGCTCACAATGCTTCAATTATCTTCGAGAGCCCATTTACTCGGCACTAACCGCTAACAAGTGTTTCCCGCCAATAAACAATAAATGCGTTGAATATAAACCTGTCGGAATTTAATGAAATGCCACTGATAATACGACTGAAATATGAATTAATATACCAGGGATGTCAATCGAATTACTATTTTAATTGCGCATATTATTGTTTGCGAAGAAAAGCACCCAAATAAATAGCAAATGTGTGAGGAATAGTGACCAGATAAGTGAGCAATAAACAGTCTTTAAAGGAGTGGAAGGGACAAATCGAGGCGGATGAAAGGTGGTTAAGGTGTTGTTTCGTATAAACCCTTCCTCTTATCTCTTCATCTTCCTCCACATCGAGGGTTCCCCATTGTAGGTGAAAGCTTGGGCCCACATGTCATTTTTTGAGTGTGCTAATTAGTGGTTGATAAACTTGTGAAGGTGATAATTTTTGAGAGCGTCTGTCTGCATGATAACAGCTATAGAAGCTGAAAAACAGGATAAGGAGTGTAAATATGACTGATGCTTCGAGGATTGAGTTATGGTAATTTTACAGGTGACTCTGAGGTTTTTATTTTTGTGCTCTTTTTAATCCAGATGGTGCACAGAGAGACGTTTGTCGAATTCTTTTTAGCCAGTTGTGCGTTTATTTGCAGCGTCCGCTGGGGACAAGGAGTACGGCGAGAAGAGAGCTGTCTGTGTGAGATATCGTAACAAGTGCGAGGCTGTTTTGATGTTGTAAAAACTTTCTTTATTATGTTGTTTTCTGGATTGAAAAGGTGAAAATTGCGGGTAAATGCAAACAAATTTACAACAACAGTGAAAAATGTTGGTTTCTTCAGAGATATATTTGGATTGCTTGAATGTTTTGAAGAAGAAAACACAATTTGGTTTTCTTTTGTGCTAATCGCAGATTAAAATAAACTCTGCAAATCTGGCATTTTAGAATAATTTAATCTTTTGAGCTTTTTACAGTTGGTTTGTTGGCTCTTTGTTGTTTTATCGCATTACCTGATGATGGTGCTTCATGTAAAATGCATGACATGATTATTTGGGACTCTGAATATGCATATTAGCTTATTAAATATTCATGCAATACAGACGACAATCGGTAGTGCATAGACCTTACAGACTTTTTAACCAAACATCCCATTACAGAATTTCTCCTTTGGAACAAGTCGGTAAGAAAAGTGTTTACATATAGTTAGACAAATATTAATTGACTTGATAAGCTGAAGCAAGAATTAGAAGGAGGGATGGGGAAAATAAACAATAAAGAAATAGAGATATGTAAGGAAGGAAGGAAGGAACGAAAGATAAATGGATCGAAAAAAGAAAGAAAGGAAATTAAAGGTGGAATGGAAGGAGGAAATAAGGGAAGAACGGAAGGAAAAAATGACAGAAGGACAGAAGGATGAAAAGGAAGGGAAGAACAGGAGGAGGAAATGCAGTAAGGGAAGGGTGTAATGAGGAATTAAGGGAAGAATGGAAGAAAAAACAAGGTAATGAAAGAAGGATAAAAAGGAAGGAAAGAATGTTAGAAGGAAATAAGAGAAGGATGAAATAGAAGGTAAGAATGGGGAGGAGGAAATACAGTAAGGGAAGGACGGAAGGAGGAAAAAACGGGAAGGACTGAAGAAGGAACAGTTAGAAAAAACAGGAGAAAATAAAAATAAAGGATGAATAGAAGGATGAATAAGGGAAGGACAGAAGCATAAAAGGAAGGAAAGAACAGAAGGAGGAAATAAGGAAAGGACAGAAGGATAAAAAGTAAGGGAAGGACAGAAGGGGGAAATAAGGGAAGAATGAAAGGAAAAAAACAAGGGAATGAGAGAAGGATGAAAAGGAAGGAAGAATGGTAGAAGGAAATAAGAGAAGAATGAAATAGAAGGTAAGAATGGAAGGAAAGAGCTAGGGAATGAGAGAAGGATGAAAAGGAAGGAAAGAATGAAAGGAGGAAATAAGGGAAGAATGGAAGAACAAAAAAAGGGAAGAACAGAAGGATGAAAAGGAAGGAAAGAATGGTAGTAGGAAGGGAAGAACAGAAGGAAGAAATACAGTAATGGAAGGATGGAAGGAGGAAATAACGGCTAGGACTGAATGATGAAAAGTTAGAAAAAAACAGGATAACAGGAGGAATGAACGGGAGGAGGAAAATATTGGGGCGAGGGGAAGGATAAAATGAAGAGATGAATGGAAGGAGAAAATAGGAGGGACAGAAGGGTGAAAAGTATGAACGGAAGAAGGAAATAAGGGAAAGAACAGAAGAAGGAAAAAAGGGAAGAATGGAAGGAGCAGAATGGAAGGAGGAAATAAGGGAAGGACAGAAGAATGAAAAGGAAGGGATGAACGGGAGGAGGAAATAAGGGAAAGGACAGGAGGAGGGAAAGGAAGGGAAGAATGGAAGGGGCAGAACGGAAGGAGGAAATAAAGGAAGGACAGAAGGGTGAAAAGTAAGGGATGAACAGGAGGAGGAAATATTGGATGAGTGGAAGGATCAAATAGAAGGGATGAACGTAAGGAGGAAATAAGGGAAAGAACAGAAGAAGGCAAAGAAGAATGTAAAGAGCAAAATGGAAGGAAGGCATAAAGGAAGGACAGAAGGATGAAATGGAAGTGGTGAACATAAGAAGGAAATAAGGGAGAGAACAGAAGAAGGAAAAAGAAGGGAAGAATGTAAGGAGCAGAACGGAAGGAGGAAATAGGGAAGGACAGAAGGATGAAAAGGAAGGGGTGAACGTAAGAATGAAATATGGGAAGAATGGAAGGATGAAAAAGAAGGGATGAACGTAAGGAGGAAATAAGGGAGATGACAGAAGGAGAAAAAAGAGGGTAAGAATGTAAGAAGCAGAATAGATTACAGGAGGAGGAAATAAAGGAAGGACATAAGGATAAAAAAGAAGGGGTGAACGGAAGGAGGAAATATTGGATGAGTGGAAGGATAAAATAGAAGGGATGAATGGAAGGAGGAAATAAGGGAGAGAACAGAAGAAGTAAAAAGAAGGGAAGAATGTAAGGAGCAGAACGGAAGGAGGAAATAAGGGAAGGACATAGGGATGAAAAAGAAGGGGTGAATGGAAGATCGAAATATGGGAAGAAGGAAATATTGGACGAGCGGAAGGATAAAAATTAAGAGACGAAGGAGGAAATAGGAGCGACAGGAGGAGCAAGAATGTAAAGAGCAGAACGGAAGGAGGAAATAAGCAAACGAATAAAGGATGGAAGGGCAAAAAACAGAAAAAGGATTAAAGGTTGAAAAAGGAAGGAAAGGATGGAAGAAAGGATAAAAAGGAAGGAAACAAAGAAAGAAAGAAAATGGAAGGAAAAATAGATGATAAAGTAAAATAGGATGCAAGAAAAAGGAAAGCGAATGGAGTAAGTCAACGATGATATGAGCCAGAACTAGAAATAAATTCATATGGGCGCCAATCAAACCTTGCCGATGTTGGAGAACAAGCCAATTAAATATTTATGTGTTTACCGTAGTCAAAACAGATGAGCTCCAAATGCCTAAACACATTAGATGCCAGTATGACTGAATGAGTCAGATATACAGTACAGGCCTGCGTCAGCCAATTTGTTCACGCACATACACAGACACACACAAGAGCTAATCTTCTGATACAGTATTCAGAAACGTCTATAACGCTCAGCTGAAGTGCTTAAACAAGTGCTGGCATGAACAACTGGATCGGCTTCCTATACTGACGTTTCATATTGTTAGTAAAGAGCTGTCTAAGTTTCTCTAATGACTCTGGCATTACATCAGACAACACACGCCACATGTTCAAAAAGCATAGTTGGGGGCTTATAGATGGCCAAGTATAAATGCAGTCAAGATCATATACAGTAGCTCAATTAGATCGTGGGTTTGATTTCCAAGGAAACACATAACACATGTTCACCTTTGTTTTTGTGGATAACAGTGTCTGCCAAATACAGAAATGTGAGCTAACAATCCCAGATCAGGCACAGCCGATATAGTAGCACAGCATCGCATACTATTTAGCTTTAAAGCAGTGTAACCCAAGATCAGGTTTATATACATTTAGCAAGTGTAAACGAAATGTGCAGACCCGCTCGAAGTAAAGCAGATGGATTGATCGATGTGTAAATATGCCCTTTTTGGCTCTGAATCTTACTTGGTAGAGTTTGCGCCCAGGAAAGTGTGTGTGTGCCAGATACATTTCTAAAAGATTAATAAGGCCTTTCACAGAGATGAATGGACAGGGAATCGACCACTAGCTGAGAGAATACTGAAAAGATACTGTAAGTGTGGTATTTGTGGCTCACATTTCCATTTACGTCTCCATGGTGACATGCTCTGTTCTGATTGGCTGTCATCCAGATACAATAATATATAGTGAGAGTGTGTATATGTGCTTATTTTTACGCACGTGAATATATGTGACCCAGCCTGTGTTCTATATGAGGTAAAGAACATTTTGTAAAAATATAAACTTGATATTTTTAATAGCGTTGGGTCAAAAGAGACAAACCTAACATGTTGGGTTGTAATTTAACCTGGAGAATATGCTGTGAATGCGGAGTTGTTGGGTCTAATATAAACATTTTCTGGGTTAATTTAACCCAACGGCTGAATTTGTTTCTTTCTGACCTAACGCTGGGTTAAAAATAACCCAGCATTTTGTTGAGTGAAGATGCTTGTGCTCATTTACTCAAACTCATTCCTTTTCAAAGTTCAGACGCTCCAACTATAAAGAAGTACCATAAAAATGAGCTGTGTCCCAATTTGAAAGCTGCAACCTTTGAAGGACATATTGTAAGATGATTGTGTCACAGTAGCGCGACTAAAGTCAAGTAAGGCCGTCCTAATTCGAAAATGAAGCCTCAAAATGCGTCCTTATTTCTCTGGGCTGCTACGGATAGAAGGAATGGATCCTTCACAGCTTAGGCTATCCCAATTTCTTGCGCTTCTGTAATGGTTGGATATTACATTTTTATTTTTTTACTTTTATGAAACGAACGCACCAACTTTTGGGGACTTTAGCTTATTCACCGTATCCCCCAGAGTTAGATAAGTCCATACATACCCTTTTCATCTTCGTACGTGCCGTAACTCTGTCTGACGCACCCACTGCTAGCCTAGCTTAGCACAAAGAATGGAAGTAAATAGCTCCAGCTAGCATACTGTTTTGGGAGCAGTATGCTAGCTGGAGCTATTTACTTACATTCTTTTTGCTAAGCTTGCTTTGTGTCAACATTTTCCTATTTAGGTGTTGTGATTTGTGTAGTCACAGCGTGTACAAATAACAAGGTCTTATGAGGCACAGCCATCTTTTAATCGTATACATACTGGGAACTATACAGTATTCTCAGTAGATGAAGCACTGCTACTTGGGCGGAGTGATTAGCGCAACTCTGAGCGAACTATCTGCTCCTCAACAGGGGGTTTCTCGGTGCTGCAAGCAAATAACCCCACCCAAGTAGCATTGCTTCGCCTTCTGATAATATAATTCCCAGTATGTATACCATTTAAAGATGGCTGTCTCATATGACCTTTTTATTTGTACATGCTGTGGCTATACAAATCCCAACATATAAATAGGAAAATGTTGGTGTTATTTTGTCACTTATTGGGAGCAGTATGCTAGCTGGAGCCATTTACTTCAAGTCTTTGTGCTAAGCTAGGCTAGCAGTGGGTGCGTCAGACAGAGTTACCATGGGTTCACACCAGCCGCGTTTGAGGCATCAAATTTGCGTCTACTGCGTCTAGTTTGCAGCTTGAACATTTTGAGTTTACTCGCTTCATTCGCGCGTGAAATTCTAGTCATTGAGAGATTCACTCGGAAATTTGCATCATGGGAGGGGCTTCTGCGTCTCAGCTCGCTTTCTGTAATCACGTCACTACTAGAGCAAGCTCTTAAATGGTTAACGCGGCACATTTTTCCGGCAAAGTTAAAATTTGCGAACTAAGATTTCGGCAAATGTGCGAACTAGATGCGCGAATGAGGCGGAATGGCGTCTACCATGCTGCGCTAAATGCCACATTCGCGCCGCGCTAAATGCCACAAATGCCACATTCTTCCAGACACACGTCAACGCTTCTTCACATTGACTAAACATTGAAATCACTCGCGCTTTACGCCTCTACCGAGGCTGGTCTGAACGCAGCATTACAGGATGCAGAGAGATAAAAAGAGTATGCATACGGTGAATAAGCTAAAATCCCCAAAAAGTTGCCGTATTCCGTTAAATAAAAGTATGTATTTATCAGAAATTTTTTTATTGTATTGTTTTAGTATTATAAGTTATATTTTGTATTAATATTATTCTGTGTATGTTGCGCATATTTCTGTGGTTGATTAATTTGAAATACTGTTGGTTAGTTTAATCAACGTGTCATATTTTCTAAAAAAAATACATATTTTTCTGGTTCCATATTTATTTTAATAAGTCAGAAACGTCTCCGCTGTGTCTTGCTGCAGGTGGTGACAGCAGGTGATGCAACTTTTGAATCCTACGAACGCTAGGCTGTCTCTTTGCGGACTTATGCTGCATTTACACCAACCGCGGTAGAGGCGTGAAGCGCGAGTGATTTCAATGTTAAGTCAATGTGAAGACGCGTTGATGCGTGTCAGGAGGTCCCGCGGCGCGGAAGAGGCGTTCGGCGCGGCGAGGAAGACGCGTTTCCGCCTCTTTCGCGCGTGAAGCTCGGGCGAAAGGCGCGCATTGCGCATTGTGCGCGGTACGCGCGGTAAGCGTGAACGGTGCTTTTTGTGCATCTTGCGGTTCACGCGAATTTGCGGCTGATGCCCGAGTTGAAAAATTTGAACTTTGGAGGAATTTCGCCCTGCGTTAACCAATCAGGAGCCTGCTTGCTGCTGTGGTGGCAGCCCCGCCCGGAGTCACTCATTCAACCAAGGCTTGATGTTGTCCATAAGCAGTCACCCGGAGCTATACTACACAAGTTCTTATTTCTATAGAGGAGACCGGAATAAAAAGGACCTCGCTTAGAAGAGTGTCAGTGAGGACATTGGGCAACCTGGTAATTGTAATACACACTTCACTTTTGAGTCACGTGATGTTTATCGATCAGTGTCGTTTATTTTCCCCATAGTAAGGTTACCAAATACAAACTGGTAACTCTCTCGATAAATGCACAATCAACATCAGTCATTTTGCAAACAGACAACCGCATAGCACTTGCCCCTCCCACAAGAAGCGGAGTTTGCCTCTGACGCGCGTCAAATGCTTGCTTTTTCCGCGCGTCTACTCCGCTCTACACGCGCGAATGCATCCAAATTGTTCAAGCGGCAAACCACGCGCGGTAGACGCGATTTTGACGCCCAAAACGCGTTTGGTATAAACTCAGCATTAGGAGGCTGTGACCTCCAAAGAACGATTATTCGCTTTTAATGACGCGTCCTTCAAAGGACCCAGCCTTTGAAATGGGACACAGCTATTGTTTGGTCTGTAGACAGTGCTATCAGACGCATGGGTTGTCGCGGTTACGCAGCTGAACCGAAGTTAACTTCCTGTCTGTATTTATTTAACAGTCTGGCTAGTGGCTAAACTGATCTTTGAAACAAATACTTTGTCAAAAATAAAATGTTTTGGTTCGCTAAAGACGAGGGGAGACGACGAGCATGGATCACAACTGCCTGGAAAGAATTCAAGGACTTGTATCAAACATTGTATACATCAACAGTTGCTTTTCTGAAACTAAACTTGAAATATTAAACCTTGATGACGTATGCGGTCGACCAACGCGACTTCCGGAGAACGAACCCGAAAACATGTTCGGGACGCATCAGGCAGAACTGGCACGAATGGCCACCCTATATGCGTTAGATATGATATATGAACACAGGTAGTTTACTTTTAATAAATAAATAACATTTATTTTCCTTGTTATCAGAAATAAACTACTGGAAGTCTACTGGAAAAAGCCATTTGTTTATGTTGTTACTGCTGAAACTGTCTATACTTAACACAAAGCAACTGTATGTTTTCAGCAGACTTTGTAAACTATTTAGACTTTATATTTGATATTAATTATATATTTTGTACTGTTAAACTTCGGGTTTGAAGTGACATGGGTGAGTGAAAAATTGCAATTCATTTGTGAATGAACTGCCTCTTTCAATAGTTTTGAAGATTTGATTCATTACCACTGATCTTTTGGATTTTCCTCAGTCAAAACTGAACATGGAAATATGCAATATTATCCAGTTGGCGATGATGTCTTTGTAATTGCACTTTGGGAAAAATTGTAATATGTTGAAGTGCTCGATTTTCATTTTTATGAGTTTTCAGCTGATCGTATTTTTAAATTAGGTTAAGTTATTATTCCCGGGGCTTGGGCAGCTGTACTATTGGTGCATTAGGAGTTTTTCATTGCGTTCTGGATAATGATCTCTCATGAGAAGCTACAGTAGAAGACAGTAATAACCCTTTCAGTTAGATCGGCTTACATTTGACCTCCACTAATGAGAATTCCCTGTTTTATGGACTTGGATGTAAAGTTAATTACTCGGTGACATAACTTGACATAACTCTGCACTGTGTACATGCCTCCCCTTAACCATGAATTGCACAACACTGTACTCATTTTCAACAATTAAATAATGTATTTGTATGTAATGTGAGGTAGCATACTATTTAACCTTAATAGCAAACCTCATTTACTTAATTTGTTGAAACCAATGCACATGCAACACATTGTAGTGTTGGGATACTTGACTACGGCAAGTCCCTTTTAGAGAAGTAGCGCCAGTAGGCGGCCATGTTTGCAATGCCTTCGGGCAGTTGTTAAGCACAAATTTGCCCAAAAAACAAAGCGCGACTCTATTTATAGTCTTTATCGACTGATGATTGATGTTTTTTTTAACTAGTAGGCGGGATTTCTGTCGCCAAAGCGGCCATATTGAGCTTTACATTGTTCCTTATTGATAGTAATAGGAGTGCTTAATCTTGTTATACCCAATATCTTTAACTATGCTGTTGCCGGATTATGCTTCATACTTACCAAACACTCAGAGCGGCCATATTGAGCTTTGCAGTGTCCCCTATTGATAGTAATAAGAGTGCTCAATCTTGTTATACCCAATATCTTTAACTACGGTGTTGATGTATTATGCTTAGTACAGTACTCACTGAACACTGCACACAGTATATACTGTGTCCTGCCTACTAGTTAAAAAATTGAGTTAGTATGCATTTAAATAGCGTTCAAATAATGCTAAAAAATACATAACATACATACTATAAAGTACAGAAATATACCTATAGTATGTTACAATGCTATTGAGAACACTGTGGTCTCTTTCCTAAAGCACAGAGTGGTCATTATCTCTCAACATTTTATTGTCTCTCTTGGAAACACCAATTATGTCTTTGCTCGGAGAGTCCCCTCCACCCTCCTTTGTTCATCGAAAGATAACTGTAATAAGGGCAACGATTATAATATAATATTGTTTATGAATATGTTACCCTGACTGGCAGAGCATATCAACACGAGATTAGCCTGTCAGCGATAGGTCCTGACTTATGTAAATGATGTTCTCCATAGGAATGTGCAGCATGGGCTGCTAAACGGCTAATTTCCGTTGTTAACGAACTTATACATAAAACATTGCGTCACACCAGCTACATTTTGCCTTACGCGTCATTTAATGCTTCAAACTTTATTTTAAAGTTTTGTTTTTAGCCTTCGCTAGCTAGATGTCACTGCTTTGTGTCACTTACAAATTGGATTTTATTCAGACATACTCGGACATAATTTGCCCGATGACCTGTGGCAGACAGCTGAGGAATGTTCGCGGTCAGAGGTCCACCAGCGTCATTAAGCTTTTACAACTTATCTCAACAAAATTTGTTTTTGCAACTATAGAAAAACCCATTCACACAGCACTTTAGTCACAGAACATTTCTATAAAATTGGAAAATTTCCATATCGGCGCATCTCTAAACATAATTCCTATAAGTCATATGTGAGTTAGGTATTCGAAGAATCCCACGATTTGTGACACAGCTATAATGACTCCTCCAGTCGTGCACTTTATGGAGGAGAGGTGCTGTTACTTTTACAAGCAAATAAACTGACATTTTGGAGATGATAAAATAGCAAAAATATCCCACTTACTTTGAAGGAGGAACTCGAGTCTTAACTATAAACCAGAATAATACGGATGCTTGGAGGTGGAGGATTTGACTTAGGGCAGTAAGCAACCACCCAAACGCTGCATAACAAAATGCTAAAATCGAGCCAAAACACCTTAGCAACAGCATAGCAATGCGCTGGCAACCACCCACGGCACTTTAACGTTGAGCGTTTTAGGCCAGTATTGCACAGGTGAACACTCCGAAAATCTAGTTAGCTTTCATATAAAGTAGATCAACCAGGTGTGACTGGAGGTTTGAGACAACAAAATCCTGCACGTCCACAGGTGCATATACTGCGGTAAGAGATTGAGGAAGATATCTACAAGCAGACTTTCTCCGTCTTGTACATGAGCTTATTTCTAGAGATAAGCTTTGAGGGTTTGACTGACATATCTTTTTCTATATGCACAACCTGCTGGTTTCAGTTTCGGGGAATTTGGCTTCGGTAATAGTGAATGTTCCTCTTGCCTATTGTAAATCTTGTGAAAGCTGAAAAGGAAATATTCAATCTTTCTATTTCCCTTCTGACGCATTTATAGGTAATAGCTTTGCATATTGTGTCACTCACGGGCAGCATATATGAGATGACGGTTAAGTCTATTGCTCAAGGGGGCATATAAACAGCGTTGCCAAGTCTGTGGTTTTCACACAGATTTGGGGTACTTTTAAATTGTTGCTTTTTGTCAGCGGGTGAAAGGAGTTTATTTATCTTAAAGCATGATGATCTTATTTATGAGATTAGACTGTGTTTATATTACTTATACAGTATTTTTTGTGTAGTGCATAAAAATATGTAAAATATGTATTTTAGGTTGGGAGAGGCATATTTTAAGATTTGGCATTTGGCCGAAGGTCATCGGGCTATTTTGGACTGGTTTTGTTATGCAGACCTGGCAACCGCCTATGACTCTTCAGTTGCCAATGTGGACCTTTAGCCAACTCAAAATTTCTGCTATTTTGCAATTTTTTGGCATTTTATGTTCTTAGGGAACAAGCTTTAGACCCATAACCTTTGTCAGAGCCAAACCCCTATTGCTCTTGAATAACATGATGAAGAATAAGTGCTAAATGTATATATGTAAATGTAGCTTTTAATAGAGGTGTATGACTGTTTCGAATCGAAGAGGAAATTGAATTGAAGTTTGTCCGATGATGACCCGGCCATGATGTTTTTGAAATTATGTGTGTTCTGCAAGCATTAATAGAGAGGTTTGTTTATCGTTGCACAAGCAAGGCCACAGTTGTTTGGGAATCTTCCAGCGTCTATTGCAGCCAAAAAATGCCAGCGTGTTGCAAGTCGGTCCTTACGGAGCAACCTGAGGTTAATTGTCTTGCCAAAAGGGGCCGTGGTGGAAGAATCGTTGTTTGTGAGGTTTAAAACTCTGATAGGTAGGTCCCCATCCACCAAAACTAGATGATTTCAATGAAATTAGACATGGGTTCTGTAATGCTGCGTTTACACCAGCTGTGGCGTGAAGTGCGAGTGATTTCAATGTTAAGTCAATGTGAAGACGCGTTGACTGGAGGTCTCGCAGCGCGTGAGGCGTTTGGCGCGGAAGAGGCGTTTACGCCTCATTCGTGCGTCTAGTTCTCGCAAATGGCGCAAATTGAGCGCCTGGCGTGGTACGCACGAATGGTGCTTTTTGTGCATTTTGTGTTTGACGTGAATTTCCGAGTTGAAAAATGTGAGCTTTGGCGAAATTTTGCGCCGCGTTAACCAATCAGGAGCCTGCTTACTGCTGTGCCGGCAGCCTCGCCCGGAGTCACTCATTCAACCAACGCTTGATATTGTCCGAAGCAGTCACCCGAAGCTATACGACACAAGTTCTAGGAATAAAAAGGACTTCGCTTGGAAGAGTGTCAGTGAGGACATTGGGCAACCTTGTTAGTTATAATACACATTTCACTTTTGAGTAGGGCTGGGATAAACGATTCTTTTTTAAACGATTAATATAGCGATAATTTTTTTTCAATGCAATCGATTAATCTAACGATTCATTTTATCAGTCCGGTTCGACTTCGGTTCGATTCTCGATTATCTTCCCATTAATTAACTAATAGCAATTTATAAATGTTGATTTACATATCTGAATGTAAACCTTTCAATATATGTTTATTGCTCTTAAAATTTCAAAATAAAAAAGTGCAAAATAATACATTCTTAGTCAGAGGTAGCATTCAATAAAGCGTTTGCAGCCCATACTGTGCAGTTTAGTAACAATATAAAAATCTCAAGTTCAAATAACTCTATTTTACATGCATTTATGAGCGAATGAAAGCGCAGTCTTCTGGCAACAGTGTGTTTTTACATATTTCATTGCTTTCTGTTAAATTGCTCAAAGTCATGACTGTTTAAAACACACTTGGCATCACATTCATGATTTTATGGTAAAATTACACTTTTTCGCGTCAATCCATGTGCATTTAGACCATAAACAAAGCACTTTCACTTTAATTGAGCGTGAGCAGCGCAGCAGAACCGACGCAGAAACGATTTCAGCACTGTTGCTACAGAGCCGCGAGCTCGCGCTGCTCATGCGGCGGGGTGCATGCTTGTTAACATGGGCGCTGAAAAAAGCGTGTGAAACCGGCGTGGACGGAAGACACTTGCGTTGCTACTACCCTACGGCGCCGCCTTTTTGGGTCTGACGAATCGATTCCGTCGACGCATTGTCCCAGCCCTACTTTTGAGTCATGTGACGTTTATCGACCCGCGCCGTTAATTTTCCCCCTATAGTAAGGTTACCAAATACAAACCGGTAACTCTCTCGATAAATGCACAACATCAGCCATCTTGCAAACAGACAACCGCATAGCACTTGCCCCTCCCACAAGAAGCGGAGTTTGCCTCTGACGCGCATCAAATGCTTGCTTTTTCTACTTTGCTCTACACGCGTGAATGCATTCAAACTGTTCAAGCAGCAAACAAGGTACTTTTGATGCCTGACACGCGGTTGGTGTAAACGCAGCATTAGGGATGAATAATGATTCAATATCAATATATTTTTTTCAATAACGGTGATATGGTTTTTAATAGGGGTGGAACGGTACACTGAAGTCTCGGTTCGGTTCGTACCTTGGTTCATACGTCACAGTTCGGTTCATTTTTCGGTACAAAGGAGGGAAAAGCAAAACAAAAATGCAGAAAGCAAATGTTTTTAGTACTTAAGATAATCTTAAAAACATAGGTGTCCTAATCTGTGTTATTTTGAGATGTCATGAATATGAACTGAAAGGCATTTAACATACTATCTCGTATAACAAAAATGTATAAACTTGTACTAATCTTTCATACAAAGATTTCAATGTATTACAAGTTACCTAAATAAATTTTTAAATGACATTTAAGCACTTTTATTTAATATTAAATGTACTAAAGAACAAAAAAATGTAGGCTTGTAGGATGCATTAACAGGTGTGTACGACTTCATGAGGCGCTGCAACAAACGACAAGTGGATGACGTCAGAGTAACGTGAGAGCGATTTGAAATCAGCCTCCTCCGCAAGATTTCTCGCGGTACTCTGACGCTGCGTAAAGTTGAGCACACTTAAAAAACTTAAAGCAGCTGAACTCGACAGAACTGCCATGCGTATGCATGCGCTTCGTCCAGTGATTGTATATTAGCAGGACAATTTATCTCCTACTTCTCAGCGTGAGAAATACAAGGTGTGAATGCTTGAGACTTTAGAGCCTTGATTAGATGTACTTCCACTCACATAACCAACAACTGCTGAACAACGCCGACGCACAGTCCTCGTCTTTTCCACCACTCTCTCGCCTGTACTACTGTAACTGACTGGAAAAGTGAAGTTTTGCCAAACTTGCGATCTTAAAGAGGCCGGCGGATCCTCACCACCATTTGCCATACTCGCTGTCGCTGCTCACTCACTCACTAGACCGTCAATCTGACAAAAAACTGCAGAGTGCCAGAGAATGTAGACGGGCTCTGATAGAGCGCATACATAGGCGGAGCTCGGCTGCATCGCGCCACTCAGAGCTTCAGAGCTAAAGTGGGGCTACAGAATAGCTGTCCCTAAAGAACCCGCGGATCTAACAGTAGTTCCGCATTACATCAATTATTTTGCACGCAAGTTTTTTTTATTTTCATACCGTGTATTCTCCGTTTAAATTCATGCACCGAACCGTGACCCCCGTACCGATTAGGTTCGAAACGAATACATGAACCGTTCCACCCCTAGTTTTTAAACATATTTACAATTTTTCTATATACATCACAGGGTCCCGTGGCCATTCACGTCACGTCTAAAAAATTTTATTTTCTTCTTCCTTCCAAAGTGCGCTCCTGTGGCGTCTTTCGTAGCTAAGCAACCATGAGCCGCGCTCTCCGGGATAGCAAGGAAAATTGAATGAATTTTTAGTTGTGGAGCATATTGCTTTTGTAACGCTTGTGGCGGATGCTAATGCTGAACTTAATGTGGAGGTATGGCATTTGAAGGGATCTGCTAATAAGTGACAAAGAGAATTAGCACATAATCCTTTTATTATGCTCTACTCTTTGTTGTGCCACTAGGAAAAGTGGATTGTAATAGAGTAGATTTCCAAAGCTGTGTCTTATTTACGAGATAATAAAGTCTTTTGTCTGACACATATAGTGCTCGAAATTCAACGCTGAATCAATATAAGAATTGAATTGTTACAGTCGCTGTAAAAAATCAATACTAGCATGTGAAAGCTAACATGCGAGGGGGAGCACAATCATATAGAGTTGTTTATTTGTACAAACAGTCTGAATACAGTATTTAATTAATTTACTATCAATAACATAATTATGCAAATTAGTTGGTAAATTAGTGTTAATATAATTTGTGCTAAGCAGATTACACATAAAATAGCCATGACCAATAAAACCATACACAAGCTGTTCTTTTAAAGGGACACTCCACTTTTTTAAAATATGCTAATTTTCCAGCTCCCCTAGAGTTAAACATTTGATTTTTACCTTTTTGGAATCCATTCAGCCGATCTTCGGGTCTGGCGGTACCACTTTTAGCATAGCTTAGCATAATCCATTGAATCTGATTAGACCATTAGCATTGTGCTCAGAAGTAACCAAAGAGTTTAAAACTTGACTCTTCTGTAGGTACATCATGTACTAAGATGTTGCGATTTTCTAGGCAGATATCGCTTGGAACTATACTCTCATTCCGGCGTAATAATCAAATACTTTGCTGCTGTAAAATGGCTGCAGGAGGTGCATTGATATTACGCGTTGGCTGAAAGTAGTCCTCATGGTTACTTTCAATAGCAGGGGACTTCTTTCGGGCAGTGCGTAATATCATTGCGCCTCCTACAGCCATGTTAAGGCAGCAAAGTCCTTGATTATTACGCCAGAATGAGAGCATAGTTTCTAGCCATATTGGCCAAAAAAGCGCAACTTTTATTTTTCCATCAGTCTTAGTAAACGATGTTACTACAGAAGAGTCAAGTTTTAAATAGGAAAAATTTAGCGCAATGCTAATGGTCTAATATGATTCAATGGATTATGCTAAGCTATGCTAAAAGTCGTACCGCCAGATCCAAAGAACGGCTGAATGGATTCCAAAGCAGTAAAAATCAAATGTTTAACTCTGGGGGAGCTGGAAAATGAGCATATTTTCAAAAAGCTGGAGTGTCCCTTTAAATAAAATGTACGCAATTCCTAGACAATAATTCTGCAGTGAATCAAAGCTATTTCAGTGCGTTAGCATCTGGTTAAATCAGATTGCGGGTGGTTGGTTAGTTAGACGGTGCTTGAAGTAGCTATTTAGTGCATTTGTTCAGTGTCTGACTTTTCTCGATTGGCTAGTAACAATTACAAATCAGATGATCATTCTTTTATTTATACGATGATTGAATACATTCTTAGCGGGTTTTGGATGTCTGTGTGTGTGTGGGGGGGGGGGGTCGCTGTCGCTGATCTCTCAGTCTTAGTTTTTTTCCCTGAAGAATATCTAATGAAAGCAAATAACCCGATTAAAGTCTTAAATTCATTGAGGCGAGACCCATCTTCATCCCACGGTGCGCCGTTAAATCAAAGTTATCAGACACGAAAGCGATATCAACTCAAACAGCCACAAATCAGTATGCAAATGCGTAACGCAACAAAATGAAAAACAATAGACTGTATGCAAATAAGCAAGCCACATGGCATGATGGGTGATGAGCGATGGAGATAATGATCTGAGTTTCTGGGTTTCTAACACGCAGGTTTTATTTTTCAAAATCATGATCGAACCCGTCACGATGAATCATTTCAGAAGAAATGTTTCGGTGGAAAGAGCGAGGTCTCATGTGGAACACTGCTTAATGGTTATTTCCCTTTCTAAACTTAATGAACGGATGAAATAAGAGTCAATTCCTTTTAATTTGTAGAGCGTTTTTCTCAAAGCAGCTTTGCAGAAAATCATTGTGTGGTGTTGTAAAAGCGTCTACGAGTACGAGTCTCTGTTAATCTTTATAAAAAGGTACAAGCCACGTTTATATTTGTGGTTATTTCTCTTTCCGTAGGTGTGTGTGTGTGTGTTTTACATTGTTAGCATTCTTGGCGTGCATTTCTTTATACTTAAATGTCTGAACCAGTTGCCACGGCAACTTTGTCAGCTGTTAATTGCCAGCTCCTTGGCGTGGGATCATAGCGGAGTATTGACCGGCCGCTGGCTCTAAGATCGTGAGTCTTTCTGCGACCTTCCATTAAACCCACATAAAAAACTGCACAGTCATCAGGTCTTCCAAAGCTCCCATAATTCCCCCTCTGCCCTTTAAACCCAGCCCAACATTAATCCTGCGAACTAAGTCGGCCTTACTTCGATAAGGTGGGACTTGCTGCGGAGGTCATTTTCTCTTTTTAACATCGTCAAGTAAGTTCTGACTAGAAATGTGTGCGGTCACGACTTGTTTTTTCTTTTTTTTATCCTCATATTTATTAAACATGGAAGTTTGTTAAAGTAAAGTCCCTACTCATCACTTGTTTTAAAAATATCTAGCAAGTGTTTTTTTCCATTTTCAGCTTGGATCAGCACAGATGCACCGTGAACTTTTTAGTCCGGTTCGTTGAATAATCCACATGCAAGACTTGTTTGTTATTTAAACATGTTTGATTGATAGAAACGATGGTTTAATCCAAAATTGCTCATTTTATGAGTATTGGGTTTGAGGATTGAACCCACGACCTTTGCACTGCTAATGCAATGCTCTCCAAACTGAGCCACATTTCTTACAAAGCCAGACAAAAGACTTTTCCTCCATCTGCTCCGTTCAGTAGCTCACGGCCGGTTTGAAAGACTGCTTATGTGATATTTGTTCTTTTCTTGGAAGAAGCAAGCAGAATACAGTCCCTCTCACACCTCTGCTCACAAGCCGTAGGTGCGAGCGAGAGACGGCAGGCGGGCTTTGTGCGCTTGCGTTCGCATTATGACTGGCATATGGCACCACAAAGTGAGAACGGCATTGTGACTTTGCCAAATGTGGGATGTAGAAAATGCTTTAACAGGTCGTGGGTGTGCAAAGCCTGTCAGATCATGAAATAAGCTAAACCTTTTGATTTTAGGAGGATGCTGTCGAGTGATGTTACCTGGAGAGACTACTTAAGAGATACTGTGCATAGGAGAATTGATAGTTGAGAGATATTGAATGACAATGTGTTTTGTTTCTCTGAGACGTAAATAAGATGAAACAAAGAGCAAATGCTTTTTTTTTCTTAAAGTTCTTGGTAGGCCAATCTCAAGTGTGTCTTCTCTAAAGGACCAGAAGACATTACAAATACTGCACTTAACAGTTTTTTTCAACGGAGTTTCAAAGGACTCTAAACGATCCCAAACGAGGCATAAGGGTCTTATCTAGTGAAACGATTGTCATTTTTGACAAGAAAAATAAAAAATATCCACTTTTTAACCACAACTTCTCGTCTAGATCCGGTCCAGCGTGACCTAACGTAAATGCGTAGTGACGTAGGGAGGTCACGTGTTACATATATAAAACGCACATTTGCGGAGCATTTTAAACAACAGACATTAATTAGTATCATTCCACATACAACAACGTAGGAACGGTCCTCTTTTAACACACTTGTAAACACTGGGGCGGAGTTTCGCGTTCGTCCTCTGTGACCTCTTGACTTCATGACGTATTGCGTGGGGTCACGCTGGCGCATCACGACCGGATCTAGACGATAAGTTGTGGTTTAAAAGTGCATATTTTTTTTTTATTTTCTTGTCAAAAATGACAATCGTTTTGCTAGGTAAGACCCGTATGCCTTGTTTGAGATCGTTTATAGTCCTTTGAAACACCGTTGAAAAAAACTGTTAAGTGTTGAGTTAAGTATTAATTGTTGGGCTCTATTAAAGTCCATTAAAATGCGAAAAATCCTGCAATGTTTTCCTCAAAAAACATAATTTCTTCTCGACTGAACAAAGAAAGACATGGTGGTGAGTAAATATCTTGATTTTTCTTTTAAGAAAATGGACTGTTCCTTTAACTCTAGGGGAGCTGGAAAATGAGCATATTTTCAAAAAAAAGTGGAGTGTCCCTTTAAGAGTCTCTTAAACTGTGTGTAGATAAAATCTTGACATTTAATCACAGAATTTAGTATGTCTTCTTTCAGGGCTGAATTATTTGAGCTTTGCGTCTCATTACTTTTATCAGTTGTCCTAGTTGTCTATTTTTATCCCCAAAAGAATTTTAAAAGAAACACATTACTTAAATGAAACTTACAGAGGTCTCCATGTGGTGTCCTGATATGGTTTAAAATGGGAGTGAGTCAGGGAACAAGATTATTCAGCACAGAATTGACAAACGTCGACTTTGCCAGCATGTTTTATTGATAATACCAAAGTAGTTTTAGGTCAGTGGTCCGTTCAATATGCTCACACGCACAAAGTGCCGTTGAGCTCGACCGGCTTTCAGATTGTTTTGGCTGCATTGTAATATTCTCAAGCCAATAAAAGACTTGAGATGTAAAGTTGACGTGATGCATCTTGTGATCTATCTGGATGTTAAAGGAAAACATCACCGTTTATCTAAATTTTACTATGTTCTTACCTCAACTTAGACAAATTAATACATACCTATCTTTTTTTTTCAATGCATGCACTTAATCTTTATACAGCGCATTGTAAATGTGTTAGCATTTAGCCTAGCCCCATTCATTCCTTAGGATCCTTAGGAGACTAAAGTCACGTGACTGCATTGATGCTGATGATGTGTTACTCTCAGACATGTTTGCAAAGTTTTTTTTTTTCAAACTTACAGTGTACATCCCCTCAAACTGTAAACAAAGCCCGGGTGCACACACAAAGAAAAACAGCTGGGGCGCACCAGATAACACGTCAGCCGTGTCACTGCAGTCACGTGACTTTACTCTCGTGCATGCGCTTCACAACAGACGCGGAAGAGAAGACAATGCTGAATAAAGTCGTAATTTTTGTTATTTTTGGACCAAAATGTATTTTCGATGCTTCAACACTTTTTAACTGACTCACTGATGTCACATGGACTACTATGATGATGTTTTTATTACCTTACTGGACATAGACAGTATATCATGCATAGATTTTCAATGAGGAGTCAACAAGCTCTCGGACAAAATATAAAACATCTTAAACTTTGTTCCGAAGATGAACGGAGGTCTTACGAGTGTGGAACCACATGAGGGTGAATCATTAATGATATTCACAAGGTGCTGTACAAAGATTAAGTGTATGCATTGAAAAAATTGGTATGTATTAATTAGTCTAATTTGAATTAAGAACATAGTAAAATATTGAAAAAAGACAAAACATTAAGTATTATCGGATTTCAACTGCTGGTGGAACGCCTGCCGTGATGTGGCGGCTGGCGATTGGTGGCTTGTCAGTCGCCAAAGTAACATGGTTAGCGGTAGTTGCTTGAGTAATGTTAAAAAACTCTAATAAAAATTAAGTTTGAATATATCAAACCAAAAGTTGAGCGCAATAGGAGACATATCGGAGGTTGTTTGTCTGTAGATGAGATATTTACAGGTAACGTAATTGATTTAGAATACAATGTTTATACCTAATAAACTTAAACAAGGAACATCTCATGGGTGAGGACAAGATAAGTCATTCAGTCTGAGGGTGATGTAATGTAAAAAAAACAAAATGCTCATCTTGAAGACTCTACCAGCATGACACTTGGCATGTAAACGTCTCAATGTCATAGCACAATGAAGGTCAGGTGACAATTGCTTTGCGATCAATAAACTGACAAGCTCTGACAAACTCAAAAGCGTCTGCAAAGACCTTCAACATCAACTTGATGTCTCCTCAAAAAATTTTAAGCTTTGATCCAGGGCTATTTCAATCGTTTCTGTGTAAACAAGCCTTTAAATCATAACTGCTTGCTTGTAATTCATCTGCAAGGTGAAACACAGCAGGATGCGACCCAAAGAACAAAGCACGTTTTTGCCCCCATAGTCCCAGCGGATCGAGGTCCAAGCGTTTACGCCCATGTCTTTTGATGAAACATCAACAGGGGGTGATTTATTTTCTCGAGATTGATGCTCAATCACAGCGTGTTTGTTTGAAGCAAAACCCCTTTCCGTTCTCGCAGACCCAAGGGCCGATGAACGCTCCATTGTGAGTCATAACCGGCTTTACCGCTGTTTTTATTACAGCAATACTGTAATTATGCATATACTTTGTACGATTTAATTGACATTGAGAAAATGCAGTAGCGTTTTTAATGTCAGTGTTTGATGAGGAGTGGGTGTTTTTGACGCGCTGGTTGCATATAAGTCTCGGCCTTTCGTAATTTTGCGCAGAAGGGTCTGGGAGAGGCAGACGCGTAGGAGAAACGAAGATAGCAGCCTGGTAAGATGGCGCCTGCTGAGGTCTTCGCCTTTAAGCAGGGGTGTAGGAATGACCTGAAAAGTGGAAGAGTGAGGGGGTTTTTAATGAATATTAAACATAAAAATTTTACTAATTAAAAAAGGAGATCACATGACAAGTTGTGTCTTATAACTATGATATTGCAAGCCTAGCAAATGCCTGATTAATAATTAAACTTTTCAGAAAAGTTTCATTTTTGGCATTTTAATCAAAATCTTTTTAATGCAGATGTATTAATCGGTCTAATTTTATTTTGTGCATGAATATTAAAAGTAAATATTAAAGGTCACCTAATATATGGTAATTTTTCAAGACGTAATATTAGCCGCAAGTGTCCCCTGTTTCAGGTCTAAGTACCCTATAGATAATTTATTTCACTATAGTTATTTTCCTATATTATTTGCTATAATTTATTTTAAGTGCTGTTTTTGTGTGTGTCTCTTTAAATGCAAATGAGCTTTTGCTTCCCACCCCTATTTATCCATACTGAAAACATGCACCATTTTTATTGAGACAATCACATTATTTTTATTGTACATAATAATGTGCGGTAATAAATCATGTAAAGAATAAAAAAATAAAATAAAATTAACTGTAATATTTGGATGGTTGTGGGAGGGGCATGCGCAAAGTGACATCAGTTTGCTCAGAAAACGCCATCAGCTTGTCCCATGAGACTTTTGAGGTTTTATGGGTAATATAAAAAGGAGCTGGCAGATTCTTTATCATTAAAATGTAGTTGTGTACACACAATTATGTTCAAACAACATATAAAAACGAATTTCTTATATTAGGTGACCTTGCCGTCATGTCGAGGTCACATGATCGATTTTGTCTTGCAATTGGTCGCCTTGATAATAGGGGTGGGAATCGCTTGGACCCTCATGAATCGATTCAGAATCGATTCTTAGGGTCCCGATTTGATTCAGAATCGATTCTTGACGTACTAATTTGCATATCTGTGACGTCATAACGTCGCATTTGCTTTCAAAGCCAGGTTAATGTTTGCGCTTTTGCTAGTCTCTGAACTGTCATATACTGTACTTTAATGCAACTAGGGATAAATAATGTCATTCTTATATACATACATGTGTTGTTTCTGTTGTAAGACATTAAAACCAGTAAAAATATTAATTTAACGTGACATATTAATTCTATATGTTAACCGGCATTAACTTCCACGAACTGACTGACGTTAAGCGTCTAATCATCATCATTATACACAGTGATTGGCAGTATTACTGTATTTATATAATGCAGCGCACCCAGCGACTGAATAACAAACTATGTGCATATTTTTACAGAAGTATATTCATGTTATATCTAAACAGTCTGCGGATGGTTTAGGGCAGGGGTGTACAATACGTCGATCGCAAAGGCAATGCCGGTAGATCGCACAACTGCTGCTCCACGCGCAAAATTGTCATTATGGTCTTTTGGAGTAATTGTGAAACATGCAGGTCTTTTTGAGTTGCTGCGCCTTTCTTCTCAAATGTGTTTTGCCATGCCACTGCAGCTCAGTCGTCTTTAACTTCCAAAATTCACATGGATGCGCATTCTTGCCTCACGCAGTTCCTGATTCACACGCACGGTGTGTGTGAGCAAGCAAACGAGAGAGAGAGAGGCAGCGTAGCGCTGATTTGTATGCTTCTAATACTGTTAGTTTCACTAAACCGCATCTCCGCTATTTTAAGGAGTACTCGACATGTACTCAAGGATTTTTTTTAAAACTCCTCAAAAAGAATAGAGTAATGGTGACAGCCCTAAATTCAATGTAGAGATATATGCAGTATAGTCCTACAAGCATTTAAAGTGTTCTTTCTCTTCTGCTCTTGTAAGCTCGGCTATGCGCTCTTGCAGGGCGCGCTCTCTTAAGTTGTCCGTGTGCATCACCGCTCCCCCAGTTGAGTTCCGCCTTTTGGTTCTGATAACGTGACGTTATTTTGTAAACTAACATTTAAGAATCGATTCTTGACATTTGTGAATCGATTCAGAATCGGCCCACGTCCGAATCGCGATTCATCTAAGAATCGATTTTTTTGCCCACCCCTACTTGATAACTATAGCTATAATATTACGTTCAGACATGTTTGCTTTAGCAATTGTCTGTTTTATAATTTAACTTATTGTTTTAAGAAAAATAATGCACTTTAAACATTATACGTTTTTTTTTTTACAAAATACTTCAGTAACCTTATCGTTTAACTGCATGACATGTTTATTCATGGCAACATTTTATATGATCAGACTAAAAATGTCACTAAAGATTTCATATCCCTTTTTATGTTACATTGTGTTTTTTGAGTCTACTTGTTTTTTTTTTTATTCAAATATTGCCGTACTCAGGCAAAGCTAATGCTACGTACACAGCAAACGCGTCGCGTTACCTGCTCTAGATTACTAACGGGATTTAACTTTGTGTCATGCGAATTTTTCGCTAAAGTTGAATATTGCGTTGAACTCGCGTCTGGTGTGAACCCACAGTTACAGTGTGACGCAGGTTTGATTTGGTTAAAATTATATTTTATTATAATATTACATGGTAATTTAATTTTAAAGACTTCTTGTTGCTTAAAAAGGTGGGGTTGTGCTCAAGCTTTCAGGTTGCTCCTTCAAATCCTGTAATTCTCACCCTTAAAGGAATTGTCAATATTCTTAAAAAAAGTCCAGATAATTTACTCACCACCATGTCATCCAAAATGTTGATGTCTTTCTTTGTTCAGTCCAGAAGAAATTATGTTTTTTGAGGAAAACATTGCAGGATTTTTCTCATTTTAATGGACTTTAATGGACAACAACACTTAACACTTAACTCAACACTTAACAGTTTTTTTCAACGGAGTTTCAAAGGACTCTAAACGATCCCAAACGAGGCATAAGGGTCTTATCTAGCAAAACGATTGTCATTTTTGACATAAAAAAAACAAATATACACTTTTAAACCACAACTTTTCGTCTAGGTCCGGTCCAGCGCGACCTAACGTAAATGCGTAGTGACGTAGGGAGGTCACGTGTTACATATATAAAACGCACATTTGCGGACCCTTGTAAACAATAAACTGACACAAAGACATTAATTAGTATCATTCCACATACAACAACGTAGGAACGGTCCTCTTTCTCTATGCTTGTAAACACTGGGGAGGAGTTTCGCGTTTGTCCTCTGTGACCTCTTGACGTATTGCGTGAGGTCACGCTGACGCTTTCAGGACGGGATCTAGATGAGAAGTTGTGGTTTAAAAGTGTATATTTGTTATTTTTCTTGTCAAAAATGACAATAGTTTTGCTAGATAAGACCCTTATGCCTCGTTTGGGATCATTTAGAGTCCTTTGAAACTCCTTTGAAAAAAACTGTTATGTGTTGAGTTAACTGTTAAGTGGTGGTGTCCATTAAAGTCCATTAAAATGCGAAAAATCCTGCAATGTTTTCCTCAAAAAACATAATTTCTTCTGGACTGAACAAAGAAAGACATCAACATTTTGGATGACATGGTGGTGAGTAAATTATCTGGATTTTTCTTTTAAGAAAATGGAATATTCCTTTAACCATTTGCATACTTAGCTCCACCCCCTATGCTTACATAAACCCTTAATGGTCACAGCATCCACACAAAAAACAACCAATTATCTTGATGAAACCTCAATAATCCCTCTATCGTCAAACAAGGGGCCGTAATTGTCCCCGAGAGACGAACACATTGAACGCGTTTCGCACTGCCGTGAGGTGTTTGTAAAATAATCACACTTAACTGTTCAGCAGTTGGTATTCAAACATGACCGTGACAATGATGACACTACAGATGGAAGAAACAACAACAGATATGTTGTTTTGACAGAAACAGTCACAGTAAGAGGTATGAGATTTTCCTTTGAGAATTGAGCGTGATGTTTAGGTTTTTCCTCTGGAGGTTTGAAGGCAAACGGAGGAAGTGGACTGAGAAATTAAGAATAAACAAGTGAGAAAAGTGTGGGGTTTCAGTCTGAGGGGAAGTCAAAAAAGTAATGGAAGGTAAATTACAGGTATGGATAACTGCCAGCGATGACGATGTGAAACAAGGTAAATACAAAACCTGCTGGTAGCTCACTTGGATAATAGTGTTTGAACCAGGCAAGCAACACAAGCCCTGAAAAGTGAAGCCAAAATGTCTCGATCGCCCCTCCGTGACTGGTCCTAGTATAGGTCATAAACCACGCCTCCCCCATGTTATTCAATGGGACTTGAGACCAACTAAACAATTTAATTAAACTTCAGTTATCTTTTTTTCCGAAACAGGTTTCTGTCATTTAGGGGTTGTGCACACCAAAACTTTTAAAAGCGGCCTGAAGGACACCGAATGCCAGCGAAAAAGACGAATCTATAATTTTGACACATACAATGTCGGGCCAGTCTGAGTATTTCACAATCTGCTCAGTTACTGGGGTTTTCACGCACAACTATGTTTAGGGTTTACAAAGAATTGTGTGAAAAGGGAAAAACATCCAATATGCGCCAGTCCTGTGGGTGAAAATGCCTTGTTGATGCTAGATGTCAGAGGAGAATGGGCCGACTGATTCAAGCTCATAGACGAGCAACTTTGACTGAAATAATCACTCGTTACAACCGAGGTATGCAGCAAAGCATTTGTGAAGCCACAACATGCACAACCTTGAGGCGGATTGGCTACAACAGAAAAACGCCAACGGTGTACGACTCATCTCCATTACAAATAGGAAAAAGAGGCTACAATTTGCACAAGTTCACCAAAATTGGACAGTTGAAGTTTTGGAAAAAAGTTGCCTGGTCTGATGACTCTCGATTTCTGTTGAGACATTCAGATGGTAGAGTCAGAATTTGGCGTAAACATAATGAGAACATGGATCCATCTTGCCTTGTTGGTGTAATGGTGTGGCGGATGTTTTCTTGGCACACTTTAGGCCCCTTAGTGCAAATTGAGGATCGTTTAAATGCCTTGGCCTACCTGAGCATTGTTTCTGACCATGTCCATCCCTTTATGACCACCATGTACCCATCCTCTGATGGCTACTTCCAGCATGATAATGCACCATGTCACAAAGCTCAAATCATTTCAAATTGGTTTCTTAAACATGACAATAAGTTAACTGTATTAAAATGGCCCACAGAGTCACCAGATCTCAACCCAATAGAGCATCTTTAGGATGTGGTGGAATGGGAGCTTCGTGCCCTGGGTGTGCATCCCACAAATCTTCATAAACTGCAAAATGCTATCCTATCAATTTGGGCCAACATTTCTAAATAATGGTTTACATCAGCTTGTTGAATCAATGTTACGTAGAATCAAGGCAGTTCTGAAGGCAAAAGGGGGTCAAACACAGTATTAGTATGGTGTTCCTAATAATCCTTTAGGTGAGTGTATTGTTGCTCATTGCTACAAATATACCCATGCTACTTATGACTAGTTTTGTGATCCAGGGTCACATCCTTGTGTATGTCAATCAATTATATATCAACGTCCCCGCGTCTTCTGGTCTAAACATAATCATATCATGCTGGCCGACAGTCCATGTTCTCTTTATGATCATGTTCGTCGGTCACTAACTTGTGTCTCTTCCTAAATTTTATCCATTGGTCTCTCTCTCTCTCTCTGTCCGTGTGGTCAAGGCTGTCTGCTACTCATTGATTGCCGCCACGGTGGATCGAAACATAATTTTCATCTTTGCTCAAGCACACTCGCATCCTGTCCTGCTTGCATTTATCTGCTTTTGAATAAGGAGAACATCTATCCATCCATCCATCCATCCATCCCATATCTTTCTCTTTCTTTAGTATCCATCCATCTCTCGATCGTATGGCCTGTCTATAAAATATTTAAAAATATTTTTTTCTCACCGTCTCTCTCTATATGTGGAAATCAATGTGAAGTGCTCTGATAAATCCATTCGGTGATGTCACATAGGAAATAGTTTGTGGCCCTTGTTGAAAAGCACACGTGCCACAGTTTCATCTTCGCCATATCGCCTCTTACATCTTTTCTTCTCGCCTATCTGACTTCTGATTTATTTTCATATCTGCCTATTTCAAATGACACCACACATCTCCTCCAATTTCTACCTCCCGTTATTTTGTCTCTTGTATGCTAATAATAGTTTCCTCTTCATCTACAGTACATCGATTTTTACTTTAATCCATATAAGATACGCTGAACAATGGAATTGGGGCAGACTGTGTGCATGATAACGTTGCAGAGTACTTTTGAATAGAAAGTTAATTCCCCCTTGTCATTTAAAATGGTACGGACCTGTGGTGACCTTTAATATGTTAAGCACACCAGTCTTGTCCATTTTGCATTTTGGCCAGGGTGTGTGTCGCCCATTAGAAGCACTTAATAGTATTTTTTATTTGTTGATGTAAACAGCCACAGATAATTTGGTCCACCTATGCTGTCTTTTTCTCCCTTATGGATCTTTATTCTTGCCCGTCTGCAGATGAAAGCTTACACTCATCTACCGTTGAAATCTCTCTCTCCCCTCAAACCTTTGATGTTTACTGTCGGGCGTTATTGTGTGCTTTTGTACTCTGGATAAATCTCGGGTTTTTAAAACCATTTTGAAAACTATTTGCTTTTCTTCTCTGGTCATTCTATGGTTAGAACGCACAAAGCAAACACAATTTCAAAGCAAAGCATCCCTTAAAGGGATAGTTCACCCAAAAATTTAAATTCTGTCATCATTTACTCGCCCTCATGTTGTTACAAACCTGTATACATTTTTTTTCTGCTGATTTTTGAGCAAGGATTGTAACCAAACAGATCTGGGGCACCATTCACTTCCATACTATTCTTTAGGGCTGTTACGATTAATCGTGCAAATGCACGTTTTCTTAATGAATGAATATTAATGAAATACAGTGAAATCCCAGCCCTTCACCAGGAAATGTCTATAGAAATATTTATATTGCTGTTCTTCAAATTGTTTCAGTTATTTTCATGAAAGTAAAGAATATTTTGAATGATTTTGTTTAACGAGTGTTGCTTTTTTAAATACACGTTATAAACGGCTCTGACTCATAATGATTTTAGATTGATAAAGACTTCTTACTGACAAAAAACGCCGGAGTACACGCACAAGCTGTGCATGAAACACAGATTCGCAGACTTGCGATTCAGAATCAATTTCATGCAGGCATTTTTAATGGGACACGCGATTAATCGTTATAGCCCTACTATTCTTTATACTACAATGGAAGTGAAAGGTGCCCCAGATCTAGAGCTGTGACAACGATTAAATAATTGTCTCAGATCACCGCAATGATTGCACATCTCTCTAAAAAACACAAGGGGGAGCTGCAGCACCTGTATAAACCAGAAAGTATCAGATTACTTTTAAAGGTGTGTTATGTGTATTAATATTTACTGCCAGGTAAACCTCGCAAAAGATTTGTGTGAAAATTATTTCATAAACAAACAAAATTTTTTTGAGAATTAAATGTCGGAGCAATAAAACAGGCAATTAATCGGCATAATCAACACAATTTATTAGACAATTGACCGTCAGCCAAAGTTCATAATCGTGCCATCCCTACCCAGATCTGCTTTGTCAAAAACATTCTTTTCATATTTTACCAAAGTCTTTTGTTGTTTACAAATATTCAGGCTGTGGAAAACAGTGTGCTCGATAATAAAACAGGATTGCTTGCGATATTGCATACAATAATAATTTTGCAATAGAAATAGAAGTTGTTTGTTTTTCATTTCTGTTTCTGTTTTCTTCCTAACAGGGATTTCTCTGGAGGTTCAAATGTGTTTTGCAGAGAGGACCGACCACTGGTCGGTCATGATGTTTTAGGTGGGTGGACCTCTGTTACTTCAAAGCTGAGATCCACGAAAGCAACTAGAAGAGACCAAACTATCAATGTATACAGGACTTCGAATTTCACCTCGAAAGAGTGAAGGAAAGCCTTAAACAGGTAAGAGCTTTTATTGCCACTAAAATGCATTACAGATTGTCCCCATTTAATGAATAGCGATGACAATGAAAGGGCTTTGTGCTTAGTTAAAGGGCACATATTATTTCATTTTTACAATATATGTAACATAAGTCTCAGGTGTAATATAAGTCTCAGGTGTGTCCAGAATGTACCTGTGAAGTTTTAGCACACAATACTTCACATTAGCAGCGACTAGCAGAAGCAGAGCGACGCAATCTCATTGATTTCAATGGAAGCTCAGTGGCGTCCAGCGACACGGGCGCCAGTGACCGTTGGCGTGTGTAGTCGCGCGACAAAGTTGAGAAATGTTTAAAGGGGCCATTGCATGAAAATGTTAGCATTGCCACTTTGTAGGTTTGAGCAAAAATGTGTCGTTTTGGGTGTGTTTTTTAAAATGCAAATGAGCGGATGAAGTGCAAACACTGATCACAATGATGGTGGTTTGTTTTAATTCAAACTCAATTGTGCTGTCAAGTCCTTCTTTTCTCTCTCTTTCTCTCTGCACTAAATGGCAGTGCAGTGGTTGGATAGTGCAGATTAAAGGGGCGGTATTATTCTAATAAGATATCCTTATGACATCATAATGAAAGCCAAATTTCAATGACCTATTTTTGCTCACACCTACAAAGTGGCAATGCTAACATTTTCATGTCATGGCCCCTTTAACTTTATGCAAATTAAGTGAGACTTTCGGGAGCGACTACCAATGAGAATGAAGCAGTGGAGTTTACGTCATCCGCCTCTCCTCAGTTACTGGAGCGGACGTTACTCATTTGTTAATGACAACCAGATATAGAAACGCCTCTTTTGAAAGAAAAGAGCGACAAACAGCAACAAAGTTGCTTATAATGTGAATGTACCTAACCCTTATGTGTTGTTGGGGCCATTAATTTTGCCACAAATTTCTCTGTGTTTCAGCAAATGGAATGATTTTTGGTGACAAATTATATATTTACACAAATTGTAAGAAAATTATTTGAAATTTTTCAAAACCTTAACTATACACCGTGGGCAAATTTACTACCTTACGTGTTGTTAGCGGACAAAAATGGCCACTAAATTAAACGGTTGTAAAAATGTATCCGATGATTTTTTTGTGCATATTTTTAATTTTTTTGCAAAATGTTAATCAATCTCAGTGCTGATCAAAACTACCAAATGTTTATGGTTGTTTATATATTAATGGTGCCACATGGTGTTCAACAGTAAAACCGACAAATTTTACCACTTTGCAAAAGTAAAAGCCACAAAGAATCAAGAATGCTTGATAATAAGGTGTCATGGCTCTGCAATCAAAAAATTTGGTTATAATGGAAGTCAATGGGGCAAAAATGGCCACAAACAATAAATGAGGGAGAAAAAAATAAAATCTGATGCTGCACAAAAAAAAAAAATGCATCAACGACAGTGTTTTTACTAATCTTTGGCATGCCCAAAACTGTGAAAAAGGTGAAAAAAATCCAGTCCACAATCACTTTTTATAATGTCATCACTTATGAGTTTGGCAATTAAAGAGTTAAAATCATGTAATTTGTGGAAACATTTGGTAATTTTGATCAGTATTGAGGTTGATTAACAGATTTATGCAAAACATTTAAAAAAAATATTAATCGGATACATTTTTACAGCCGTTTAATTTAGTGGCCATTTTTGGGCGCTAACAACAAGAAAGGGTAGTGAATTGGAACAACGCAGAAGGGTTAAGTCAGTGGCCTTGGGCGGGGCTTTAGTAGTGTGACATCACATTGCAAAGAGAGTCAAAACAGCATGTCTAATGAGACTGCTTTAGTTTTATAGGGATTAAAACATTCGGGATTAATAGATTTTCTTCATTGTAGGGTGGTTGTGTGCACACACTGTCAACACCTAGTTCCCCTTTTACTACATTCTGAGTTATTTTTAACCCATAATGGGCAAATATTGGACAGAACACAACACTGGGTTAAAATTTACCCAATGCTGGGTGGTTTTAACCTAACTGCTGGGTTATTATAACCCATGGTTGCATAACAACAACCCAACATTGGGTCATTTTTAACCCAGCATGTGTTCTGTCCAGTATTTACCCATTATGGGTTAAAAATAAGTGTACAACTAAATATATGCATTTTGTAGCAGTTCTTGATTTGCATTTATGTTTACACATTTGACAGACGCTTTAACAGTGCATTACAAGGTGCACATTTATCAGTACATGTGTTCCCTGGGTTCGAACCCATGACCTTTTGTGCCGCTAATGCAATGCAAACCATTTCTGAAGGAATCCATTCGCAAATCGCACGTGATGTGCTTCGTGCAACCGACATTGCAACTCTGCTTCATCCTTTGTGCTTTGCCACGGCTCTGTAGATTTAGTAGCGTTGCGGGAAACTCTGTCAGAGTAATATAGTACGCTGCTCGGTCCGCGTCAGCGTTTGCAAGAACGGTTTACGAACGTGAGTCATTTGGTTACGCTGCTTTTGTTAAAAAGTGTAGCTATTTATAAATAAGAACTGGCCTACCAGGAAAAGCATGTACAGTATTGTGTCAGCAAAAATCATTTTTAGCAAGGATAAAATCGTCCCAACTATAGGATCAATTTGTTTGGCTAGGACAGCTTATCCTGTTTTTCTTTCACTGTTTCGTACTATCTATTTGTTAGACAGTTTGATGACAACGTTTTGTCTGATACTCGACATAAATCTACACACACTTACTCAGAATTTGTCAGACGGACCCCTGCTGTTCTTCCTCTGTGATTTCAGTGCCAACTCTTAGGTCCAACCGAGAAAGCCTGCCAGCCAATGGGGATTTAAACTGTGAGCAAGTGTGTATTGGATAGTAAGTGTGTGTTGTTTTCCAGACAGGTTAGTCTGCTAGGCATATTGTTCTGAAGTGTTACAGTGAACACGTTTTTGTCTTGTTCAAAATTGCAGATTGACTTTTGAAAGTGTTTCATGTTTTTCAGTCAATGTATGTTAAGATAGGGCCACACCAAAAGATGTTTTGTATCTTATCGGATTTTTTGAAATGTGAGAGACCACAACCATGATGAAAAATATCTACGATTAAACGCATTTATAGGCGTGCTTCCTCGGACAGGGATTAGCCTAGGTCAGGACTAGACCTAAGTTTTTTTTATTAAATATAACTAGTTTGAGTTATATACAAACATGCCTTACTAAAAACATTACTGATGTGCATTTTGAGGCAAAACAAAGGGCACTGATGTATTTTGAGATATGTCAGTGCAAGATGTTTTCAGTTTGGACAGCTCTTACATTTATTTTAGTCTAGGACTAGTCTAATCCCTGTACTGGAAACCCCCCCATAGTGTGTGGAGTGTAGGGTTCCCACATGTCCTTGAAATCCTTGAAAGTTTGTGAATCTGGGGGAAAAAATTCAAGGCCCTGTAAAGTTTTTGAAAACTTACATAGATAGATACAGGTCATTGAAAGTGCTAAAAGTTTTCTGGAAAAAAATCCATATTATTCCCTGTGTATTGTAGGATAATATCGCACGCGATAATAAGCACACGTGCTAAACTTTTCAATTTAAATGCTTATATCTTCTGTATGCAAATGTTGATTCATACCAAAATGCTTTTTTGCATAGTTGTGTTTGACACATGAAAACGTCTCGGGTTACGTATGTAACTGTTGTTCCCTGAGAAGACAGTCCTTTTCCATACTTCCTGCGTCCCTGTAACGCCGTCTTTGGCAATATTTCAGATAGCGATATACTTCCTGGTTCCCACGTCACCCTGTCTTTGTCGTTAAGCCTCACCATTAGTTGAATTTGCTATACACATTCAGACGCACTTACCCTCTGGAGGCGTCCCCAAAGTGTCACCGCAGTGACGCAGCGCGAGTTCCCTCGAAAGAGAACTGTAACAATGTATCTTAAAAGGTAACACGATGTAACCTTGCTCTCACTTGAAATGTGTCCCCACATTTAGTCCTTGAATTTGAGGGTATGGACCTGGAAAGTCCTTGAAAGGTCCTTGAATTTGAAGTTAACTATGGTGTGGGAACCCTGGGAGGGCCGCTATGTGGTCATGACACGCACCATTCACCATCAGATTAACCTTACAAACAACTCACGTCTACACTGAGAACACAGGAAATCTCGCAGTGATCTCTCAATGTCTCTCGCGGCCAAACGGGGCTTCACAGTAAACAAAAATGGCGAACAACGGGCATTCGCAAATGGCATTACCCTTACAAAAATTTACTATGGTTATATTACGGTAAAAGTGTAGTAACATTGTTTTTTGGGTGTATTGATTACTATCAGCAAAACGTCTTGGGTTAAGTATGTAACCTTTGTTCCCTAGGAAGGGAACGAGACACTGCGTCAGATAACTTTACGCTATGGGGGACTGTAGTTGATATGGTTACGTCTTTCATTAAAGGCGCTCTAAGCGAATCTGTGTGACGTCCCTTCCTGTTGACGTTCGGTTAGGTTTGACCACTTTGTTTTTGTTGCAGTTTGCGAAGCATTTTTTTACAGTGTGTTCAGAGGACAGGCAGCTAGCAGATAGTGGGATGATGTTTACTGTATGAAACAACAAATGTTTTATGGCCTAAAACGCGTGAATTTGCTTAGAGCACCTTTACAGTAATTTGTTTGTGATTGGGAATAATTTCGTTCCATGAGACGATCTATAGCGTGCGTGTGTGTGTTTAATCTCGGGGTTATCCCCTCACAACAGGATTTCTATTACCACGTGCCTCCGAGCTGATTCAGATGCTCTCAACACACCGCAAACCGCAGAAAAAATCTGATAAGATTATCTGTTCAACCACGAAGACAATAGGGACTTTACATAGGATTGTCGTAAAGGTGAAAATTGGCCCAAATTCATTATCTTTTGGTGTGCACCGGGCTTTAGCTTTTTGAGGTCATCGATATGATAGCGTACTGCTAAAAGTTGACATTGAATTTTAAATGTATGTAACGGCTAAAAGTAAAAGTATTTTAGGTCTGGAAAACAGGCTGAAAATATTGATGACCCCTAATGCACTCACTTTTATTGTCCAATAAGATGTGCGAGAGGGCTCACAAACCGAGAAAACTGCTCTGATTAGCTGTGTTTTGGGATTGATTGTGTCATGCCACACCCCTTTTTCAGATCCATTATGGACTTTCATTTGGAATATTGCTGAAATTATATTACACCACAGCTTTAAAGTGTAGACAGTCATTGCTGTGCGGAAATGTTCAGTAGATATGCAGCTTGACGTTGTTTCCATATGAGTTTGTCGACAGGTGCTCAATATGTGCATCTCGATATGTGTGACTCTAGGGAATGACATGTTCCTGAATCTGATATTTTTGCATAATATTTGTCTGGGCGTGTCGTTGTCAATTTCATCGTGTACAGTACACCAGTGCACATGTCAAAACCAGTTGTCAGTGGTCCGTATGACACTGGTGACGTTTCCTTGTGTGCAATGAGTGTGTGTTTTGCTCTTGTTGTGTGTGTAACTTCTAGTATAGTTTGCGTCCATGCGTGTGTGTGGCTCTCCGCTTGTTTTTGATGGGAACCGGTGATACACGCAAGCCTTTTCTTCAACAGCTCCAACATAGATAAGAAGCTTGCGGTCTGAGTAAATCTCACAGCTTTGGGAGAGGCTGTGCTGAGGTAGCCAAGATAAGTTTTTGCTTTGACACCCAAATCCCGTACCTCATTGGCCTCTCATTTGCATATTCATGAACTGGACATCTTGGTTTTAAAGGGGACAGAGAATGAAAAACCATTTTTACTTTGTCTTTGTTGAATAATGGTAGTCTACCCGCATCCACGAACATACAAAAAGTGCTAGACATGTTAAACATCTAAACAGTCTCATAGAAATTCCTCTTTTAGAAATGTCAGCCAGAAAACGGCCCAATCTGAAAAACTGATGCTTATGACATCACAGGCATCTCACTGCCCCTCCACTTTAAAATAATTGGCTACATTTTTTGAGTGGCAGCAAAGTCAGCCAATCAGTAGTGAGATTGCAAGTTAAGCCAGTAGGGGGAGCCAAATAGGTGCAAAACCACTTGTTTAAAATCCCCCACCCTAATAGAGCTATCTGAGAGAGGTTTTTAGGAAGCTTCTAAGGCATTACAGACCCAAACCAAAAAAAATTTTGTCGACATGTCACATCACAGAACAAGGATAAATACCTCGTTCAATCATTCTATGTCACCTTTAAAGAAATACTTCATCCAAAAATGAAAATTTACTAGGCAGACCATTAAACAAACCGTGACCGGAAGCTACTGTAACATTAAAATAATAAAATAAAAATACTGCGCCATTGACTTAAGACTAGGTTTTAGTTGGTCTTTAGTCACAATAATTTTTAGTGTCCTCAACATAGCAACGCACCAACAATGCATCTAAACACACCTCTTTGTTTTCAGACCACCTTACTCATGGGCAAACAGATGGGCGCAAGCGCATTTGCTATTTAAACAACATGGTGCCGAACCCGGACCTAAAAATGATAGCTGCGTCAAGCTGCAACTAGCAAAAAAACACTTGTAAGATAGGCCACACAGAGCCATAAAGATCTGATTATCAGGATGAAGACGTCTCTGCCCATTTCTTAGAACCGAAACTCATTTGAGATAATGAGAGCAGTGGGTTAGTCAGCCTGTTGGCCCTTTTGTTTTTCCGTTTGTTGCATCAGAACCCGAGCCAAGCCAGATTGAAAAGGAATCTTGCCAATCCCCGCGGAAGGTTTCCATTGACTGCCCAATCATTGGCGGAAACGATTGTTTGGGGACCAATGAGAGGGTGTTACCGGGCAAAGCTCCACCCAGGGCCCAAAGGAAGACGGCTAAGCTATTCAGTCTCTGGTCGCTGGTTAGCCAACATTGGTTGCCAGGTGCCAATTCCTCATTTCCTTGTTTCCTCATCCAAATTCATTAGCAGTTCAGCCAGACACAGAGAAAAGCCTCTTATATCCATCCAGTCAATCTAACATTGCTCCAATCAGCCTTGCCTATTTAACCAAATGGTCACATTTCCCATAATGCATTGCTTTTATAGTTAATCCGTTGGGGACGAATGAGCCTTGCCTTGTCGTGCAACACTGCAGCTTGTATTCGCACATTGTTGCTTATTGCTAGGGCGACAAGAAAAAGCAGCTGCAAAAACGCTATAATTTGGCATCCCTTACCCAGAGCTGCCCTAAGTATTGGTATCCAGGGACGGTGGGAATCTTCTCCGGTTTCTCCACCCCAGCGGCTCATCTGCATTAACTTTGTGCTAATCTTATTAGCTTCTTGTTATTGAATCCTGCAGGATTTCGCCTGCCGCTTCGTGATTCTGCATATTATACACTCCTTTCCTCCGCTGAGCCGCGGGAATGAATATGTTAATGGCTAACGTTGTTGTGCGAGACAGAAAGTTTAGTCTTGATGTATTCCTGTCTGTCATATGAGTGAGTAGCGTGTAAATATTTGTCTATGTGCTGGGAGCCCCATGATGGATTTTTCTAATTCGATTGATAGCTTTTCCTAAATCACTACCGTCTCAGAGGCCTCGTGTATCAGCACCTTGTCTGTTAAACACATGCCTTACCATTTCTCAAGATACAGTTGGCTCCTATCTAAAAAGTCTAAAACTTTACCTTGATTTTTGATTTGTATAAAACATACTGTACATACAATATATGTGACACAGTCTATGGTGTGAAAACTTATCTGAAGTAATTTTTTTGTGATTTACTTTTCTTTTGTATTTTTTGTTTTGCATAAATTGACCGAGTAAGGTCATGTTCAAGATTGAAATCAGTGTGAAATCAAACTTTGATGCTCCTAATCCCATTTGTAGGTTATTAGACTTTAGCCTGGATTTCACAGAGAGGGTCCCCTTAAGAAAATTTGCATGATTTTGCTACAGTTAAAAATAAACATGGTTACCGTAGGAAAGCCATGGTTACCACAAAATGTATGAAGTCAGTTTCCCTGCGGTTCATACAGGTTCCCTTGCAGAGTATAACAGGTGTAGTTCATCACACCGACTGTCAACATGTTCCACAAAGTTTGACAGCCAAAAAATGTGAAATCTGACCTTTCTGTGAAATGTTTTGCTTGAAAAGTTTGCCACTTGGTTTGAGATTGTGTTATTTGACAAAGGCGTTCATAATACTTCAGCCAGACTTATTTTAACATTATTTTGGCTTAAAGGGACACTCCACTTTTTGAAAATAGACTCATTTTTCAGCTTCCCTAAAGTTAAACATTTGATTTTAACCGATTTGGAATCCATTCAGCTGATCTCCGGGTCTGGCGCTAACACTTTTAGCATAATTTAGCATAATCCATTGAATCGGATTAGACCATTAGCATTGCGCTAAAAAATAACCAAAGAGTTTCGATATTTTTCCTATTTAAAACTTGACTCTTCTGTAGTTATATTGTGTACTAAGACAGACGGAAAATTAAAAGTTGTGATATGTCTAGGCCAATATGGCTAGAAACTATACTCTCATTCTGGCGTAATAATCAAGGACTTTGCTGCCGTAACATGGCTGCAGGAGGTGCAATGATATTACGCAGTGCCCGCAAATAGTCCCCTGCTATTGAAAGTTACCAAGGGGACTATTTTCAGACGCTGCGTAATATCATTGCGCATCCTGCAGTCATGTTACAGCAGCACTGATTACTGCTTGATTACTACTGTATTAGCAAAACCATGGTTTTACTACAGATACCATGGTATAACTATGGTTTTTGAAAACCATGTTCATAGTTGTCAAAACCATGGTTATTTTTTTGTGGTAATTATGATTTTCTGTTTTAACTGTAGACTACAGAGTTAAAACTGTACAGTCCCTTCAGAAAAAACGCAATTTTGCGATCGCATGATTCAACGCGTAATCAGCCAAAGTCTGCATATTTATGCAGGGGCCGCTTTTTTTTCCAAATACGTCGCACTTTCGCAGCATAAATTGCAGATTTTTGTGCGCAAAATATGCAAAAATCACATATATCTTATCAGAAACTTAACATTTTTTGCATTTACTTCACACAAGCGCAGCAATGTCCCCTGTTGCCATGGGAACGTTATGAAGTGACGTGATTATGTGACGTGAACATCATTGAAAAGTTGCAAACAGTTTTTGCAAGTTCCCGCAGTTTTTTACAAGTTCCCGCAGTTTTTGCAAGTTCCCGCAATTTCATTGCATAGAATTGCATAAATATCCTGCATATTCCCTCGCTTTTTTTTTTCAGAAAACGTGCCGCAAGATCAAGGATTTTTGCCTGCAACAATCGCAAAAAAACATCTGCGTTTTTTCTGGAAGGACTTTGTAGTAAAACCATGGTTAATTTTTGTAAGGGGGCTGCAAAAGTTAAACCATGGATACCACCAGATAATAGGGATGTGCATCGATGCATCGCGCTCCCATTAAAAAGACCTGTCTGAAATCGATTCTGAATCGTAAGGCTCCGATTCAGTGTTTCATGCACAGCTTGTGCATGTATTACGGCTCTGTGATCAGTAGGAAGTCCTTATCAATCTAAAATCACTACAAGTTTGACTCGTTTATAACGTGCATTTAAAAAAGCAACACTCGTCAAACACAATCATTTAAAATATTCTTTATTATCATGAAAATACCTGAAACAATCTGAAGAACAGCGATATAAATATTCCTTTAGACATTTCCTGGAATAGTGTTTGGTATACTACTTCTTCTGTGGCACAAATGGTGTTTCTAAGCGAGAGCGCCCCCTGGCTTTTGGATGTGCCTGCATTTCACCGTAATTCATTCAAATTCATTCATTGAGAAAATGCGCATTTGCCCGATTAATTGTCACAACCCTACCAGATAAACATGGTTCCGCTTCAAAAACCATGGATAAACCATGATAACTGCATAAGACCATGCATTTGTCAATGAAAATCAATTCACCAAAAAAACATGGTTACTACAAAAACTACTGGTTAATTTTTGTAAGGGTCGGCTGGGGTCACTACATGATCACATCATAACTGTCGTATATAGCCAGATTACTGGCAGACTGATTAAAATTGGGTTTATTCCATAGCAGATGTGATGCCGAATAGGTCTCGAACATCTGTGGCTATGTTGTGTCTGTCCTTCCTGCTGTTCTGGATAATTCGTCTTTGTTGGAGCGAATCAACCCAAAGTGATTAATGACCGGATGAGTCAGAACTAAAGATGCCTCTCGACCTTTCGGATTCGACTTGACTTTGTAAACAGTCGCTGTAAATTAGAGCCGTTCCTTCGACGGCCGCAAACAGAGACCAAATTAACCGGAGCCCTAAACAATCTGAACTGTCACTTCTGCCAAAGGGGAATTGCAAAAGTAAAGATTGATGCGGGGTCAGTTTCTCCTTTATTCCATCGTGAGCATCAACAATAAATGTAAATTCATAAACAGCTTATAAGCAGCTTATAAATAACAGTAGGGTAATCTCTTAAAGGGACAGTGTACCCAAAAATAAAGTGTACTCTCATAATCTTTCTCCGTGAAACACAAACTGTAAAAAGTTATTTGTGAAAGTGAAAATTTGTAGTTGAAAATCTTTAAACATTTTAGATGTTACTAATTGAAGTAATTTTTTTCACCTTAAATTTTCAATTAAACTAAGAATTAAGGCGTTACCAATTAAACTCATTTTTAAGTTAATCTAACTTTTGATCATTATTTACCTTTCAATAGGACAACATTGATTGTCGGCCGAGTTGATAGGAGTGTCAGTCGGCGTCCGTCAATATAACAAATTTTGTTTTCACCAGCAAGAGGCGGCAATCTTGCCGCAATACCGGATTTATTGGAGAAATATTCCCAAAGTGAATGAGAGAAGAATAATGAAATAAAAGACAGTAAATGAGTTAAATGATGAAAGAAGTTAAATAGAAGAGGAAATGAGAGGAGGAAAATGAGTGATAAAGCGAAAGGGAGATGATTAAACAAAGTATGGAGGTGAGTTGAAGGAAATAGCCGGAAAAAAGGAGATTAGCTAAAAGATTCAGTAAGACAGGAAATAGGCAGAGAGCCTATATTTATATTTATCTTTCTGAACAAATTTGTCCCCAGAAGTTAACTAAACCTGGCAAAATTACCTTTTTGGGGACATTTGGGGTTTGCTCTATTGTAAAGGCGCATATACAGATCCTTAAAACCCATTTTTTTTTGTCATTTGTAGGGTGTAGATTAGGTTTTTACATACTAAACTTGTATTATATAGTAATTTTAATTGGCTCTATATAAACATGATAGTAAAAAAGTCTATACTGTGTGTGTGCTGTGTTTATGGGGACTTGTCTTTTATAGGAATAGTAAACCCTACCTTGTGGTCCCCATCACAACAGCAGGTTTATAAAAAGACTAAATAATTAATTGTTTCACATAAAAAGGCCATAATGTGTCTTTTTTTACTAATAGGATGCTAGTGCCCAATCTGGCTCTGTCCCATGTGTTTCCGCCAATAAAGCAATGAGCGTTCTTGGTTGGAAACAATTGGCTCTGCTTACACCCCTTTATTCGCAAACAAGGCCGCTAAATGACACCTCCATCAAAAAAGAGATAATGATATTAACCGAATGCTCTAGGCACATAATACATACGTTAAATACTTTCACTTTAAATCTTCTTATTCCTATTCAGAAATACCGTTTTGTTGGCAGAATCCATTAAAGGAAAACACCACAGTTTTTCAATATTTTACTATGTTCTTACCTCAACTTAGATAAATAAATACATATCTATATTTTTTCAATGCGTGCACTTTTATTCTTTGTACAGCGCTTCTTGAATGTGTCAGCATTTAGCCTAGCCCCATTCATTCCTATGGCTCCAAACAAGTTTTATTTTGTGCCACCATACTTACTCGTGTAACTATGTAACAGTCTTTAAATAGGGAAAACATGGAAGTGTTTGGTGGCTTCTAAATTCATCCCTGTTTGGATCCTAAGGAATGAATGGGGCTAGGCTAAATGCTAACACATTCACAAGGCACTGTACAAAGATTAAGTGCACGCATTGAAAACAAGATAGGTATGTATTAATTCATCTAAGTTGAGGTAAGAACATAGTAAAATATTGAAAAACGGTGGTGTTTTCCTTTAAGAATCTTATAAAAAATGCTAATTTACCTGAAAACATGTCAGACGCACTAAATATTTTTTGCATCAATGCATCAGTGCATTAACTTCGGCAACCTTTTTGTAATTTTAATTCACCTGCTCACTTATCGTGCCCAGAGAAGGAACGAAAGGGAGAGAGTTGTTAAATGATTTACGTTCCACGTTTTTACGACTTCGTTTTATAGCCAATCACCCAACAAACAGCCATTTTAACATTGAAAATGAGGAAGGAGTGACCCAACTGATAAATTAAAGGCTTTAGGAATGAATCAAAGCCTTGGGTATAAGAAAGATATGGCATGTTGGCCTTGAAAATGTCTTGAGATAGAAGTTCCCAGTAGAGAATGAGAAGGTCATGAGTAATAGGGCCTTGCTATGAGAATTGACTTGTGCGCGTGTGCGTGTGTGAGAGAGTCCCTTTTTTGAGAAGTGTTATGGCAGAAGATCCTTTACACCCCAAATGAAAAGTCTGTTGTTGTCGCCCGCACTCAGTAATGAGCACCTGAGGGATGGTCGGGCGCGAGCGAACCGTCAAGAGGATGAAAGGACTAGAAAAATAGTGATGAAAGAGAGAATTAGCGATAGATAGAAAGAGAGAAAGAGCCAGGGAAGATGCGGCTGGAAATAATGGGGGTATCTGAGAGATTCGAGACAAAGGAAGACACAGAACTGGACCCGACTTCAAAATAAGCCGGCGGACGGAGAAACGCCAAGAACGGTGAGAGATGAATTGATGCTCTGCTTGAAAAAAAGTATGAGGAGGGAGATTGAGAGAAGGACTGGGAGCACGCTCAAGGCCCTTCTGTAATTACCAACCGGCCCCGGAGCTGTACACGAGGGCCCGGCTCTTAAAAAGCTATCCCAGCGTGCACTTCTGCACTCACTTTTCATTAACTTGTAGGGTTGAGCTGGGAGCCAGAAGAACGGGCCATTACAGGAAAGCCAATCAGGTTCTGTGTGCCTGGATTTACTTTTTGGGAATAGGTATTAATTGTTAGCTTGTGTAGTAAGTTATTAAAGTAGTTAAAATCAAGTAACCGCAACAACCGCGCTTTTCACGTTAAATTCATATATAGCTATTTAAATTCCTTTACCGCGACACCCCTAGCTGCTATCTAAAAAAAAGGTTCGACTATCAGTCGACTATGGCAAAATCTAACGAATCAGATTCGACTATGAAAATCCTTAGTCGAAAACAGCCCTAGTAGACAGACAGACAGACAGACAGACAGACAGACAGACAGACAGACAGACAGATAGATAGATAGATAGACAGATATACAGACAGACAGACAGACAGACAGACAAAGAGATAGATGGTAGACAGCCAGACACACAGACAGATTAATATGTTGAGAGACAGACAGACAGACAGATTGATATGTTGAAAGACAGACAGCAAGGTAGACAGACAGGTAGGTAGAAAGACAGGCAGCTAGGTTGACATACAGATAAGTAGACAAACGGACAGATAGATAGACAGACAGACAGATGTGTAGACAGACAGAAAGACAAACAGGTAGGTGGACAGACAGAGAGACGGGTAGACAGCCAAATAGACAGAAAGATAGATGAAAGACAGACAGACATATTGATAGGTTGACAGACAGACTGACAGATGGTAGACAGACAGAACGACAGAAGGTATACAGACAGATAGACAGATAAGTAGACAAACGGACAGATAAACAGACAGACAGAAGAGTCAGAAAGACAAACAGATAGGTAGACAGACAGACGGACAAAGAGAGACACGGGTAGATAGACAGATAGATGGTAGGCAGACAGACAGATTGATATGTTGACAGACAGATCGACAGATGGTAGACACAGACCAACAGAAGGTAGACAGACAGAATGACAGAAGGTAGACAGACAGGTAGACAGGTAAGTAGACAAACAGACAGCTAGATAGAGAGAGAGAGAGAGCCGGGTAGACAGATAGGCAGACATATAGATGGTAGACAGACAGACATTGATAGGTTGACAGATAGTAGACAGACAGACAGATCGACAGATGGTAGACAGACAGACAGACAGACCGACAAACAGGTAGGTAGAAAGACAGACGGACAAAGAGAGAGAGAGAGACAGACTGTCTGTCTGACAGGTAGACAGATAGACAGACAGTAGACAGACAGATAGATGGTAGACAGACAGACATATTGATTGGTTGACAGACAGATTGTAGAGAGACAGACAGACAGACCGACGGATGGTAGACAGAATGACAGAAGGTAGAAAAACAGGTTGGTAGAAAGACAGACAGACAGCTAGGTAGACAAACAGATATGTAGGTAGACAGACAGACAGACAGACAGGTAAGTAGACAAATGAACAGATAGATAGACAGACGGGTAGACAGATAGACAGACAGACAGACAGACAGACAGACATACAGATTGATGGTTGACAGACAGACAGACAGACAGACAAACAAACAGATGATAGACAGATAGACTGTCAGATGGTAGACAGACAGAATAATAGGTAGACAGACAGACAGGCAGATGGTAGACAGGCAGGTAAGTCTGACTAACACACTTGGCTCAAGCGAACGTCAGCATTGTCAGCGTCACTGACTCCCCACGTCTCATTAGCCCGCTTAGTCATTTAGCATGCTTGTCGATCAAATTTTTACAAACAACACAGAGACAGGAAGACTGTATCCAAACACTGTAGACCTCCTGTCACTTCAGCTTCGGCTGTTCATTGAATTATTGGCAAATCAACAGGACAGAGGAACCTCCCAACTGTGTTGGATGATTACTTCAGCATGGACCTGAATGAGAAAAGAATTGCTATTTAGCGTTAAAGACCGCCAAGTAATGACGCAAGTGTTTCAGGACTCCTAACTCGTCTCTTGCGGACTGATTCATTCTTCCTGTTCTTTTCAAGTGTTGAATCACGGCGTGTAGTTCACTGTGGCTCTAGTCATGAGTGAAAAACGTTTAACTTTACTTACTGTGCTGCTGACCACGGGTAGTTCAGTTGCAATCTACAGTAATTTCAATTCAATTCAATTCAATTCGCTTTATTGGCATGACTGTAAATTATACAATATTGCCAAAGCATGTATATAGGTATATAAAAAAAAAAGAAAAAAAAATATCTGTATAATAAGAAAAAAATATGATCAAATCAACATTTTAAATTAACATCATAACACATTAGAACATGTCTGAACATTTGACATTACAATGTTTTAATATATACACACACATACTGAGGGTTACAGTATCTCTCTGTCTGTCTCTCTGTTTATCTGTCTCTTTGTGTCTATCTCTCTGTGTCTATCTCTGTCTGTCTTGTTTATCTCTCTTTGCCTATCTCTGTGTCTGTATCTATCTCTGTGTCTATCTATGTCTGTCTGTTTATCTCTCTTTGCCTATCTCTGTGTCTGTATCTATCTCTGTGTCTATCTCTGTGACTATCTCTATCTCTGTGTCTATCTCTGTGTCTATCTCTGTGACTATCTTTGTGTCTATCTCTGTGTCTATATCTATCTCTGTGGCTATCTCTATCTCTGTGTCTATCTATGTGACTATCTCTATCTTTTTGTCTATTTCTATCTCTGTGTTTATCTCTATTTCTGTGTGTATCTCTATTTTTGTGCATATCTCTGTGTCTATGTCTATCTCTGTGTCTATCTCTATCTCTGTTCATCTTTGTGTCTATCTCTGTCTATCTCTGTGTCTATGTCTATCTCTGTGTCTATCTCTAACTCTGTGACTATCTCTATGTCTGTCTCTGTGTCTATCCATATCGTTGTGTCTATCTCTGTGTCTATCTCTATATCTGTCTATCTTTGTGTCTATCTCTATCTCTGTGACTATCTCTAACTCTGTGTCTATCTCTATTTCTGTGTCTATCTCTATTTCTGTGTTTAACTTTATCTATTACTATCTCTGTGTCTATCTCTATCTCTGTGTCTATCTCTGTGACTATCTCTGTGTCTATCTCTATCTCTGTCTATCTTTGTGTCTATATCTATCTCTGTGTCTATGTTTATCTCTGTGTTTATCTCTGTGTCTATCTCTGTGACTATCTCTATTTCTGTGTTTAACTTTATCTCTATCTATCTTTGTGTCTATCTCTGTCTGTCTGTTTATCTCTCTTTGCCTATCTCTGTGTCTATCTCCATGTCTATCTCTGTGACTATCTTTGTGTCTATCTCTGTGTCTATATCTATCTCTGTGGCTATCTCTATCTCTGTGTCTATCTATGTGACTATCTCTACCTTTGTGTCTATCTCTATATCTGTGTCTCTCTCTATTTCTGTGTGTATCTCTATTTTTGTGCATATTTCTGTGTCTATGTCTATCTCTGTGTCTATCTCTATCTCTGTTCATCTTTGTGTCTATCTCTGTGTCTATCTCTAACTCTGTGACTATCTCTGTGACTATCTCTATGTCTATCTCTGTGTCTATCCATATTGTTGTGTCCATCTTGGTGTCTATCTCTATATCTGTCTATCTTTGTGTCTATCTATATATCTGTCTATCTTTGTGTCTATCTCTATCTCTGTGTCTATCTCTATTTCTGTGTTTAACTTTATCTCTGTCTATCTTTGTGTCTATCTCTATCTCTGTGTCTATCTCTGTGACTATCTCTGTGTCTATCTCTATCTCTGTCTATCTTTGTGTCTATATCTATCTCTGTGTCTATCTCTCCCTGTGTCTATCTCTATGTTTATCTCTATGTCTATCTCTATGTCTATTTTTATTTCTCTATATGTCTATATCTATTTCTATCTATCTATTTGTGTTCAGAGTTTGGAATAACTGGGTGTAAATATTTTTGGTTGAACTCTTCTCTTTTAGAGATTCTGCCCTTGGACTGTGCTCACAATTTATGCCATCACACTTACCATCATTACCAATTTAATGAAACATTTGGGCCAGATGTTGCTATAGCCTTCAGGTGAAAATACGTTTATTTCTCATTAAATCATCGGTAGCACAGCAGGAGCACGTCAATGCCTCTTCCAAATAATTTTATAATGATTATGTTATATACACAGACATAAATAATATCTGTTAAAGTATATGCGTTTCAATTTTAATCTCCGATGGCCTTTGAATTTGGTTTGGGGTTTAGTTTAGATTGGGACAATATCTCTCTCTCTCTCTTTAACACATACTTCCTCTATTAGTGTCATTTTCCTTCTTTTTCATCACACTGCTCTAAATCCCATGGAATAAATGTAATGAGGAGCTTTGGGTGTATTTATGGGGATTGAGACACTGAGCTGGTATGAAGTTAATCTCTGCAGAGTGTGTGTGTGTGGGCATAGGAAAGCCTCACATCAGCTACATTGTGGGAACCAGTCAGTCCCTGTGAGGGTTAAAGCTTAATACACAAATAAAATAATGTTATAAGTAAAACCCAAAACTGCATAAAGGTCTGTGTAAATTATAATAGGTTTAGCTAGGGGATGTGAAATTTCGTTAGCTCATTATGAAAACAATAGGATTGACGTCCCCAAAGTTTAGTGCCTTGTATTTGTATTGTATGACAGCAGTTGTATAGTTTGGAGAAACACATTTAAAATCAAACAGAGCTGAAAACCGAGAGCAACCGCAAAGCTATTAACTTTCCCCCTGGGATAGACCGAGTCTCCCATGACTTTTAATTGAACTTAATTGCAATTCCGTTGCATGAGGTCACGCCGTAAGCTCATTGTGCACTCTGCAGTCTCCAGCAGTTCTCCAGTGTCAGGCTTCTTTACAATTACCATCCGTTGTACCAGTTTTAAAAACCGCACAGCTGGTTATCAAACCACAGCTTAATAAGGCACAAAAGCCAGTGCCCGTTCTCCTCGCAGAACTCGTCCATATCGCATAACAAGGTGCATGAATGCAACGATGCAAGTTTGTGACAAGCCCAGCTTGTCATCCAGTCAGTGAAATTTGTTTTCTTTTATTCAGCGTTTAATCATTTTAAACCAGAGGCCATGGAGAGATGCCTGACTGAATTCAGAACACAGCCAGACGCCTTTAACAGCTGTTCAGTTCCGGTTTTGCATGCTGGCTGCAGGCTGGTTTGATGCAATTTTTGAAATGCAAAGTTTTTTTCTGACACAGTTCAGTTTACCTCAAAAGCATATGCATAACTTTAGAGTTGGACTTTTTTGTTAGAAAAAAGTCCCAATATGTATATATTTGGTAACCAATATGCACCTCTGAGAATTGGTGATTAAAAGCATCACTGTTGGAAATTGATAAACTTGTACAAAGTTTAGCTTTATGCAAATTAGCAGACATATAATGTAGTGCATTTTGGACCCTATGCATATATGATGCAGCAGTGCTACATTTACAGTATGTAGTGCTATTTTTAATTGCCTCATATGTTATGATGATGTTCATGTTAATATCATCCTCTCTACCCTCTCTCTTGTTTTATCTCCTTTTATTCGTATCATTCTCATCTCCTTATGGCTGGTCAATGGCAATGATTATTTGAAGGAATCTAGCAGGGCACTGTTTTTGTTACCAAGCAACATGGCGATCTGTGTCTGTGTATTCTGCTTGAATTAGACTGCGCTGGAAAGACAGTTAATGAGATGAATGGCTGCATCGGAAAATATGAACGTTACATTCTTGTTATTTTATTCGGCAGCGCGCTCATTACGACAGTGACCCGTGCCGGAGTCTATTAAAACTAAGTAGTCGAGCTCAGGAGAAGAAAGCGAGTGCGAGTCTGTTTTCTGATCTCTCTGCTCCTCTCATTGGCAGCGGTTTCTATGCCAGAGTGCGTTGATATCTGATTCGTTTGAGGATCAGACCTCATTTGGAGGTAATTGGTAATCCCTTGCATAACACAGAGGGAAGGAAGTTAATTAATTGCCACCAAATAAAGTGGATGTGTTTTACAGAAGATGGATTGAAAAGGCAAAAAGACAGACATAGAGGTAGGTAGGTTGAAGGGTGATACATGGAAAGATGGATACCGTAGATGGATGGATGGATGGATGGATGGATGGCTGAATGGATGGATATATGGATACTGTAGATAGACAGATAAATGGATGGATAGATAGACAGACAGACATACAGGCAGACAGACAGGCAGATAGACAGACAGACAGACAGACAGACAGACAGGTGAATGGACGGATGGATGGACAGATATATGGATGGATAAATGGATAGATTGGATACTATGGATGGATGGATGGATGGATGGATGGATACTGTACATAGATACTGTAGATAGATAGATAGATAGACAGGCATACAGACAGACAGACAGGCGGACAGATGGGTGGATGGACGGACGGATGGATGGACAGATATATGGACGGATAAATGGATGGATTGGATACTATGGATGGACGAATGGATGGATGGATACTGTACATACTTTAGATAGATAAATGGATGGATAAATGGACGGATAAATGGATAGATAGATGGATGGATGGATGGACGGACGGACGGACGGACGGAAAGATAGATATGTAGACACAAATGTATGGATAGATGGATGGATGGATGGATGGATACTGTACATAGTGTAAATAGATATATGGATGGATGGATGGCTGGATGGAAAGATAGATAGATGGATAAATAGATAGATAGAGACAGACAGACAGATAGACAGACAGACAGATAGGTGGATGGATGGATGGATACTGTAGATTGTTAGATAGATAGATAGATAGACAGACAGACAGACAGACGGGTGGATGGACGGATACATGGACAGATATATAGATGGATAAATGGATGGATAAATGGATAGATTGGATACTGTAGATAGATGGATGTATGGATAGATACTGTACATACTGTAGATACTATAGAAAGATAGATAGACAGACAGACAGACAGACAGATAGATGGGTGGATGGATAGGTGGATGGATGGACAGATATATGGACAGATAAATGGACGGATAAATGGATGGACAGATAAATGGATGTATATATGGACGGATAAATGGATGGATAAATGGATAGATAGATAGACAGACAGACAGACAGATAGATATGTAGACACATAAATGGATGGATGGATGGATAATATGGATATATGGATGGATATATGGATATATGGATTCTGTAAATGGATGCATGGATTGATGGATATACTGTACATACTGTAGATAGATACTGTAGCTAGATGGATGGATGGATAAATTTGTGGATGAATGGATGGATAGATAGATGGATGGATAAATGGATGGATGGACACTTTACATACTTTAGATAGATAAATAGATAGATAGATAAATGGATGGATTGATGGATGAATTCTGTACATACTGTAGATAGATGGATGGATGGATGGATGGATATATGGATGGATGGATGGATAGTATGGATACTGTAAATAGATAGAGACAGACAGACAGACAGACAGACAGACAGACAGACAGACAGACAGATAGATAGGTGGATGAATGGATGGATACTATAGATAGATAGATAGATGGATAAATGGATGGATAAATGGATGGATAAATGGATAGATTGGATACTGTATATATGGACAGATAAATGGATGGATATATGGACGGATAAATGGATGGACAGATAAATGGATGTATATATGGATGGATATATGGATATATGGATTCTGTAAATGGATGCATGGATTGATGGATATACTGTACATACTGTAGATAGATACTGTAGCTAGATGGATGGATGGATGGATGGATGGATGGATAAAATTTGTGGATGAATGGATGGATAGATAGATGGATGGATAAATGGATGGATGGACACTTTACATACTTTAGATAGATAAATAGATAGATAGATAAATGGATGGATTGATGGATGAATTCTGTACATACTGTAGATAGATAGATGGATGGATGGATGGATATATGGATGAATGGATGGATGGATAGTATGGATACTGTAAATAGATAGAGACAGACAGACAGATAGGTGGATGAATGGATGGATACGATAGATAGATAGATAGATAGATAGATAGATAGATAGATAGATAGATAGATAGATAGATAGATAGATAGATAGATAGATAGATAGATAGATAGATAGATAGATAGATAGATAGATAGATGGGTGTGTAGGTGGGTAGATACATAGATGGGTAGGTGGATGGATTGATGGATGTATACTGTAGATAGATAGATAGATGGATTGATATGTAGACACATAGATTGATGGATGGATGAATGGATAGATGGAAACTAAGGATTGAATCTGTGTCCTCAACGGGGCACAGAAAATAAAAAAGAAAGATCAGTATAGGGACATTGAGGAACTAACAAACAGATAAGGCAGGAATAACACGCAGTGCCCATGGAATAAGGGAAACGAAACGGGCTGGAAAATCCTGAGAATGACAGAAACAAATCTGATCAAAAGCTCCCAAACCTGTTTGGACTCTTGACACAAGGAAGAAAGGGAAAAGTATTCCGACACGAAGCTGCAATTCCTTGCAGGGGAAAAATAGAAAGGTTGAAAGATAAAGAAGACAAAAGGAACAAAGCTTGATCGAATGACACAGAAAGATATATTCGCACAATATATTGTCCTTTTTGACAATTCTATAGAGGAATATTTTCTCTGTCGTAAAAGAAGTAAACAAGTTGTAAACAATATTTTTTCCCAATGTCTTACAGAGCCTACATTAATTTGTATGACAGTGTAATATTAGATTTTGCATTAAGAAAATTCAAACCATGTCCTCAGGGCAACATATAATCCTGGTTGTAAGCTTAAACGTAAAACAAACTATAACTTATTTGGGAAATCTGATTGGTTGATTAAATTGTTGCCACCCCCCCCCAAAAAAAAGAACTCATAAGATTTATCTGTAATTGCTTAAAAAGTCAAATGCCAAAGTCTAACATACTCAGGGAACGTGTCACATTATGCCAATTCCTTCAGTTTTATAAAATATGTGTCTTTCTACACTTAATTCTTTTTTCTCTGTCATTCTTAATATTCTCCCCATGTTCTTTGAAATGTAAATCACTTCAGCAGGGCTCTGGCTAATGAAGCCGCTGTCTTGCTGTAATTAGAAGAATCTTGGATTCCCCTGCCGATGTCAGGGTACGGGGAGATGCAAAGAGCGAGAGATACACCGATGCTCGGAATTGGATGCGGTCGGAAATATGGTGCATAAATGCTAATGACCCCTGTAAATGAAACAAGCAATAGTCAATAATTGCCATTTCTCAGCAGAAAGGTAGGCAGAATAGTCAGGATAAAGACAGATGGAAGGTGGTTATTATATTAAATGAGACTTTCAATGAAAACGCTAAACGTATTTGAAAAGGCTCTGTAATGGCTAAAATTGTACATGCAGACGTCAAAGAGATAAAAGAAATAGACGCAGGCCGACGCACAGGCTAATAAGTTGACATTTTTTTCAATTACTTCGAAAAATACATCTCCAATATACGATTAAAGTGTTGCGTACAATATTTTGCGAGGTAGTTATTTTTATACGTTCAATTCAGACACAAACGACTAAATACGGTAATATGGACAATTTATTAACTCATGATTAAAACTAATTTCTTATACATATTGTTTCTTATAAGCATTGTAGTTAATAAATATTCACTTAGTTGTTTTTATATGTAAGGTAACATGCTTAACAGTTTTATTTTTACACAATCTTTTGCCAATTGGTATGTATTTTACGAGGTTGCTATTAATTCGTTTTAATTCTTACAACCACATTTGTGCGTTTTTGTACAATTTACTTTCGCCCATGAGATGTGAGGGTTAGGGGTAGAGTTTCATTATTATTATAATTTTTTACTAATAATCATACATGCCCCATTTTGAGATTGTCCTATCGTCAGCCTGTGACATTGCCGATACGCAATAGTATCGGGGGGGGGCGGGGCAGTAGTTTACTAATTTATTTATTTAAGTCACTTAATTGATTGCCGCGCGTATTACAAGCTTATGTGCGAGGAAGAGTCCGAAACTTGCGCATTAGAGAACGAGTACATGCCGCGCACATTCAGGTTCGTGCAAACGTCCAAGACTCGCGCATTCAAGTGCACCTCCAGGTGCGTGAGCGTTACAAGCTCTCTCGTTAATGTGAAACTATGGTGATAATAATCTATCGGCAACTATCGTCATAAAAAGCCTGCTATTGGCGATACGTCTGACGATCGTCGATACACGATACTATCGTCTATCGGCACAACTCTAATTCACTTTGTACAAATTCATACGATTTACAAAACCAACACAATCTGATGGCAATTTGTACATATTTTAAGAGGTAGATAATTCGTATTAATTCGTACAACCACATTCGTATGTTTTTGCAAGATTTCCTTTCGCCCCTGTGATGTTGAGGTTAGGGATGGGGATTTATTATTTTTTTTTAATAAAATAATAACACATATCAGTACGATTCACTTCATACCAATTTATACGTATTAGATCAGGCTGTATACAAAACCCACCTGATACCGAGTCAACAAGCATATAATTGTAAAACCACTCAGAGAAAATAAAAACGTTGCGCATTAAGTTCGAATGCCACAATGATACACAATGGAAACACATGCATGCTCTTCATCTCGGCACTCACACACAAATTATTTACAATGTATCCTTAATAAATATGCATGACAAACAGGAATATCAAATGCAGCACAGACCTTGCAAAGCTTGTTATATGCGAGAGGACAGTTTCTGGAAACATCATTAGCGTAAGATTTGTTTTGGTCGCACAGATGTGAATAGGTTTAGTTTACATTCAGCACACAGTTTTTATTAGGACATAATCTCTCTGTTGTCGATGCCAGGTTGGGTATTGTTTGTATATGTCTGGATGGAGATCAATGAAATTCAAAGTAATCTGTTCCCAGATCTTCCAGACTATAGCGTCACAATACAATACCTGTAAACAATGTAGCAGGTGTCACCATGTTTTTCTCTCCAAGATATGAAGTAAATCTGCCTCTTAGGAATGCGAATCATGAACCAGTTTTATTTGATCAGGTTTGGTTGTGTTAATGGTTCTTGAAAATACAGTATATGAACATATTTCTGATGCTGAATCTACAGAGTTATGACAAATAAAGATGTTTTAGCTTGTTATTAGTGTGCATGATTAGACGAAGTATTTTATATTATGTTTGTGTAAGCACACATAATGGATATGGGTTCTCCTCCATTACGGATCTATGACTGATGTCTTAATAATGTTTTATAAATGAAACGCAGGCCTACAGGTCGCCCACATGTGTCATAACATAATTTTTTCACGGTGATCAAGGGAACTCTGGGATTGGCTGGATGACAAATTTCATTTTTCACTTTAATTTAATGGCCACGAGGGTTTGAAAGCGGAAGAAAGCTAAAGCCCACGGAAAGACAGAACTGGAGCAGAAAAACTGGGATAATAACTAGGGACGTGTCCAGATACGCGGTGTAATCGAGCACGTTTTATGCGTTTATATAGAGCCAACTTTGAAGCCTAAATCAAAGAGATGGGGTGTAAAATCTTTTAGAATTTGACACATTTATGTATTTGGCAGATGCGTTTATCCAAAGTGACTTGCAGTGCATTAAATCCTAAACATTTTATCAGTGTGTGTAATCCGTGGAATCGAACCCATGACCTACAGTGAGCTACAGTACAGGATTGCATGGAAATAAGCATGGTGCTAGCAATGCTATATAAAATATGAACTACATTAACTACAAAATAAAAAACAAGATAATTTAAGAGAAAACATGTATGACGCACTTAGAGGGTTTTGCATCTGAGCTCTACATACAGTATGTTTTGAAGATAACGTGTTGGTCTCGGATTTAATGCCAAGGCATTTCACACATTTAGCTAGTTTTTCCTATCGATAATTAAAAAAACGGATTTCACGTAAAATCCGTTGAAGAAAGAATCAAATATTTTTTAACAAGCCCCTGTATTCCTCTCATCTTGACATAAATTCAGTTATGTGGTGGCTTACCTCACAATAGCACCTCAGCCGTATCTCGTAAGGTGTTTAAAGCCTGTCAGGGAATATGTGGAGTATTCAGAGATTGAATTTTACCTCAGAAAAATTGCCAGGATTGATATACAGTATTAAAGGGACAGTTCGGCAAAAAATTAAAATTATCTCTTGATTTGTATATAAAGTAATTTGTATATAAAAGTAATGTGAGTTACTTTTCAGTTTAATTAATTTGATAAAAAAATAGTCACGTAGAATTGCGCACTCTATGCATGCGCGCCTGATCAGTTTGAGTCAGAAACGAAGATGGCAGGCCAAAGCTTGAAGATATGAGCGATGAAAATATGCAATTTCTGAATGCAGAACTTCAGTTATAAAAATAAATCTGCAAGGCCTGAAAGAGATCAAGCCTCAGCTAAGTAGGAGAAAGTAACGCAAAAGTAACTAAAAAGTAACGCAAGTATTACTTTCTATGAAAAGTAACTAAGTAACGCAATTAGTTACTTTTTTGGGAAGTACCTTAATATTGTAATGCATTACTTTTAAAAGTAACTTCCCCTAACACTGCTCACCCTAAAGCCACCTGAGTTACCTATGTCCATCCTTTTTCATACGAACACATATTCAGTAGTGACGTATGACGAATGCGGAGCACTGTTTTGCTCCATGCCTCCGTCCTCTACATATGAAAAATGTCCGTACCCTACGCTGATACTCTCTCCTGAATGCGGAGGAGTTTAAGATTGCGGCGTTATCGAAAGCTAGTTATTTTCATTTGTAAAGTTAAAAAATATGTTTATTTCTCATTCAAAATCGCATTGAATACCCTAAAAAAGCCTTTATTTATCCCCGTAACTGTGTGGATTACTTTTTGGAAGTATGGATGCACATTCTTTGGACCCTATATTAATTTAGTATAAAGATTGCAAGAGTTAGGAAATTTAAAAATATATCTGAATATGTGACCCGTCACGAAAACCAGGGACTCAAGTCGGCAGCACAAGTTTCGAGAAAATGAGAAACAAAGTTTTTTTTTCGAAATTTGTGATTTTCGTTTTATTGCAGAATCTGTTAGTTAAGATCACGAAGAAGCCTCTCCATGTTTGAGATAGCAGTTTTTGTATATTTAAAAGCGTACATTTTGCGGTTAAAATAGGCTTGTTTTTCCGGAGATTCTAGCGTGCAGCGGGGGGCGTCATTGTCTGTGTGTATATTTACATACTGTATAAGCTTGTGTTTTCGCCTCCGCCCCCAAAGGGAACAGCGTGACTACTAAATAAGGATAGTTCGCCCAAAAATGAAAATAATGTAATTAATGACTCACCCTTATGTCGTTCTAAACTCGGAAGACCTCCGTTCATCATCGGAACACAGTTTAAGATGTTTTATCGTTAGATTTAGTCCGAGAGCTTTCCCCTTCATTGAAAATCTATGTATGGTTTCCATGTCCAGAAAAAACATCATCAAAGTAGTCCATGTGACAACAGTGGGTCAGTAAGATTGTGTTGATGCATCGAAAATACAGTTTGGTCCAAAAATAGCAGAATTACGACTTTATTCAGCATTGTCTTCTCTTCCGGCTCGAGCGTGAAGTCACGTGACTGTAGTGACGCGCTGCCCTGTTCCTCAGACATGTTTGCTAAGTTTTTTTTTTTTTTCAAACTTATAGCCTGCGTCTCCCCAGACTGTAAAGCCCGGGCGCACAAAACAAAAGAAAAATAAAAGAAGCTGGGGCGGAACAAATAACAGTCAGCCGCATCGTACGTCAGCCGCGTCACTGACTTTATGCGGCGCCGCAGTCGGATGACGTCAAAGTACCGCGAGAGCACTTCAAGAAATCTTACGGAGTAGTTTAATTTCGACTCGCTCTCGCGGTACTTTGACGTCATCTGTATGTCAGTTCTTGCAGCGCAGCATGAGTCCAAACACACAGAAGTTACACAGATATAGTTGTATTCTTCATATAATTGGCTACATGTTTTGTCTATCAATATTTTCCATGAAGTCATTGGCTGATGGAGGAACGAGCGAGCCATTGGTAACCTCTCTAAAGGATGTCACGTTTTCGACGGCGCTGTTTGGATGATCTATTATACTACTTCCCTATTTTAAATACAAACTTTGAAGGCGGGTTCATGTGTTTAACGGGGTGTAAGCTCATATACCCTTACATGTTACGATTTAAATAGTCTTCAGATTATATATTATATTGTATTACCAGACATTCATGCGAAATCTGATGTAAACAATCTATATTTCACGGATTATACGCATTTGTGGACAAATAATGGTCATTGGATAACCTGAAACAGACTGGATTCGACTTGTGATCCCCACAAAGGTAAAAGAGTCATGTTTATTTTTGCGGGTTGTCATTTGGTCATAAAATACTACATATGATGCTAGAACATCTCAAAAAGGGTTTTACAGGGGGCATGGCTTAGCTAAATGAGATGTAAATGAGCCCTATTGTCTCCCCCAGCTGAAAAGAAGAGTCCCTTTCGTCTCGATTTTCTCGGTTTGAGTATTTCTGAGTTCCTATTTTCAAATGGCCACAACTTCTCCAAATCTTATCAGATTTCCATGTGTTACACATCGTTGGAAAGCTTAGAAACTGCACTTTCAGAATCTGTGAATAACTCAAAATGCCCAGATCCGACTTGTGTCCCTACTTTCCGTGACTGGTCACATATGTGTTTTGAATATGTGTGTGTGTGGGGGGGGTAAATCATGGGTTTTTTTTTTTTTGGCCGAACTATCCCTTTAAGATATACAGCATATATTTCTCCCCACATCTTTACCCTTTTTATCACTACTTCTGTGTTTTTTGAAACAAAAGCACATATTACAGGTGTTTAATAGATACTTTTATGTAAAGTGATTCACGGTATAGATTTTATTCTTACAAGCATTATGTGGAAACCTGCAGCCTGGATAGCATTTCCACCATATCCAATATCATGTCAGTAAAATCCAACACTATCTCATGGTAATTTGTACGCATTTTACAAGGTGGCTAATTTTCGCATTAACTCTTTCCCTGCCATTGACAAGTTATCTCTTCAATTAAGAGAAAACATTTGCATAAATAATTTGTTCCTGATGAGGTTTTATGTTAATCTGTAATATCGCACTTACCCAATCTGATCTCTAACAAAATACCTTCACAAAAATGCTATTATTTCAGCTTTTTGCTATTTATTTTATTTAAAAGTTTATAAGCAGAGAAAAAAAATAATTAGGATAAAAACGTATTTTCCCGTTTGTTTGTTTCTTGTTTGTGTGAAAGCAGAGGGTATGTTCTTTCATTTGATATATTTGTATGTTAATATATTTTTAAAGGACATTTTCCTAGAAGGAATTTTGAAGCTTTTGTGAAAATCACAAAAAAAAAATGCTGTTGGGCAGCTTAAAAAAAAAGGCTGGAGGGGCTTAATTTGAGCATTTAAGGAAGGCAGGCATATCTGGAGCTACAAAAATTTATGTAAAGATAAAGACTTGTTAATATTTAAAATGTATTAAACTTTGAACAAACTCTTGCCAGTAAATAACATAAATTTAAATCTACGGTAATTTACCGGCAACCCAGCTGCAATACCATTGTAATTTCTACTGGTTTTTTTACATTGTACGCTTTTGTACGATTCACTTCATACCAATTAACCAATCCATATGAATTCCTGTGAGATCAGGCTGATAAAAGTGATTGCAAATGCCTTTTATGTTGACTAAAATGGGACAGCGATAAAATGATTATTGTGTTACTAAAGGATATGTTGTATGATTAATGTACAACACTGAAAGCACTAATTTTGCCGGAGGGTTATGGCACTTGGCATGTGCAGAGCTAGTTCATTTTTGCAGACTAATTCCCAGATTTTGCAGCTAATTCCCAAGCAAGCCCAGGCCTGGCTTTCAAGTAATGTGTTCAATAGAATCCTTGCCTGAAGGCCTCTGAGCTTTTCCTCTTTCCAAGCACCGAGAAATGGGTTGTGGCGGGCGGCGCTGCTGGGAATAATACAAGCACAGGTACCATCAGGATTTTATCAGCAGCCTGTACGCAATTCAGTTGATGGCTTAGCCTTTATAGAGAGATTGTGAAATGTCAGAAAGTGTGCATGAGAAATCGAAAGCGATATACTTGGAAATTTCAATATTCAGAAATGAAATGGTAGTCACATATTTAGGTTTAAAGAGACAATGTTGTATTTTTTTAGATGGCGTATCTAGCAGGAGCAATCTGAAAAATTTCTATCTGCGGCATGCACTGTGCCACCTGAGATATATTTATGAAGCATTGTTGTCAGGTTTTATTGCCGGTTTGACACACAATAAGTTATTGAAACATTATCTTGGCTATTAGGAAGATGGTTTACTGTACTGTACTGTAATGGAACAAAAGCTGCCTGGGGGTGTTGCCAAAATGGCTTGTGTGTATTTATCCAAGCGTGTTTTCTTGTTTGTGTACTTATGTTGATAATAATTGGACCCCCTATCTTGATGATATTATGCTGAAGATTCAAGGGGAAATGCGCAATTTGACTGATATGCTCAATTTGTTTAAGAGCTTGCTTGAGAATTAGCTGATTTATTCAACAGTTTGATTTTTGGTTCTTTACAGACTCATATCAAGTATCATTTTGGTTACAAAAAGCAACACTGAAGAGTAAAACAAGTGTTGTTTACCAAACAATGCATACAGTATATATTACAGATTTTTTTTTTTAATGCTAACATGGGGCGCCACTTAAATGAACCTTTGTGTCAAGAGTTTTTAAGTAGTCAGACTTCACTTCAGAGGGGCGGGAATTCAAAATTTGTGTTCGGAGTATCATGTGTGTGGCTCGTCATGTCAAAATATGTGTCCGGTGCATTGTGTAAACCTAAGGGCATTATGCCTCATTTCAAAATGGGTGCCTGCTGCACACGTGTCGAAAGGGTGTATGATTAAAGAGACGCTCACGTTGACAAAATACTCACGAGACACTAAACTTTGATTGAACATGATTTTAAGCTAGGATCTGGCAAACTTAAGCGTCTGTTTTATTATTAACCCTTTCGAAGTGTCTGCAGCAGGCACATATTTTGACATGACGTGTAATGCATATAGGTTCACATGACGCGCCGAACACATATTTTGACATGACGACCCATACACATGATGGACTAAATTCATGCTGTGACGAGCATTGCATGGTGCGACCTCAAAAAAGAAGTCACTGGTAGTCATACTTTGTAAAATGGCTTGGATTGGACACCTTTTGTACCCCAACATTGGAGCGTATTCAAAGGCTTTTGTCTTTTGTTTACGATTGCTCCAATTGTGAGAGAGTGGCTTTGATCGCTGTCATGAACAAATTGCACACTTACGCTGTTTAACCGGCTAGAAATCACAGGCAGTCTTTCGTCTACTACAGCTTTACAGATGAACAAGATTTGTCTTTTGAAGTCTTTTGGCTACCACACCAACAAAATGGAGGAGTTTGAAGTGCTCCCAACCTTGCAGTTCGTATTTTCAAAAAAATTTAACTTTACGTACGTGACCGATCATGCACAAGGGAATGCTTAAAAATGTAATTCTCAACGGGAGCTAGGTGGCAGGCTTTCACAGGGGGATTGCGGGATTGGCAGCAGAGCTGAGCAAGTTGTGAGTGTTTTGAAAAGTTGGTAAACTTTATGCAATTAAAAATGTTGGTTGACAGCCAATCGCTGTGAGATAATGACAAGCGTATGTGTACAATCTTTTGTAAGTTGACTATATTAAGGCTGCAAACGTTTCTAAGGGTGTAACTCAAAGGGGACATTTTACAAGACTTGTTAAGATGTCAAATAAATCTCAGAGTGTCTTCAGAGTGCGTATGTGAAGATTTAGCTCAAAATAACATATGGATAATTTATTATAGCATGTTAAAATTGCCACTTTGTATGTTTAAGCAAAATGTGCTTTGTTGGTGTGTGTTTCTTTTAAATGCAAATGAGCTGATCTCAGCACTAAATGGCAGTGGCGTGGTTGGATAGTGCAGATTAACCCTCTGGGGTCCAACCATTTTGGGACACTCTCAGAGGTTCTGACATGCTCTTACATTTGGTCTTTTTTCAGTTGCTTTAAAACATAATAATGGCAAGTGTCTCATACCACTGTGTTCAGCACAAACTGGGCTAAAATATTATATGAGCTACATGTATGTACATGTTTGTATTTTTGAGAGAAAAAGGTTTATGCGTGGTTTTTAAAAAAGTAAAATTTTTAAGTCACTGATATAAGTTCACAAAACCCATACTAAACATGGTTTAACAAGACTTTCCTAAACATAATCTAGTAGTCTAGAGTTTTTTCTTTAAAATGATGTGAAAATCATCCTGCCTACTCATTCACATAAACCAATATATTATTTTAGAAATTGTAAGACACTTTTTGTTTAGAGTGGCCGTATGCGAGAAGGATTGATTGACAGCTAGCAAACAAAGGCTCGCATAATGAGCTGCATAATAATGAGGCAGGAGGGAACTACAGTAAAGAATGTGAGGACAAATGGACATGTTTGTTTGAGGTTTATTAAGAAGTTAACAATATAATCAAAATAGAAATGAAGGTCAGTAGGACATTTTCAATTTATTTGGAAACAAACCCTATTAAAACACTGAACTTGTATAAGAAACTGATAAACAACAGAGCTGTAAACTTCATGTGGCTCATGTTACCATATAACTTTATGTCCAATGAGTGTGAATATGTTTTTCCACTTCATAGTTTTGTACTGATGAGAGGGATGCAGACCTCTAAGAGAGTTATGAACAGCTGTCATCACAAATTGTCCACAGAAATACCCTTACATACATAACTGATGGGTAAATGATAGCACTACATTCAGATAAACTATTATAAACTAAATTAGTATCTCAAATAAACATCTGCAATGATTAGTTATATAAAAAGCTGTTTTCAGATGACTGTTTTCAGATGCCCATCCCCTTATCGTCTAGCTTCTGTTTTAAACGCGTTTCTGTAAGCGAGTATGAACTTCAAAAACACATCGCAAATGGATGTGCGCGAGCTCGCGTCTCCGTGTAAACAACGCGGAGCTCATAATAAAACAGTGTCGCGTGTAAAGCGCAATGTATGGAATGCGTTGCATGTAAACAATATCATATTACAGCAGATCCCCCAGTGCAGTATTACTCAAAGTTGCCATGAAGGATACGAAAGTGAATAACTGCGTCTAACACTGTACACAGCATGTAACAATGAAATCCGCCATTACGTGATCACGCGCGTAACTTACTCGTTTGTAAACAAGCATGTAAACATGGAATCATATTACAGCACACACTTAAAAGATACAGCAGTGCAGCTGCATTACTCAAAGTTGCCATGAAGGATACGAAAGTGAATAACTCTGTCTAACACTGTAACTTACAGCATGTATCAATGAAATCCGCCATTACGTGAAATCACGCGCCCTCGTTTGTAAACAATGCGAACGTTTTTAAATCCGAAGCGTGCAGTCTGCTAATGTTGCTTATGTAGGCTGAACTGCACAAGCCATAACATATTACATGATAGCAAATATAAATGAAGACAAATGACTTACAGTTTCTTCAGGAATAAGTTATATCCTTCTCCAATGCGTCTTCCATCGTTCCTCTTCTTAGGTAACGTTAAAGATAAACGCTTCTCTTCCTCAATGTCCAAACATAAATGAAGATATTCCTCACGTGTGTGTATAAAGTTTATAATCCAAACATGCGGTAAAGTCTTTAAATCTGATAAAACTTCACGCTTTGTTTATTATTGTTGGAACTGCTGTCTCTTCATTACCATGTCAACAGCCTGAGGGCGTGGCCGCATTAGAGATAATGAGCTCAGCCAGGAAAAACTGTACTCTCTTTACTTCAATGTAGATTATATAAACAGGAAATAATTGTTTTTTATTATAATTAGCTTGTTTAAAAGTAGACATTTCAGGCTTTCTTTGGATATGTGTATTATGTTTGTGTGACGAGTATTCGCGGAGTTTCAACTGATTTTTGTCACGTGTTTTAAGAGACAGCTGGCGGAGACAGAAATGTCTGAATGCGCACCCTGTTTATTTTCTTTATTTGACAAAAACACAAAGATCTCTTGTTATTGTGAATGTGAACTAATTAAAGAGGACCCTTCAGAGTTTCAAATGATGTCAAACACGTAAGTGTTTGATTATTAATGATGGAGTATTTTAAGTTGATTCTGCTATGATAAGGAGAAAACACGTCAAAACGCGTCCCCGCGTTTTTGGACCCCTGGGGGTTAAGGGCGGTATTTTCCCTTTCTGACATCACAAGATGAGCCAAATTTTAATGAGCTATTTTTTCACACGCTTGCAAATAAGGTTTACCAAAACTAAGTTACTGGGTTGATTTTTTTACATTTTCACAAGTTGATAGAAGCACTGGGGACCCAATTATAGCACTTACACATGGAAAAAGTCAGATTTTCGTGATATGTCCCCTTTAAATCACTTAAACTTAAATCAAATTTGTTACACATTACTTTCAAATGTACAGTAGTTTATATTTTATTTGTTATCAAATGCGTTTTAAATAGATTTCATACGATGGCTTTGTATCGATGGCAATCTTACATCATAGATATTACTACAAAGTTTTCTTGAACAAATGCTGACGCTTATGGTTAATTCCCATGGCATCGTTTTTGGTTAGTGACTAGTGGTTTGCATTTCCATGTATAATTCTATCCACTTTCCAGACACTTGCTGCTATATCTTCCCCACAGTAAATTTATTATTCAAATCGACACCGATAGTCTCTCTTTCTCTAAGTTTGTAGGATGGTATGTGAATCACTTAGCACTTTCTTCTCCTCCTTCTTCAGCTCCAGTAAACGTTCCCTTTAGAGGACAGTCTGAAAGTTTGTACTCTAGGTATACAGCATGTAGACAAATTAAAGGTTTTGTCATCTAGATACAAACTTAAGAAAACTCTTTGTTTTTCTTTGTCGCATTGATTTTTTAACTTTTACTGTATGCTTGCATATCCTTGTGGTATTGCGATATTTTTTCTGCCCTTAGCCTGCTGGTTTATTTCATTATAAACATTAAGGGCACTGTAAGGATCCGTCTAAAGATTGATGTGCAGTGCTGCTGGCAGTCTTTAAGATCTCTCACCAGGGGTGTGCATCCGAGCGATTCAATAGTGAATCGCATTATAATACGTGGAAAACACTTTTTCTTTTTTTTAAATCCGTGTCTTGTTTTGAGCATCCACATAGCATCTAATGTTATGTCATTAAAATGTGCATTTATTAAGGTTATTTCTGTGGTTTTGAATCTTTGTAGTAAGCACTCTAGGAAGCGCCTACAGTAATTTTTAAAGTGCACATATTTCATTGCTAAAAATGTTATTTTGTGTATACGGTATACAATGTGTTTTTGTTGTTTATGGTTAAAAACACATTCCGTACATTTTTGTAGCTCCAGATTTCCCTCTCTTCCTGAAACGCACGGATTTGAAAGCTCTGTGTCCTTGATTGGCCAGTTAATCTGTACGTTGTAATTGGTCTGAATACCTCTGACGTCACCCGGAAATGTGACGCTCCTTGCCATGTTTGAAAGATTCGCTCACAATGCAATGCTAACAGGAGTTAACTTACAGGCTGTGAGTCCGAAGCAGGAGGAATTATGATAATGTCGGTCTTGTCTACGTCACCAATCCCATGAAGTAAACTGTTGCCTACAATCCGTGTGTTTGTTGTAGTCCAAGAAAAGAGATTTACCTTGAAGACGATAACAAAGCACAGATTCTCAAGTCCTCGAAACCAGAGCAAAACTCTTTTGCTATTTCTGAAGCAGCAGTTATCATTCAGAGGCAGGCTGGTACACCTGGCACCTGTTCAGGCAGGCTGGCACCATGAGCTATCCATCAGTCCTCGAGTCATTTCTCCAGAAGGGTGACTCGCTTTGGCAAACATCTTTCAGATTGGCACAAGCAGAACTTCTGTAGAGTATTGAAAATGTTGATGGATACTTGAACATGCTGTGCTTGAAACTTTGAACGATGAGGGTCATGAGGCTCAAAAGTCTATATTAGTAATAATAATGCCTTACAAGTAACAAGTACGAACTTTAAAGAGTTGTTTGCACTAAGGTTATGTAAAAAGTAGCAAGTGTCCGGTTTTAGCTCTCTGGCCTAAATTCTATCATAAAGCACCATGACGGTCTTGGGTATATAAATGTGTGTACTTGAATGTGTAAGATACAGGGCTGCACAACGATTAATTAATTGTTTGCAGAATAAAAGTTTACATAATACAGTACTGTGCCAAGGTCTTAGGCCACCGCCACCAGACTTGTTGTTTTAGAAATTTTAATGTCAATCTATTATTATAATTTTTCAATCTATTTGATTAAGATACAAACAGAAAATACATGAAATACAAAAAATGTAAAATCTTTTTTAGACATCATCTGTGTTTATTGTGACCTCTAAAATTAGAAATTAGGATTTAATTTTATTAAGGTTTAAGAGATCATGCAGTTTCCTGCGATTGCTCAGGTGGAAGGGGAGTTAACCCTAAAAACTTAACACGTACTGTAAGTTTACATTTTTATACAGTTTTTAATACTATATACACATTTCCTGTATTTTTGGAATGTATTCTATTAAAGAGACTGAGTAACAATTATATATCACTATAACATTTCAAAAACAACAAATGATACCGTAATTCCTCAAATAAAGACCGGGGCCTTTATTTACCTAAACGGCCGAAGGTAACAGGCTTTTATTTGAAGCAGGCTTTTATTAGAGACAGGGCCTTTTTTTCAAATTCCCTCTGTTTGATAAATAATTGTTTTAAATTAGCCATTACATTAAAAGCGATAGCGTTCTACTGGATTTTTTTACAGTATATTTTTTCAAGGTTGTTGAAAAGTCCGTCACTAGCATTAAATGAGACCCATCCAATGTAGCTACTGCCATCTATTTGCAGCTGTGCATTATGATGAACTTAAATGCATTTAGGAGATAACACCGCGCCCACATTATCCAAATCATGCCACAGCGCGATCGTCCCCCCTCCCGCCTTCATCATTGAATGCATTTGTTTTGAGCAACGCAGGAAGTAAAGCACTCTCTTAACACTGAAACCCATCGTAATGTTAAGTCTGTGTTTTTTATTTAGTCGTATGAAGCTCTCTCACATGCCTATGATATCGCTTTAGTTGATCTGTTGTGTGTGCATCGTAGATGAAAGTGAGTGCTCGCGCAGTTGACGTCTCTCCTTTGGAAATGCATTCTGCCGCGAATACGCTCACACTGCGCGTAAGCTAAGCTTTGTTTATACTCGCGCTTTGGTCCGCAACGCAAGCCTCCGTGGATCGCGTGCGCGTCTCACCAAACGGACGAGGCGTTTATAGTTGACGCCCTAGGCTCTCACTCATTTTCCCCCGGCACTTATCTTTCCCCGGCCTTAATTTGAGACCGGCCTTTATTTGTCCGCGATGACCACGCCCCCGGCCACTATCAGAGGCCCGGCGTTTATTTGAATAACGGCTTTTATTTGAGGAATTACGGTATTTATAAATCAAATTCTGGCATGCATGGTGGTCTAAGACATGTAAATATTTATTTTAGATGTGTATATATTTTATATGTGTATATTTTTATATTTATATATCATTTATTTTATGTCTGTCTATCTATCTATCTATCTATCTATCTATCTATCTATCTATCTATCTATCTATCTATCTATCTATCTATCTATCTATCTATCTATCTATCTATCTACCTACCTACCTACCTACCTACCTACCTACCTACCTACCTTCCTACCTACCTATCTATATATATATATAAAATTATACTTAAAATTATTATACACAGTACACACACACATATATGATTTTTTTATTCTGCAAACAATAAGTCGCGATTAATCATTATGCAGCCCTACAGTATATCTATACATTTTTATATACATTTGTATACATAGCCCAGGATATTTTCACAGAAATAAAGGAGAAATAAAATTAGAAACTAATGATCCAATTGTTAGAATGCATATGAAGCTTTAAAATAAATGTAAAATGTTTAGGTAAAAACTAGATTTGGGCCAACCTGATGAGAAATATTTTAGTTCATATTGAAATCTTTAATAATATTGACTTTTGATGGCAGACTTGGCAAATCTAAGCCCAATGTGTGACATTGGAGACAATTGTGAGATTTCTGGGTCTTTTTCTCTAGAGAAATTGCAAGTTTCCATTTGCTCTCCATTTAATCTCAATAATGGCTATTAGAAAAAACTATTTTAAAGCTGTGCATGCGTTTGTATGCAAGTTCCCTCTCAGACTGCCATTGGTACAAGAATGGCCAGAAGTTCCCAAAAACTACTTTATAGGGCAACAGAAAGCACCATTCAAAAAGTATAACAATCACCATTAAAAGCATGATGCAAGCTTGCATGCTAAGTAAGAAATATCCACTTGCAAATATTCAACACTTTGCCCTTATGCTTCGCAAAACATCGGTGTGCCCGCCACCTCAGGCTGGCATGATAATAAATCACAAGGCTTCGGTAATAAATAACTGATTTGTAAAATTAAAGTATGCTTGAGCTTTAAACAAGGTTCCAGTGGGAAACGCTTCATTTGGTTTCGAAGCAAACACAGCGTGACAATCTGATCAAAAAGCCATGATAAGTCCATTTTTATGAAATACAACCCGGCGCAGGCTGGTAATCATCACCAGGCCAGAAAAAGTAATAAATGCGCCATCTGGACCACAGACATTTTCACATTATGAGCAAAATGTGTTCCTTGGGCCTCATCTGTTTTGAGGGGGACTGAAATCGAACGTGGCCAAAAAACTGATGCGTTTTAAAATGTGGCACAGCCGTATCCTGTACCGGCATCCTGAATCAGCTGGGAACTGACTCCACAGGTGACACGTCTGCCCTTGAGCGATGTACATGGAAATGAGACGGATGATTCTTCGCGTGCCGTCAGTCTAGTGGAAAGACGGAAGGTGATGTTGATAGAAAGAATGGGAGTCAAAAATGTAAAGGCAATATGGGACATATGAAGCTGTCTAGGGGATTTAGTGAAGTAACTAAAGATCGGGGAGGTACATGCTAGGTAAGTGACATAAAGGTAGGGTAAAATATATCAATACTTTGTATGATGAACAAATAAGGGCCAGGTTTTAATGCCCACTGCATTCGAAAGCTTCGCTGTCGGGGCCATGATTTAAGGCACAGGGAGGTACTGACATAAGGTGAGATGGTTGCTCGGTGGCAGGGTAAGCTGTTTAGCCAGGCAAGTCAAAACGGTGCTCACCAGGGTGTGTCAAGGAGTCTGTTAGACAGCACGTAGTCTCCCAGCATGCAAAGCGTCACACTGTCAGCTTCTCACACTCCTTACCAGGAGTTGATTTGTGTTCCCATTGCAACGGAGGGCACTCTATATGGGACGATTCTTCGTAACAAGCCTCCATAAGCATCCTTTGTTTCTTAGCACTCATTCCACTTGCCTCTCTTTCACCCCTGATCTTGTCTCTTCTCGCTCCCCGATGTGAGTTTCACAGTGGGGTTCCCCAACAGCGGTAATTAAGTCGGAAGGATGTTATCAGCTCAGTCCAAAAAAGGGCTCACGCTGTGGGCTTCGTTTTGTGGAGAGAACAGTGAATGATTTATAGAGAGAGACCTTGGATGGGTGAGCGACTACGAAGCGAAGGTGCGTCAGCAGTGGGCATCTGGTGTTCAAGAGGTTCTGACTCACAACCTCTCCAACTGGCCTTAGGTTGGCGGCAGGTGATGGAGTCGTGCCGTTGTGGCCCGTTCGACTTTAGTAACTCTCTAAGAATTAGAGGTGAATGGCCATGACTCAAAAGTAAGAATGAAGGAGAAAGTTATGAAAGGGAATGACAAATCGAAACCTTGCTGAGACAGAGAGAGAGAGAAATGAAGCATTCTGTGACTCATACAGTAGGCTCAGGATTAAACTGAAGAGAATAACTTGGATATAATGGAGGCAAGGACTTTAGAAGATGTGGGCTCAGTGTGTGACCATTTTGACCTTGATGCATGGGAATGAAAAACACTTTTAAGGGAGTTTTAAGCTCATTGTCAAGCCCAAACGGAATCTCGAAAACTCTGTGGAATTCCATGGATTTAATTCCTGTCATTGAAAAGCACACATACCCCGCGCTTGAGGGTGTTTTTGACCAGTAACCGTCATTGACAACAAACTCACATAGCCTATTGTGCGCGTTTGTGAGCCATCATTGACAAGTACATTAACCCTGCAGGTGCTGTTTGCTTTTTTAATGGTAGAGAGCACGAACCATTTGATATATGAGATGAAATAAAACCTACTGCTGAGTTAAGCAGATCTCACTTGACTCTGTCTTCTATGTGACGTGCGACAGTCAGCACACGATCATTTCTAATCCGTTTACAAATAAATGCTCTTGTTATGTTTAACTCTTTCACCGCCAGCGTTTTTAAAAAAAAGTTGCCAGCCAGCGCCAGCGTTTTTCATGATTTTCACCAAAGTTTAATGCCTTCCAGAAAATGTTCTTCTTTAAATATATAAACATACAATATACCAAATAAAAGAAGAGACCCTCTGCTTTCAAAAAAAAAAAAAAAAAACGTTTCATCTTACCTTCAGTGGTTCTTTTGTAATCAGCTTTTGAATATGGGTAGGTTTCTGCAATAACGCCACATTTTGAGCAAAAAGCAGAGATAATTCAATTTTTGTGACGGACTTTTCATAGAGATCCCATTCAGAGCAATCTTTAAAACAGACACGGACATGCAGCCGCTTGCCAAAGGGCAATACTTCCGGGTTTAAAAAGTTGCGGAAGGGCGCCACCTGGTGGATAATAGCGGTATTGTGGAAAGACGGAAAATCTCGTCATTGGCAGGGAAGCGTTTTCTCTTGATTGATGAGATATCTCGTCAATGGCGGCGTAAGAGTTAATATAAAGTATACATTGCGTTGTAAAAATGATTAAATTTGTTTAATACGTGCTAAAATCATAATGAGAACGTATTAACACAAGCTTTTTATTCTGCTATAATTTATAACACTATAAACAATAATATATGTCATTTTATATACAAATTATAATTCTTGACATAAACATTATCTGGTTCATGTTGGTCCAGTTTAATTCAGAGGACTCATTGTTTTGGTGTATTCATTTTCATTGTAAGCTTTTAAAAAGTAAATATTTTAGATGCAATTGTGTAATATTTACAGCTTAAATTCTCGAATATATTTTTTTAAAACATTTAAAATCATTCCGTAGATTTTTCCAAACATTTTTTACAGAAAAAGCAAAAAAGGTCCACAGATTCTGTCTGGCCCACTCATTGTAGAGTAAACAATATGTATATTGTTCACATAGGCAGGCTGAAACAACCCATTGGGCCCCCAAATCTGAGGGCCAAAGTGGTATTCGAAGGCAGGGAAATCGCAAAGTCGTAACCTCATTCACATTCAGCGAGTTTCTATGATTTTGCTTGCTAGTATACATTGCTACCCAACTGTTGTATCTAGTTGTATGAGGTGAGTGGTCACATTGCATCATATTGTTTCTAATTTGCATAAAGTTGAAACTGAATGACCAACACTATCTCATGGCAAGTCCGTACGAGGTGGCTGATTCGTAATTATTGGTACAATCACATTCATACATTTTTGTACGACTTGTGATGTTGGGGTTAGGAGTGGGGTGTCGTTATTGTTGTTTTTATTTTTTTATTTGATAATTTTATGTTTTTGCACAATGAACTTCGTAAGGATTTATAAGATTTAGCCAACTCGTAAAATATTTATGAATTCTTGTGAGATCAGGTTGGAAATAGGGATGTTATTTTGACTGGTTAATGGGTAACCGAAAGTTTTTGACGATTAATGACGATCTAATTTTCAGTTAAAATTATTTTTTTGCATTATGACACATTCCTACAGACATTTCGACACATTTTTATCCTTAATTTGCGAATGGCCTGTAAATAATATGTGTTATCGCTCCTTGACGGTATGTTAAAGCAGAGGTCCCCAACCCCAGGACCGGGTCGTGGACAAGTTGCCACCGCAAGAATATCCCCATATTTTTTTGTATAAAAGCCACATAATCGCTTAATCGGGTATTTTGTACTTTAAGAGCCGACTTCAAATAACATAAATCATTTCTACTTTTGTACAGAGCTTCGCTCTCTCTTTTCTCCGCCTCTCTATTTCTACCAGCCCATATGCTGCAGCAGCAGCGCAATTGTGTTTTTTTTTTAAATGAAACCAGTCCGCGGTGTAAAAAAGGTTGGGGACCCCTGTGTTAAAGTAATAATTTGTATGATAAATAATTTATGTCTATGCTTGAGTATGGTTTTAAAGCGTTACGGAGACACCATGTGCGTGCAAGATGGCACGGTACATCACCGTCCTGCTAGCATTCGGACAGACTAGGTTTGGGCGATAAATCGCCTGTGATTCTCATGATTTTTTAGTTTTTTGATAATTGTATGTTTCTGCACGATTAACTTTGTATGAATATATACGATTAAGCCCAACTTTTTTTAGCCAAGCAAATTTTTTTTTTAAATGTGTCCTCCTTTAGAAACGGCCAGTTGTGGTAGATCAAAGAGACAATCCACCCACTTTGCATATTAATCGCTAATCACATGCTCTTTGATCATTTAACATTACGTGAAAATTTTATAATGTATGATGAATCCTGTTTTGTTGTTGATCTGTTGCTGCTGTTTGTACATTCAAATAAATAAAATGATTGTATTGTTTTTACTGGGTCACAGACAACCTTCAACCGTATTTTTACTCAATGGCAATTAATTATTAAAATCCTATCAGTTAATAGTAATTTTGATTGGTTGATCAGCATTTTTATTGTTGAACCACAAAATGATAATGTCCATTCCAGTGGACACAGGGTCTGAAGGGGTTAACTCTTCTAACTTTTTTTATTTCACCGACGTTTGTGTTCGATGAAACTTATCTGTGTTTACTTTGAAGACTTAAACGTGTTGCGAATTGTATAGTTAGCCGCTTTGACAATTTCTTTGCGTGATTACAAGCTTGTTTACATAATTCTCTGTTTTGTTCGACTATGAAAGGCCTGGCATCTGTGGCTTTATATATTCATCATTTTGTGTAATGGCAGCGTATAGGAGCACAGCAAAACATTCCCTTCATCAAGAAACTTCTTCCTAAGCACTAACCCATGGCTCTGGCACGATAGCGGTTTATTTTTTTGTTTTACTTGCTGTGTGGGTAAATTTCGCTCCCCGTGAAACACGCCGTAAGATTATCAGCCAAGTAAGATGAAGAGATGGGAAGCTGTAAGAGTCAGGAAATTACGGGGCACACATTGTTAATGAGTTTTATTAATTTACTCTTATTAAGAACATCTCTCCATCTCAATATTGAGTTTATTGATTTGCCATTTAAGATAGCGACTTTAATTAAAAGCGACTTTGAAATGCCAACGCGCCTTAAGGAGGCAGAAAAACACCCGGAGGCTCACGATCTTTGCGACACAGAGAAATACAGAACTACACAATAAATGGACAACGTAGGAGAGATTTTCCCAAGCATTGTAAAGTTTAAAGTCTGCCATGTGAGAAATATGGAACAAATATACATTTTCCCCGAAGTCCCGTTTTGTTTCGTGCACATGCTGTTTTGGACCTTAAAAACATTTGGTTATAGCTACAACAATATGCGTTGTGTAGGTTTAGATAAATGTCTCTCATAAATGCTTAAGGATTCGAGTGCAATATTACGACCCTTTATGAGGGTCTTTACAATATCTGACAACATCTACAATACCAAGGGCCCTAATAAATAGAGATATTTATCTACTTTAAACTCACTTTTTTTGTTGTTCGGCAATTACATATTGTGTACAGCAGGGGTTTTCAAACTTTTTTTGTATGTGGACCACTATTTGTAATCAAGAATTTTCGCGGACCACCTCAAAATAAAATATGTCTACACAAAGTCCTGAATGTATCTGCACCTCTAAATAGGCTTACTAGCACTAAACTATAACTGGTCATCACATCAGTACAACAGATTCTTAAAACATATTCTTCAAAAAAATATTTTTCTTAAAAAAATATATAATTTTATATATTTTTTGCCCTTACACGGACCACCTGCAGTACCCTCACGGACCACTAGTGGTCCGCGGACCACAGTTTGGGAATGGCCGGTGTACAGTATGTGAAGTGTTATATCATTTTCGGTCTTAACATGACATCACAATTTATTTTATATTAGATCTGAGGGTGTAATTTTGAAAAGCTGTATAATGTAAGCAGGAATGGTTTAGTTCGGGCTAATAGACAGAAAGGGTTGCCAGGTCCAGCAAAAATTTCCAGAGTTTTTAAATTTTCTCAATAAAAGTTGAGTGACTGTCATTTCATACTTCGCTGTTGATAATTTGCTTTAAATCAATCTGATTGAATCTCACTATTGTACATATATCTCTTTTATAGCTCAAGCTCTTTGGCAACTTTTTATTATTTTGTTTTAAAAGTGAAATTTATGAAAATGGCTTATTAAATTAGTTCATTTGCCAGAAAAACTATGACCCACGTGATACTGTCTGCAGTTAGTTCTGACTTATTGTTATCATCACTATAATATTTTTCTCGACTCTTGTTCCCCTCCGTCCATACAGTATTTCTGCCGTTGCCCTAGTCATTTTTTAGCAGGCCGTTAGTTTTAGACTTTCTTTCTCCTCTCGCTTTCCTCTGTGCCTGCAGTCAGTCAGTAGCCTCTTTCACACAGTAATTCTGGTAAATTACCATGAATTTACCAGAATGAATTTACCAGTAAATACAAAAATGTGCTGTTCACACATGCAGTGACATTCCGTCTTTTTACCAGTAAGACATCATTCACACATCAGTATCAAAATACCGGTAAACTCGGAGAGAAATCGGAAGTTACCTATGATGCGCGGCCGGCGAGCTCCATCCGTGTCGTATTTGTAAACGGCGGGTTATGACTTAATATCCACGGTCCGTATTTTGTTGTTTTCACATCTGTGGCAAACGGTCGCGAAGTTGCTCGTGACCAAACAACATTGCGTGGCGGCGTCAAACGGAACCTGCGCGTTTGCACATTAGGCTTCACAGATGGTGTGCTAAGGACGTCGGCAATTTGGCAATTAGATGGTAAGCGGTTTTAAACAACTTTGGTGAAGAAATGTGGATGTTAACTTCAGGTGTGCTCGACTTTTAAGCAACATGTGTGTGGAAACGTCCGTAAACAGTCTGCGTCACCTGTATAAAAAACTTTCTGATTGGCCCGCCCGATCTGTCAGCGCGGTCTGACGTCATCTAAATGCCGGTAATGCTATATTTTTCGTTCACACACAGCGCTTACCGGCAAATTACCGTTAATCTTACAACCTGTCTTACTGGTAAATTGGGAGCACTGATTTACCGGAAAGGTTCTGTTCACACATGACATGTTAACTGCGATTTACCAGTAAATTACCAGTAAACACTGTATGTGTGAAAGGGACTAGTGTCCTACTTTGAGAACAGCAGTGTAGCAGCTCTCAGTTTCCCAAATCATCAGACGAAATGAAGGCCGAAATTGCGACACATGCCAAATCTGTCTGCTGGTTTAGTCCTACTGGGCTGCAAGTTTGTCTTGTTTTCCTTAGAATTAGTCAAGAAGTTTGTGTACATTTACAGTATATTTGACAGACACTTTCATGCAAATCGACTTACAGTGCATTCATGCTATCATGCAATGCTCTACCAATTGAGCTAAACAAACACTGAGGTGCCCATTTATCCAAGGTGGCATTTAGATGTTTAGTTGCTCTATCTGTCTGTCTGTCTGTCTGTTTATTTTCTCTCTCTCTCTCTCTCTCTCTCTCTCTCCTCTCTCTCTCTCTCTCTCTCTCTCTGTCTGTCTATCTGTCTGTCTGTCTATGTCTATCTGTGTCTGTCTGTCTATTTATGTCTACCTGTTTATGTCTGTCTGCTATCTGTCTGCCTTCTCTCTGTGTCTGTCTGTCCATCTGTCTGCTATATGTCTGTCTTCTCTACGTGTCTGTCTGTCCATCTGTCTGTCTGTCTATCTATCTATCTGTGTCTATCTGTTTATGTCTGTCTTCTCTCTGTGTCTGTCTGCTATCTGTGTTTTTGTATATGTCTATCTATGTCTATCTGTTTATGTCTGTCTGTCTTCTCTCTGTCTGTCCAACCGTTTGCTATATGTCTGCCTGTCTATCTGTGTCATCTGTCTTTTCTCCGTGTCTGTCTGGCTTTCTGTCTGTCTGTCCATCTGTCTGCTATATGTCTGTCTGTCTATCTGTTTATGTCTGTCTTCTTCTCTTTGTGTGTGTCTGTCTGTCTGTCTGCCCGTCTGTCTATCTATCTGTTTATTTTTGTCTTCTTCTCTTTGTGCCTGTCTGTCTGTCTGTCCGTCTGTCTGTCTGTCTGTCCGACCGTCCGTCTGTCTGTCTGTCCGTCTGTCTGCTATCTGTCTGTCTGTCTATATGTTTGTCTGTCTTCTCTCTGTGTCTGTCTGTTTGTCTATGTCTGTCTATGTCTATCTGTTTCTGTCTGTCTTCTCTCTGTGTCCATCTTTCTGTCTGTCTGTTTGTCTGTCTGTCTTCTCTCTGTGTCTGTCTGTCTTCTCTCTGTGTCTATCTGTCCATCTGTCTGTCTGTCTGTCTATGTCTATCTGTTTATGTCTGTCTTCTCTCTGTGTCTGTCTGTCCATCTGTCTTCTCTCTGGGTCTGTCCTTCTATCTATCTATCTATCTATCTATCTATCTATCTATCTATCTATCTATCTATCTATCTATCTATCTATCTATCTATCTATCTATCTATCTATGTCTATCTGTTTATGTCTGTCTGTCTTCTCTTTGTGTCTGTCTGCTATCTTTCTTTCTGACTATGTCTATCTGTTTATGTCTGTCTGTCTGTCTGTCTATCTGGCTGCTATCTGCCTGTCTATCTATGTCTAAAGTTGTTTGCTCTTTGTCTGTCTTTTTCCATCTGTCTGCTATCTGTCTGTCTGTCTGTCTGTCTGTCTATGTCTATCGGTTTATGTCTGTCTTCTCTCTGTGTCTGTCTGCCTGTCTATCTATGTCTATCTGTCTTTGCCCTTTGTCTGTCTTTCTGTCCATCTGTCTGCTATCTCTCTGTCTGTCTACGTCTATCTGTTTATGTCTGTCTGTCTGCTATTTGTCTTTCTTGTCTATGTCTATCTATTTATGTCTGTCTGCCTGTCTGACTTCTCTCTGTGTCTATCTGTCCATCTGTCTGCCTGTCTATGTCTATCTGTCTTTTCTCTGTGTCTGTCTGTCTGTTCATCTGTCTGTCTCTCTATCTACGTCTATCTATGTCTATCTGTTTATGTCTGTCTTCTCTCTGTGTCTGTCTGTCTGTCCATTTATCTGTCTGTCTGTTTATCTATTTCTATCTGTTAATGTTTGCCTTTTCTCTGTGTCTGTCTGTCCATCTGTCTTCTCTCTGGGTCTGTCCTTCTATCTGTCTGTCTGTCTATCTATCTATCTATGTCTATCTGTTTATGTCTGTCTGTCTTCTCTTTGTGTCTGTCTGCTATCTGTCTTTCTGACTATGTCTATCTGTTTATGTCTGTCTGTCTGTCTGTCTATCTGGCTGCTATCTGCCTGTCTATCTATGTCTAAAGTTTTTTGCTCTTTGTCTGTCTTTTTCCATCTGTCTGCTATCTGTCTGTCTGTCTATGTCTATCGGTTTATGTCTGTCTTCTCTCTGTGTCTGTCTATCTGTCTGCCTGTCTATCTATGTCTATCTGTCTTTGCCCTTTGTCTGTCTTTCTGTCCATCTGTCTGCTATCTCTCTGTCTGTCTATGTCTATCTGTTTATGTCTGTCTGTCTGCTATTTGTCTTTCTTGTCTATGTCTATCTGTTTATGTCTGTCTGCCTGTCTGACTTCTCTCTGTGTCTGTCTGTCCATCTGTCTGCCTGTCTATGTCTATCTGTCTTTTCTCTGTGTCTGTCTGTCTGTTCATCTGTCTGTCTCTCTATCTACGTCTATCTATGTCTATCTGTTTATGTCTGTCTTCTCTCTGTGTCTGTCTGTCCATTTATCCGTCTGTCTGTCTATCTATGTCTATCTGTTAATGTTTGCCTTTTCTCTGTGTCTGTCTTTCCATCTTTCTATCTGTCTATCAATATGTTTATCTGTTTATGCCTGTCTTTCCATCTGTCTGTCCATACATCCATCTTGACATATCAAATATTGGGTATATTGCTCACTCATAATCTACATACCATATAGTGGCCATATACATGGCCATATAGTGTGGCGGTGCAAAATCAGTATAAAAACTTAAAATGAGAAAAAATGCAATTGGTAATAAAATGGACAACATAGAGAGATGATGTACCCCGGAGAGGCGTTTTCAAATGTCACTGCTTTCTGGTTTAAAACACCAGGGAAGATCAGAAAAAAGCACAAAAATGGAAATGTAAAAACGGGCAGAGAAATTGACATGCAGGGTGGAAAGAGGGGAAGGGTCGGAGAATAACTGAAGTCTTGAAATGTCAAGTGCCAAAATGTTGGCAAGAAAGTCAGGTACAACTTCACCTGGGGTCTAGCAGTGCCACCTCTCTGAGCTGTTGAGAGAGAAGAGCTGTCCTTTCCTCTCTGGACGATTTCTTTAGGCAAAGTATAAATCACGCTGGCACAATGAAAGCAGGGCTCAGCGATGCTCCAAAAACCGAGAGGGCCTGCTTTTTAAAGACTTCAAAGTTGTTCGTCTTCACAACCAACTAACGGCATGATGAATCGTAAAAGCTCCGATCCAGAGATTTGTTCATGCCACTTTTAATTTGCTTGCTAACGTGTGTTCACTTGCGTAACGCGCCTGGTTGTTAAATGCTACGGTAGTCAACCGATAAAATTAGAAAAGCAATCAGCATGTTGAGGTTTTAAAATCAAGGATTTGTTCCTTTTGGATTTAAAGGGTGGGAACGTTTGCCCATATGGGAATTGTGCCCATAACTTTAATCTGCATGCATGTTCTGTGTTGTTTTAGCACCTGGTTTACCAAAGGAATTATGCAAATCAGATAAGCACTACTTTTATTAATTTATACTTTTAAGGCCATAAACAGATCTAGTTTTACTCAAATTTGGGTCCGTTTTAGTCTACTACATTTTATGGTATTCTCTTTGTATCTCAGAATCTATTTACCCTGTAAAAAATGAGACTCCCTCCAAATTCTCCAAAACAAATTTATCTACTGTAGTTTTGTTGGGTAGCTGTAGTACACTATGTTCTACCTTAATATCTTTGCAAGATAAAGCTCAGTGTGGGTTGATACAACATTCTCAGCTTGAAGTATCTTTTCTGGTTCCCCTTAGACGTGCAATGAAAGGAGACCTCATCTAAAGATGCCAGTATAAGAGCCTGCTGCCTCAACATGCAAAAAAATACCCTCACTGAGAACAGGTAAAGCTGAAAGAGCAGACATGAATATAAAATAGTTGAAGGTAGGAGGTAAGGAGACCGTAACTGAAAGAGAGAAATCGTTTTGTTAGTTTTTCATAGTACAGAATTGCCTCTATTGATGTTTTTATGTATTTTCCAGTATTTTGAGAGACAAATATCAAGCATTTTTCTTAGGTTTGTTACACAACAGCTGACATACTAACAAAAACGCTAGACATAAAATGCTTGGTAAACACCAGCCTGTCTTTCCCCTGCCGACAGCTGCCAAGATTGTGTTTTTGTTGCAGACTGGAAAAATGTTTGAATACCGGAATTATATCACAAGTAGTGCTGTAACGGATCGCAGTTGTGACCCACAGTTCGGCTCGCATGCGATTTGCGGATTAATACGCAAATTTAAATAGGGAAACTTTATCATGTGCACGTGTTTCAAAGGCGTGCAAATGTTAACACTCAAGTGATTTTAAACAATTTAACCCCGAATGTGTCCGGTCCAGCTCCAGTCAGACGTGATCCTCCCTACACCCTTCAAAGATCGGAACTCTTGATGTGTAAACTTTGCGCTACTTTGTTTCATACGTAGTCGATTAAAATACATTTGGCGAATAGAGCAACAACGTTACGTTTTTATGTGACTGTTTATGCTGCGCCGATTTAAATTTATCCTCCGTCTTAGCCTGGGAAAGCCCAGACAACTTCTGGCAAATTTAGATTTGCTCTGAAAGTAGCCCATTTCTAATGTCGAGAAATCACGGCACCAATCAGAAACGTTGGGGGGGGGCTTCACACGATGACGACAGCCGGATTACGTCAAAGTTCCTCGATAGTGATTTAAAAGCAAACGCCTCCGTATGATTTCGCGAATCGCTCTCGCCGTACTTTGACGTCAACCGGCTGTCGATTCTTGCGGCGCTGCATGAAGTCGAACAAGCCTTTTGTACATTACAAAGATGGATGCCGCTGTGGAACATCACTCGTTCGAATCCGCTATCGCGTCTGTTTTAAGCGATTTAAACTTTTCTTTTTCGTTAAAACCCTAGCAAAGAACAACACTCGAAGCCTTCATATCTAAAAAAAGATGTTATCGCTGTCTTACCGACTGGATCTGGCACAAGTCTGTTATAGCTCTGCATACGTCATCTCCTTCATCGCTGTGATTGGTTTTAGGTCCATCCAATCGGACACAGAGGCGTTTTAGAGACGTCCGTTGGTGACGCCCCTTTGGAAATGATTTGCCTATGAAGCTTTGCCATTTACTACTGAGAATGGTCTGATTTTAACCAGGCTACCCCCGTCTGTGTGTGTGCATGTTTAAGTGCACTCAAAAGTGCACACACGAAGAAACGCATTTCAAAAAACAAGCAAACATAAAATCTTTGTGTTCTTGACAGGACACATACAAACAAAATGATATCCACAGTATTCTTTTTCTAATAAAAACATGTCTTTATTTCTTAAGTGCGTATGCATAGATTAGAGTCAAAAACCAGTCTGTGCTTATTTGTTCTTAAAGAGACAGTAACCTCAATTAACCTCCTTAAGTCTGTGTCCTTAATGTTAATCAAAAAACCCAAGACAAAGAGAAAATCACTTCTGTAGCTCTAAAAAATAATAATTTTATTTAATTCATACAATAAAGACAGTGTAATTATTCATTTGATTAGATTTCTGTACTTAATGCTAATTTTAGACCTTACTTAATGTGCAATTTTGTTCTTATTTATAAATGTTTGTAATTTCTTTATTTGTTATTCGATTTTTCCCATCCCTTTTTTTTACTGACCCGAAAAATTATCCGAACCGTGAGTTTTGTGATCTGTCACACCCCTAATAACAAGTTTTTGATAAGACTTCAAAAACCCAAAATGTTTTACAGTCCTGAGATGCATTTGTCGATTTGTGATAGTTGTGGTAGCAATCTGCATGACACATTATAAAAGCACTTGCGGTAGTTGTACAAGTCGATATTCTTTCTCAATACTTCTCTTTCATTTTCATGTTTCTGGCTGTCTTGTTTCAACTATAAAAGCATGCAACATCAGGTTAGAGAGTTACACAGAGGCTTTACATCTATGAGGCTCGAGCCGATGAAAACCACATGAAATTGTCGTTTCAAAAAATGGCCTATTCTTTGCGTCAAGAACACACAGATAATGTCTGTCATTATATCGGCTTAGCTCGAAACCTTCAAGCCTCAAGTTTCTTCGAAATATATGTGCTTTTCTTTATCATAATAATACACTCACCTAAAGGATTATTAGGAACACCATACTACTACTGTGTTTGACCCCCTTTTCGCCTTCAGAACTGCCTTAATTCTATGTGGCATTGATTCAACAAGGTGCTGAAAGCATTCTTTAGAAATGTTGGCCCATATTGATACTGATCTCTACACAAAATGGCAGTGCTGTGGTTGGATAGTGCAGATTAAGGGGCGGTATTATCCCCTTCTGACATCACACGGGGAGCCAAATTTCAATGACCTATTTTTTACACATGCTTGCAGAGAATGTTACTGGGTTGTTATTTTTCAGATATTCTAGGTTAAAACAAGCACTGGGTACCCATTTATAGCACTTAAACATGGAAAAAGTCAGATTTTCATGATATGTCCTCTTTAATGAACCATGAGCTGTAGACTCGCTTTAAAATATTATTCTGCAAACAGAAAGAAAGAGAGCGATGTGAGCTATGTCCTAATTCAGGACCGTCCGACTAAGGTTGTCCTATTTCGAAGACTCTTTTAAATGCAACCTCCTTTCCCCAGGCTGTGAGGGACATCTGATATGTTTGGAGCTCAAATAAAGATGCATAACATGCTGCACTAAGTTTTTAGTGCTTACGATACCAAGATAAGGTAGTAAAACATATTCTCTTGTGTAAAATAATTATTTCAGTTTAGCTCGCTCCATCTCAGCGTGCTTGTTAGCATAATGGCAAAATCAAATAGAAAGATAGATGTAGAGGGTTGGGGGGGCTCAGATTGTCATATACTGTATGTTCTTTTGCTCTGGGAGGAACAAAAAAATGTCCACAGAGCCCATAGTTGAAGAAACACTCGTATGCATCTACATAAAGGAGTATAAAACACTATAAGGACATCCACACAAGTTTGTGTGTGCGTCGTTCACAGCTCGGAAAGGATTCGGAGACACAAACTATTACCTAACTAGCTTGATGGTGCCATTTCAACGCTCCCTTTTTGTTAATGAGCATATAAAGCTCTGGGTTATTTTTGTAAATGGGAGTTTTGGAGAACATCGCTTTCTTGTGATTTATTCAGTGGTCTGATCCTTAGGCAACATCTCAACAGAGGAAACGTTTGGTTTATGTGCAAAAGATGATACACAAAACCCAAGCGTATGTTATTCTGATGCACTTAGCTTGGCGTCAGTAGCACAAGAGCCTATTAAAGATATGAATGTGTATATTTAACAGATCTGTTATCCATCATATCAGCTGTATGCAGGAGCGTTTTATAATTTCTCAGCCAAGAGATTAAGATAAAACTGAAGATATACCTTGATATCAATTTAAAACACATTGGGGATTTGTTGAATAAAGATGTAAATATTGCACAGTTTAAAAATATGAACCAGCTAATGAGTTTTCACTGTGAAGAGATTGTACTGGAATTGTTTTTTATAAATAAATAAATAAATATAATTTAAACTTTCTTTGCCTCTAAAAGTACTTTGGTTTGTTTGTTGACAAGCTTTACACTGTTAACAAGTCCTTGTTGCATTGACATTTTTAAGTTTAATCAGCTTGAATTTACAATTAATTTAAACTTTCCTGACTATTAAGGAGTTATTTTTTACTATTAAATTATAAAAATAAAGTTAAAATAACTTAAGATAATTCAGCTTTATTTTTTATAATTTATAGCATTTATAGGATAGCATCTTGCAGTTGACAGAGATTTGTGGGATGGATACCCAGGGCACAAAGCTCCCGTTCCACCACATCCCAAAGATGCTCTATTGGGTTGAGATCTGGTGACTGTGGGGGCCATTTTAGTACAGTGAACTCAATGTCAAGAAACCAATCTGAAATCATTTGAGGTTTGTGACATGGTGCATTATCCTGCTGGAATTAGCCATCAGAGGATGGGTCCATGGTGGTCATAAAGGGATGGACATGGTCAGAAACAATGCTCAGGTAGGCCGTGTCATTTAAACGATGCCCAAATGGCACTAAGGGGCCTAAAGTGTGTCAAGAAAACATCCCCCACACATTACACCACCACCAGCAGCCTGCACAGTGTGAACAAGGCATGATGGATGGATCCATGTTCACATTCTGTTTACGCCAAATTCTGACAGAAATTGAGACTCATCAGACCAGGCAACATTTTTCCAGTCTTCAACTGTCCAATTTTGGTGAGCTCATGCAAATTGTAGCCTCTTTTGTTGTATTTGTAGTGAAGATGAGTGGTACCCGGTGGGGTCTTCTGCTGTTGTAGCCCATCCGCCTCAAGTTTGTGCGTGTTGTGGCTTCACAAATGCTTTGCTGCATACCTCGGTTGTAACGAGTGGTAATTTCAGGCAAAGTTGCTCTTCTGTCAGCTTGAATCAGTCGGCCCATTCTCCTCTGACCTCTAGCATCAACAAGGCATTTTCGCCCACAGGACTGCCACATACTGGATGTTTTTTCCCTTTTCACACCATTCTTTGTAAACCCTAGAAATGGTTGTGCGTGAAAATACCAGTAACTGAGCAGATTGTGAAATACTTAGACCGGCCCGTCTGGCACCAACAACCATGCCGTGCTCAAAATTGCTTAAATCACCTTTCTTTCCCATTCTGACATTCAGTTTGCAGTTCAGGAGATTGTCTTGACCAGGACCACACCCCTAAATGCTTTGAAGCAACTGCCATGTGATTGGTTGATTAGATAATTGCAAATTTGAGTAATGGAATGTTTGCAAAATATGCATATTTATCATTATAACGCTGTAAATGTCAGACATATTTAACACAGAATATGTTGTTGAGCAAGTAATTGTTATGGTTGTACTTCGACAAGAGAATCCGTCGAGGACTGAGAAGCTACGCTTAAGTTTCACTTAAAAGGAAATGTAGAAACAAAGCACCGTTTCGTAAGTCCCCCTGGCGTGCCGAGAATGTCAGTTCTGCCTTGAGGGAGAACACAACCGAGAGCTTGTCCTGGATCTTTCTTCTCTTGTTCGAGAAGACGTCTGAGCCTGACAGATGTTGAGCGAATCTACCAGACGCACATTTGCGTGAATGCGCCCCCACTGTTCTGCTCAGCACCTTGTCTGCATGTTTCATTCATCTTGTTTAATGCGACCGTGGACATCACGCTTTCAGACCCTGAAATAGTCTCCAAATTAAAACTCCTGCAGTTTTGTCACCGTATGAATATTAATTCCCAACGTACCACTTCATCACATGTCACTAGCCAGAATGCTGCAATAATGGTGGTATCGTTGGTAATGGTTACGAAATTGTTGCAAAAAATGTTGCATTGTTCATATATACTTTCTCAGCAACCAGTGTTGGGTAAGTTCCTCAAAGAAAAGGAATTATTAACTAGTTACTAATTACATCTTCAATCATGTAATAAGATTACTGTACAAATTACTCTCTCCAAAAAGTATTTAATTATTTATTACTAATTACGTTCTTAATTCTATTTAGTAAATGATATAAAGATAGGCTTGAAACGGCTCAAATCAATCATATAAAAGTACACAAGTTATTCTGGTCACACTTTTTAAGGTCCATTTTTTACTATTATCTCCAAGTTAAGTTTAAGTTATGAATTGGGTAGGATTAGGGATGTAGAATAAGGTTTTGCAGAATCAAGCATTAATATGTGCTTTTTAAGTATTAATAAAGAGCCAATATCTCAGTAATATTAATGCTAAGAGCCAACCAGTTAATAGTGAAAATTGGAAACTACACAAGACTGTTACTATTATTCTTATTAACTCACCAAAGTATTTAAAATGAGAAGGATACATAAAAAACATGCATTTTAACCTTAGACTTTAATTTTTGATGTCAAATCCACTATTGTATTATATATAATAATCACAGTATTTAGTTCAATTACCTTAGAAGATGGTGTGCAAAATGATTAATCGCAACTAATCGTTTGCAGAATAAAAGTTTTGGTTTACATCACATATGTGTGTGTATTGTGTATAATAAATATTTATATATAAATACACACTTATGCAAGTATATATTAAATAAATATTTACATGTGTTTACAGTTTTATATTTAAATATATTTTAAATATATACTTAGAAATACTTAATGTATAAATAGATTTTTGTTTTCTTAAAATTATACATTATACACACATATACACTCACCTAAAGGATTATTACGAACACCTGTTCAATTTATAATTAATGCAATTTTCTAATCAACCAATCACATGGCAGTTGCTTCAATGCATTTAGGGGTGTGTATGAGGGTAAAATAACGTCAAAAAGATTTGCATGCGCAGGATCATATTTGTGAGAGTATACGTGACATTGCAAGCATAAAATAAATTTGCATGCGCAAAAACAGTTTTATTTTTTTTTCATTGCACACCACTGTTTGCAGACTTGCAATGCTTTTGGCAGTATTTCAGCGCAAAAACCGTGCCAAAAGTGTAAGCGCGGAAAACTGAGGTCAGATGCATACAGTTCATACTTACTGTATTTAGCGTAAATATGAAGTTTCAGTTTTACAAGCATGAATTACACTTAGGATTAACAGTAGTATGTTGCAAAACTTGTTTTCTTACCCTTGCAACTTGATTTACACCTTTACAAAACTGCTTTTGCACATGCAAATTTATTTTATGCTTGCAATGTTAAGTACATTCTTACAAATTTTATGCTGCGCATGCAAATCTTTTAGGCGCTAAATTACCTTCAAAGGTAGGTTCACCTTCCTGGTGAAGACAATCTCCTGAACTCCAAACTGAATGTCAGAATGGGAGTATTTCACAATCTGCTCAGTTACTGAGATTTTCACGCACAACCATTTCTAGGGTTTACAAAGAATGTTGTGAAAAGGGAAAAACATCCAGTATACGTCAGTCCTGTGGGAGAAAATGCCTTGTTGATGCTAGAGGTCAGAGGAGAATGGGCCGACTGATTCAAGCTGATAGAAGAGCAACTTTGACTGAAATAATCAATCGTTACAACCGAGGTATGCAGCAAAGCATTTGTGAAGCCACAACACGCACAACCTTGAGGCGGATGGGCTACAACAGCAGAAGACCCCACTGGGTACCACTCATCTCCACTACAAATAGAAAAAAGAGGCTACAATTTGCACGAGCTCACCAAAATTGGACAGTTGAAGACTGGAAAAATGTTGCCTCGTCTGATGAGTCTCGATTTCTGTTGAGTAGAGTCAGAATTTGGCATAAACAGAATGAGAACATGAATCCATCATGCCTTGTTACTACTGTGCAGGCTGGTGGTGGTGGTGTAATGGTGTGGGGGATGTTTTCTTGGCACACTTTAGGCCCCTTAGTGCCAATTGGGTATCGTTTAAATGCCACGGCCTACCTGAGAATTGTTTCTGACCATGTCCATCCCTTTATGACCACCATGTACCCATCATCTGATGGTTACTTCCAGCAGGATAATGCACCATGTCACAAAGCTCAATCATTTCAAATTGTTTTCTTGAACATGACAATGAGTTCACTGTACTAAAATGGCCCTCACAGTCACCAGATCTCAACCCAATAGAGCATCTTTTGGATGTGGTGAAACGAACCCCAACCCCTAACCCTAACGTCACAGGGGTCAAGGCAAATAGTACAAAAACTTACGAATGTGGTCGTATGAATTAATAATTAGCCAACTCGTAAAATATGTACAAATTCTCATAAGATAGCGTCGCCAACTCTGTCCGCAACATGTCACTGTTCATTGTAAATGAATTAGTAAGACCGTAAATAAGATGTTTGCTTGTTTATACGAGCTGAGGAAAGAATCAAAATGATATATGGTGATAATTGACACAGTACAGATTCTGCCGATAGTGTTAAACATACAATATTACTACTATAAACACTTTTGTTTTTGAAATATTTTCTGTGAATTGTGAATGCATTTTACAATACTATTCTAACTTCTCCAGATGTCTTAAAAGTGACTTGAAGTCAGTGAAGGTCGTAGAGTGAAAAACCTTTGCCTTTGTAGCGCAGTGAGCTGGGAATCATGGGAGTTTAAATCTGACAGGGTGTCAATAATATATTAGCAGAGCAGAGCAATGTCATTGTATTTGCTATTTGTGTGCGTGTGATGTTTTGTAAAGCATGAAATAAGTGCTGTGAAACTGAGTCGACTTCAGATGCCTTGTCTTTCAAATAGCGTTGAAAAGTCATTTTGCTAGTTTTATTATTGCCTGCTTGAGCTTTATTTTAGAAATCAATCTAAAAGAAGGACGAATATGAAGATATGATACAATTCATCAGTGATCTAAGGGTAACGCTTTTAGATGTATTGCTATTTTAAGTCATACCCAGAGTAAATAGCTTTGCTGTGACTGATTGAGTCTATTTTAACACCCTGTGATCATTCACTCAATATTCCTTTACCTGCCCAATTTTCTTCTGATTATAGTTTCTGTTATTCACGAGGTTTCAATGTTTAGTGTAAATCGCAATAGACCTGCTATCTAAAGTAAACATCTGTCTCGGCATCATTTTATCTCGGTGACGGAAGGCAGAAAATGTACGATGATGGATTTTGGAAAGGGGTAATTTTATAAACAGTAGATTGTTTTATCCGTTGACACGATGATGTGTCACAGAGGATCATGGGATATGTTGACTTATCCATCATGAGAGAAAGTGAATTCTGCCGACAGTTTGTCTTAAACGACTTTCCTAGCTTCCCCAATTCAGAGATTTTTTATGAATAAATTGGAGATTTATGTGAAACTGTTTGGATATTATTGCTTCCCTGTGAGGAATTGCTTAGCGGTTTTCCTTGCTTTTGTAAGTCTAAATGTGAAAGTAAATGTCCAAACAAGCAGAATATTTGTCCTTAACTCATTCCCCGCCAGCCTTTTTTTTTTTTTAAAGTTGCCTGCCAGCATTTTTTGTGATTTTCTTAAAAGTATATATAAAAACATATATATAAAAATGAAAAAACAGACCCTATGCTTTAAAACAAACAAACAAAATGGGAAAAAATAATGTTTCATCCTATCTTCATTTGTTCTCTTTTTATAACCTCTTAAATATGGGTAGGTTTCTTCAAAAATAAAACATTTTAAGCAAAAGCTGAAATAATGGCATCTTTGTAAAGGAATTTTTTTAGAGATCAGATTCAGAACGATTATCAAAACATACATGGAGTTTAAAATTAATTAAATTAGTTTTTGCTTCAGTTTTTTATAAATTGGGTAAAGTGGATAATAGTGGATAATAGCGGAATTACAGATTACCGTAAAAACTTGTTAGGAAAGCGTCATTGGCAGGGAAATGTTTTCTCTTAATTGATGAGATAATTTGTCAATAGCGGGGAAAGAGTTAAAAAAGAAAAAAGAGGGGAAATTATCCAGTGACACGTACATTGTAAAAATAAAATTGTTGGCTCAACCAGGGTTGCCAGGTTTTTACAGCAAAACCCGCCCAATTGCTTCTTAAAGCTAGGTCAAAACTAGCCTTTTACACTAAACAAAAAGTATTCATTCAATTTACTAAAATTTTTTAAGGTAAGTTGTCACAATCAATTTATTTAAGCTTCATTTAAACAAAAAAATAGAAATACAAAACAAAACAAAAAACTTTTGTTTAAATGTAGCTTAAATAAATTGAGTAAATTGAATTAATCATTTTTTTCAGTGAGGCTCCAGTAAAAATTATGTTCCAAGGGTAAACTCCAATATTATCTCATGGTACTCTTTTACAGATTGGCTTGACCCCTGTGATATTGGGGTTAGGGGTGGGGTTTTGTTATTGTTTTATGATAATCATAAGTTTTTGCCTGATTAACTCTTTCCTTGCCATTGACGATTTAACATGTTAATTAAGAAAAAACGCTTCCCTGCCAATGATGAGTTTTTCCGGCAATCCATATTTCCGCTACTATCAACCAGGTGGCACTCTTACCCAACTTATAAAACCCGGAACTATCCCCTTAGAGGCAAACAGTTCAAACTCCGTGTATGTTTTGATCATCGCTCTGAATCTGATCTCTATCAAAAGTCCTTCACAAAAAAGGAAATATCTAAGCTAAGAAAGATGTGATAAAAGACAACAAATAAAGGTAAGTAAAGGGTTTTTTTTAAAGCAGAGGATCTGTTCTTTTATGTGATATATTGTATGTTTATATATTTAAAGAAGAAAATTTTCTGGAAGTCATTGGGGAAAGAGTTAACTTCTTACAAATGGCTCGCTTCAACCCGCTGACATGAAAAACTGCCTGCGGCAACAGTGTAAATGTAGCCAAATTCTGGGGGAAAACCACAGAGTTGGCAACTCTTGGTTCAACTTAAAAAAGTTACCTGATTGTACTGTAAAAAAATGTGTTGATTTGACATAAAAATATTACAATAAGTACTCAAAACCTTCCTTATTTTTTACTTTTAAGGCAAACGTAACTGTTTTTAGTTGAACCAACATTTTTTTTAACTGTATAGATTCGCTATAGATAATATTTTATGGGTGCGTCAGTGCACCAATCAAAATATATTAAAGGAGAAAAAGCTCCACTGATCTTTGTAATAAACTGAATTTCATGTAAAGCTTCAGAGAAAAAACTAAGTGACAGTTCTGAGACTTTGCAGTCTGGTTGTGTTATCATGCTGTGTTAACGTGAATTTAGCACAGCTTGCTAGAAAGCACATGGTGACTGTCACCAAGAGTAAGAGTTTCTTCACAGATTCACAGCCACTTCAGACGGTCGCATCCCTCCTCAGGCCAGCATATGGCTTTTAAATCGTACATGTGTGATTGTGTAGATTTAGTTGCTGTCAAATCCATTTATCGCATGGTTGGTTATCGCATGAACTGCATGCACACTTGCATGTGAAGAAATTGGATTTTCGAAAGTATGTTCGAGGATTGATTTTACTAGATTTTTTAGGGTGCACAAAGAGTTGGTATCTTAAATGTTCTCACTAAACTTTACAACCTTAACATTTCGCTGTGGTCAGATGTACTGTCTGTTTCAAAACAACCAACAAGCCCCAGTCAGACTAATAAAGTTATTTCCACCGGCATGGGCAGTGCTCCAAGCGGAGCGTAGATACGTGGCTCAAAGTGGATGGTGGATCTTGCGGGCAGCAGATAACCTTCATGGAACGCTTCCCATTTTCCGCTCCTGCCTTTCCCAGTCCCGATGTTTTGTTACCTCGTCTCCTGGGAAGAGCTTGATGAAATATGACAAGACTATCTGCGTCCAACACAAATGAGCGCATCAACCCTTCCAACGCAGCTTACGGCCAAACACGACCTACATTCAGTCTGCTCTGAGGAGAGAAAGCGCGTTTATGTGTGTACAGTTAGCGTTTTACGATCACTTTAATTTGTCGTTGCTCATTTGCTTTATTTCGCATGCATTGTTTTCACATCTTGTGATGCCTTGTGAGTTTTGTTAATCGTGCTGAATTGTAAATCGTCGGTTGGGTGAATTGCCCTAATGTGGGGCATTTTTTTGAATTTGAGACTGGACTTGATGATTGCGACATCCTAATGACTTGACATTTGAGAGTTCATGCTAGTTATCTTTTTGTGATGCCATAGACCTTAGGTGTCTCCCTTTAGGGCAATTCACCCCTACTGTATATCATTTATCTACAGTATGTTCTTACCAAGTATAACTTGTTTTAAAGTGCTGCCAATTCACGACACGACACGCAGTTCCCCAGACACATGCACAGATGCTTTTGAAAATCCACAGTGCTACAAATCACATGATAAATCTGTCAATTACACTAGCAAAGGCCTGGTGATCTTACAGCTTGTGTTGAATTGTGCTCGATTGAGCGGCGCGCTAGGGACTGTGAGGATTTCTCGAGCTTCTGTTTCAACATAATTTGTGGTAAATTGTGATTTATATGCGGCAGACAAGAGGCTGGTGATGAGTAGGTTTATCATAACCGGCAGGTGCTTGTGCATTATGACTCTTTGATTCCCGGGATTGGAGAGAATAGACTGAAGAGGTTTCTCACAGGCCGGAGCAAAAATGCACACTCATTTTTTGTGATTACTAAAATCATCATACAAACAATCTGTGAAAATATAACCCCAATATCTACTGAGAAAAGCCATGTCAAAGATTGGAATCAGCGTGAAATCATTAGATAATTTAATTGTAGACCTTAGCCTGGATTTCACAGACAGGGTTACTTTTCTTAGTCATTTGTTTATTGTTTCTCATATTTAGTTTACTAGAACATTATCAATCTCACTGTTGACGAATCCACCATTTTACCATGGTTTATTTATTGTAGCCAGGTCCCAGTATACTCTATATCATACGTTGATGTTTTCAGAGTCTGTCAAAGGCCCTGGTGTTGATAGTCGACCTCTATGTTTCTTTATGATGCATCAGTTGAATTTAATACTGAATGTTGCCCTTAAGCAGGAATGTGTGTGAGAGAGAGAGAGAGAAAGAGAGAGAAAGGGAGAGAATGGGAAAGCTGCTGTTGCGGGAAAGCTGTCATCTACACTATATTGGCAAAAGTTTTGGGACACCCCTTCAAATCATTGAATTCAGGTGTTTCAATCACTTCCAGTGAAAGGAACTCTTAATGCTTTATCATACCAAGACATTTTGGACAATTTCATGCTCCCAACTTTTGGGGATGGCCCCTTCCTGGTCCAACATGAGGTCGATAAAGACATGGATGAGCAAGTTTGGTGAGTCCTGACCTCAACCCAACAGAACATCTTTGGGATGAATTAGAGCGGAGGCTACGAGCGAGGCCTTCTCGTCCAACATCGGTGTCTGACCGTACAAATGGGCTTTTAGAAAAATTGTCAAAAATGCCCATAAACACACTCCTAAACCTTGTAGAAAGTTTTTCAAGAAGAGTTGAAGCTGTTATAGCTGCAAAGGGTGGACCAACTACAAATTAAACCCTATGGATTAAGAATAGGATGCCATTCAGGTTCATGTATATGAAGGCAGGTATCCCAAAACTTTTGCCGATATAGTGTATGATACTTACAAATAATATCTGCCTACTGTGTAGTAAATTGAGGAAGAGGATATATATGGTTTTGTTTAGGTGTAACATAGCTTGTCAAGGAAATCACACAATAAACTAGATTTTTTTCTCAAAGAAAATGGTATGTGGCACAGTGCTGGGGTCTTGTAGAGGTTGCATGTTTTACGTTTATCAGTCCCTCCAGTTTTTTGTGATTACACGATCACTGAACACAGCACAAAATCAACAAAATGTTGCGTTATGGTGCGATCCTGCATAGTTTATTTCATTGCACAATAATCACAAAAATTTAAAAGGTCTTATAATTTTTCTGTCATCATGATATAGAGTAGACAACTTGGTGAACATTTCCTACTTTTATTTTACTAACGCACATGAACATGATCTCTCTCTTCCAGACGCTGCATCCCACTACAAGCAAACCCACGCCCCACAATTAACAGCCATTCACAGTCTCCTGAGCCAATCCAATCTTAAAGGTTCTCTAAGCGAAATTGACGCGTTTTAGACCATAGAACATTTTTTGTTACATACAGCAAACATCTCCTCACTATCTGCTTGCTGCCTGTCCGCTGATCAAACTGTAAAAAAACGCGATCTCCGTAGACAGCCCCGGCTTCACAAACGGCAATAACAACACAGTGGCCAAACCTACAAACAGAAACCATAACAAAGTGTTCCAGCCAATAAACGACAAAAAGGATTTGGGGGTGGGGGTTGGGCGCGTTCATGAAAGCACGGAAGGGAGGGGGAGGAGTTAGCTACGCTCCGTCTGTTTGAAAACAATTCAAACGTCAACAAAAACTAACTTCTCGCAGATTCGCTTAGAACGCCTTTAAGGCAAGTCATGATATAATATTTGATTTATTTATTGGTGTTCTTGGACATGATTTTCCTTTTTTTTTTGTATCATTGAGCACGAATGTCTTTTTTGTGTAACTCAAGCATGAATTTCTATAAATAGTTTTTCGTGTGCATAGCACAACTTTCTTTTTCGTGTAATTTTATGTATAGTTTTCTTTTCTTTTTTTTAAATCATTGTCACTTGGGGTTAGAGTTGGGGTTTGGATGTCTAACCCAAGAAATGTAACAGAAAGTTGTTCTTAACCCAAACCCTATGCGACAACGGAAAAAAATAGGGGGAAAAAATGAAAAAAGAAGAAAATACCTAAAATGACACGAAAAAGAAATGCTACTGACACAAAAAACTATTTATAGAAATTCGTGCTTAGTGACACGAAAAAGACATTTGTGCTCAATTACATGAAAAAAAAATGCATCCATAAACACAAATAAATTAATAAAACATTTTGTCACTATAGATTGGTTTGCCCGAGCAGATATCACTACATTATTTCTTCTTTAATTCTAAAGTTTTTAATTGTAAGCTGCATAAGGGGTGATTCACATATTGCGTCTTTTGCGCGCTCAAGTTCGTTATTTCAAATGTAGGTTTGCGATATGTGCGTTTATAATGGAAGCAGTGCTACACGCTCATTTTTTTCAGGCGCGTCTGCACCGCATCAAGTTAAAAACATTTCAACTTTTCAGAATGCCGCAAGTGCACCACAGGTCATGTGACAAAAACCTACGTGCCTAGCGTTTCCACGCGTTTTGAGGCACGACATGTGAACGGCCCCTTACATGCCAAAAACTGGGTGAAGCAATGTCATAATGCATTTCAATTTACTGTAGTCCTTATATTAATTTTTTGGGAACTTGGGACACAAAAGAAAAGCATCTGTCCACTATCATAAAATCTCGACGTTAGCAAACATATGCGCATGCTGCCTGTCAGCGTGTGAGGACCGAACTGTTCTTCTTTCAGGCTTTGCATTTTAACGGTCACATACACACTTAATAATAACACACAGTTTAGGGAAAAGGTAGTTTTGGAGGTCAGTCATTTTCAAACTTTTTAAAGAACGACCCTAAAAAAAACCTCTCAGTTTTGGCGATAAGGATTTATTCATATGTTCTTACTATTATCAAACATTTATGCGCCTAAAGTGGTTAATTATTTTAATAACATTTTCCTAAGATAATCCTGGTGACCCAGTTTTTAAAACCACAGCTGGTTTCTGTGTATCTGTATCTTGAAGTTGTATTTGTTTTTATTAGACAAGCATTGGTATTCTAATTAGAGAGGGAAGTAAAATCGCAATTTTTTTGCGCAAATTTCTGAAAATTACCACCGCAAGAACAGTCATTTTGATCGCAAAAATTACAAAAATAAATATACACACAAGAAATTGAGAGATAGAGGGTGAAGCGTGTTAGGTGATAATATGTGGCAGATATTAAGGGCACTTTGAAGAACTAGCTGTCTTCCCATTCGTGACCCATAGCCTTACAGGCAACTAATTAAAATTCAGGAAGTTTGAGTCGTCGGCCCTCTGGGGCTTTAGTCTTGTAGGTCACTGGATGTCGTATCGGCAGTGCAACGTCTGAGCATTCTGACACAGACAAATGTGTCTCTTAGCTCTGAATGCCCCCGTGGCCGTCTTATGTCAGTTCGTCTCACGTGGTGAACGTAGGAGCTGGCAACGCGTGATTTCTCACCCTCAACAGGCCGTTTGATCTGTCAAACAAAAGTCTCGATAAAACAACTGAATTTGCTTCTTCTGAACACACGCTGGTGTACGTTGAGTTGTCTTTGTCTGAACGTGAAAGGAAAATAAATGCACACTTTGAGATTTTTTTCTCCTTGGAAAACAGAGTTTTCCACTTCAGGCCGTATCTGTCGCTGGGGTTTGGAGATAAAGCTTTTATTCGAAAAAGTGCATCCCATATGGCACTGGCTAAGGAAAAAAGACATGGAGGCACTTGTGGTAAATGCTTTTAAAGAAGAGTTGCATATTGTTAATCATTGGAGATGCTATTGTTGGATATCTACCAAGTGTTTTTCATTAAACGTGATTAATTATTAAACAAAAAGCACCGCTAGATACTTATAAATAATATAATGGAGGTTCAGAAGATCCAACCAGGAAAGCTTATGACAATCATCTTATCAATGTTTTAAAGAGCACCTATTTCATTGCTAAAAAACGTTATTTTGTGTATTTGGTATAATACAATGTGTCCGCGTGGTTTATGGTTAATTTGTAGCTTCCTGAAATGCACGGATTTGAAAAGCGCTGTGCACCTGATTGGCCAGCTAATCTGTACGTTGTGATTGGTCGTCAGCTGGAAATGTGACGCTCCTTACCATGTTTGAAAGAATTGGTCACAATGCAATGCTAACAGGAGTTAACTAACAGGCTGTAAGTACGAAGCGGGAGGAATTATGATAATGTCGGTCTTGTCTACATCACCAATGCCAGGAAGTAAACTGTTGCCTACAATCCATGTGTTTGTTGTAGTCCAAGAAAAGAGATTTGCGTTGGAAACGATAACTCGCGTCATCGTTTACTTTGGGGTTTGTACCTTTTGCATATTGTTAACATGTACTTATACGCACTTACATACCAAAGGAAATGTAAAATCGTGAATTGGACAATAGGTGCTATCATCTGATGTATTCTCAATAGCGCAAGATTTGGTCCCTTGCTGTCCCTTGGACAGTACCTTATCCTTTAGGTACAGATATGTATACATCTGATACCAATATGTATCCTTAAGGTGCCAATATGCAATCTTTGGTACCAATATATGTACATGTGAGGTACATATACAAACTGTTGAGGAGCAAATGTGTACGTTTTTAAAGCGTACAACCCTAGTTACAGCTAGGGACCATTTTTTTCAAGTGCAGTAAAAGTTATTCAATCCCCATCTGGCTTGAGACCGAAGTTCGGAAGGAAGAGGTTAGAAAAGCAGCATGATGATGATGTCAACAAAAATTAAATGCGTATAGCAAAATAACATGTATGCAAGTAAAATGGCAAATTTTGACTACATAAGCAGGTCTTTTTCCATCAGGAGGACATCTCCTTTGGGCTACTGTTGCGTGAAAGGTCAGTGGTTACATACGATGTGACAAACACTTGGATTGGTTATTTTTTTTACATGCACGAAGCACCGGGTAGACTGAAAATTTTTAAGCTACATAAAACCATTTACATTTACGTTTATGCATTTAACGGATGTATCCAATGTGATGAACAGCGAATTCAATCTTTACATTTTATTAGTCTTTTTATTAGTGTGTGTTCCCAAGCCCATGACCTTTACGCTCTACCATTCAAGCTATGGGAACACATTAAGTGCCATTTTCTTAAATGCATTTCCCATCACTCAACAAGTACACTGTCACATAAAAAATGGGATGGTATTCCTTCAAGAAGTAGTGTACAGCTTTACACCTAAATAGTTCATATTAGTAGCTCTGAGAGACATATTGGTACCAAATGCATACTGTATCTGTACCTAATGGTAAATATTAGGACCTTTTTAAGAGGTACTGCCCTAGTTACAGCTGGGTTAGGGTTACATTTTTTGACAATTTTTCTGACATTTGGGTAGCATAGAAATTACCAAAATGTGTTTTATCTGTTCTTTGTAAGTGTTTTTTTTCTCCCTTTCTCTTCATTCTTTCTCTCTGTCTACCTTGCATTCCCCGGAGAGATTCATCTTTAGACGAAAAACTTAGCTTTCGAAGCACTAGTTTGGTCTACCTGCTTTCACAAGCTGTAATTAGCAGAAGCCTCTGGTCCTAATTAAGTTGCAGATACAGTGCGTGATAACTCGACAGGGAAAAACTAAAAAGGTCTTTACAAAGGCCTAAAGCTTGGCAGCATAAAAGAAGAGGAACGATTTAACCAAACGTCTTAATTGTTTTCTTGCTGTTGCTGGGGCTTAATATTTTGTCTTCTGAAGATATTTTAACTTTCTAGCATTTAAAAAGGGATAGTTTACCATAGAATGAAAATTATGTCATCATTTTATTTTCTTAGTTTCTTTATTTTGTTATTTTGTTGGATATAAATGATGGTTTCCAAACAGTTGACGGTACCCATTGACTTCCTTATTATTTGTTATTCCTACTATGGAAGTCAATGGGTACCGTCAACTGTGTACTTTTTGTGTACAACTGTGTACTTTCCTTTCAGAAAAAAAGGTACAAAGTTGTTCCTTTTTCTGTTGCTGGGGTGGTACCATAAAAGGTACCTTTTTGTACCTTTATGTGTATAAAACACATTGAAATGTTGTACCTTATGGGGTACAATATTATACTCTAAGGACCAATTGTGTACATTAAGGAACAATTTTGTACCAGTTAAACTTTAGGGGTACAAAACAGTTAACTGTACCTTTAAAGGTACTAAATAGATCCTTAAGAAACAGTAATGTACCTCAAAAGGTACAACATTGTATTATGTTTATATACCTGTAAAGGTACAAAACGGTACCTTGGGGTACCACCCCAGCAACAAAAAAGGTACAGTTTTGTACCTTTTTTTCTGACAGTGTACTTACCATCATCATTTATCAACATATATATTTTTTTGTGTTCAACAGAATAAAGAAACTTAATGAGTAAATGATGACAGAATTTTCATTTTCATCTCTTTAGCGTTTGCTGTAAACCCAGTTTAGGCTGGTAACTGTGGTACAGTAACTTGGTGGGCCCTATTTTAACAATTTAAGCATATTGTCTAAAGCGCACGGTCTAAATCCACTTTTGCTAATTTAATGTCGGGAAAAATGGTTTGTGCGCCTGGCACACAGTCTTAAAGTGTTGTTCCTATTTTTGTAATGAGTAATGGGTGTGTTCTGGGCATAACGTGCCATAAACTAATGAGAGTCTGAGGTCTTTTCCCTTTTAAAAGCCAGTTGCACTTGTGCCATGCCGATTCCCAACCTGATCTCACAAATTTGCGTGAAATAATCATTATTTTGCTCAGTTTTGCGTGACATTGTCACGTGTTTCCACCATATTACGTGCCCCTGCCACGACTTTCTTTTCCGTGACAGTTTCACATATTGGTTACTCAACTGTTTTTCCTATTTTTAAACAATTGTCACTTCGGTTTGGGGTTATATTTGCTGTTTGCGTTAGGATGTCACTTAAAGTATTGGTTTATAAAAAAAATTTTGTATGCTTTTTAAACCATCGTCGCCTGACGTTAGGGTTAGAGTTGGGGCTCGAACTGATTTTGCCTAAGTGGTTAATGTCCTCAGGGCAACATATTATGTTGACCCAGGGACAACATTTTTCTAAATTAAACCTAAACCCACCCCAAACCCCAACCATAACCAAACCCTAAAATCAGAGGGACATGATAAGTGAAAAACAATGGTCTAGAAACAGCTAATCCTGGTTGTAAGCTTAAACTTAAAACAAACTGTAAACTTATTTCTGATATCTGATTGGTTGATTGAAATGTTGTCCCAGGGTCAACATAACGTTGCCCTGAGGACGTCAACCACTTGGTCAAATCAGGAGAGCCTAGAGGCAGGTTTGGGTAAGGATGTCATTTTATATAACAAAAAGTTATTCTAACCCCAAACCAAACGACAATTGTAAGAAAATAGGAAAAACAGTTGAGTAACCATTACGTGAAACTGTCACGGAAAAGAAAGTCGTGGCAGGGGTACGTAATATGGTGCAAATACATGACAATGTCACGCAAAACTGCGCAAAATAATGCGTGACTGTTTCATGTATTTTGTGAGATCAGACTGCCGATTCCCTATTTAGATGGCGGAATTTGTAAACTGAAAAACTAAGGGGAGGAAGAATACCACCAGTTTAAGATTGATGTTAAAAAACTATGTTGTTTTCATTTTTATTGACATTTTTATTTTTTGTATTAAAATGTCCAAGAGACTCATTAGAAATATTTTACACTGTAATCCTTAAATTGTTAATATTTAAAAATGTTTGTGTGCTGCTGGCATCCATGTGTCTGACGCACATTGTTGTCCTGTTTATCGGCGCATATTACTAACGCTTATTAAAAAACAAAAACAATATTGTGCCATTGACATTAGACCAGGTTTTAGTTGGTCAATAGCATAGTCTATTTTAGTAGCCTCAAAATAGCAATGCGCCAACAATGCGCCTGAATACACTTCATTTCCAGACTAGAAAATTTTGCGCAAATGCATTTCCTATTTAAACATTGTGGCGCTAAACGATAATTGCGCCGGGTTGTAACTAGCAAAAAACACTTGCGTCGCGCATTGCGCCTGGTGTATGATAGGGCCCAGTGTCTGGTTCAGAATGGTCCAGGCTGTTAGGTTTGTTGCTAGTCCAAGATGAGGTACCAGACAAATCCAAACAAAGCAATTATAATAAACCAACATCCTCTCACGGGAAAATGTACGGATTTTACAAGATGGCTAATTTGTTGGAACGCATACAAGGCTAATTATGCAAAAAGCACCCCAACCCCGTCCCTAAACCCAACATCGATGTGTACAAATTTATCCACCTCATATAATACATTTGATTGCATGAGATTGTTTCGCTTCAACTGTTTTTAGCAAAGATAATGGGGGCACAAAACTAACACAACTTTAGTCATTCGCAGCTTGATGCTTTTTGTTAAATAGATACATTACAGACCTACTGTGATAGTACGATTGGAAAATCGTATTGCTATTTTAACTTTTGTTACTTTCTTTAAATCACAGAGGAATAAAACCAAATTGCCCCTCAATCATCTTTGTGTTTAGAGAGGATGTGCTGGTTTTAATGATATCAGCAGGGACTATGACTTATTGTATGCACTGATAAATGTTGCTTTGAGACTTGCGCTTTAATATTCCAGTGACCCTGTATTTTGTCAGACCTTCCCTAGTGTGGAGCAAAACTTGTGGAGTGTTTCCTATGGGCACTACTGAGTAGACTTACTAATTAGAAGTCTATCTGACCTGGCGAGAGCTCGGTGAACAGGAGGAGGAAAGAAACCGATGCGATTTGGGCTTGGCCATTGAAATAATGCTGCCGGCTAGAATATAACTCAGAGAGAGAGAGTGTCCTAATCTTAAATTTGTACAATGAAGTCAGCTATAAACTTAGCATGCAGGCACCACTAATTATCCACATTGGCTTTGTTCAACCCCAGTGCATTATGGGATATTAAAATGTAGGGGTTTGGTGTGCACAATCAAGTTTCCTTCTTATTTATAATGCGCCACGAGCATTCTGCATATTGAAGTCATATTAGAAATGCAATTGTTGAAGGAGAACTTCATAAAAGCATTCAGTTACAATTATGACTGATCAAGCAGTGCGATGTAAAGCTCGTTTCTATTCAGTGGGGTAATTAATACCCCCATCAGATTTACTAACCATTCACAATGAATTTACATAAAAGTCTGTTATTTGAATGCAACGCACGTTTCCCCCGGCATAGCGAACGTGTCTATGTGTGTGCATTACAAAAACACCCAGACACACACAAACATTCCTAGTGTTTTATTTGTTTGGGATGTTGTTTGCGTTCGAAAGTATTTAATGATGCTTATTTGCAAAGCCTCTCTCAGCTAATCTTTACCCGCAGAGATGAGAGGACTTTCATAAAAGACCCTCGAGTTGATGGACAGCATGCTTGAAGTTAAGAGTATGCGTGGTTACGATACACTCTGTGGGTCAGCGGTAGATCGGCTGACGTCGGTTGAGAAATTGAATTGTCAATTTCAATCTCGAGCTAGAGTTGCTTTATTTTGTGAAAGAAATGAGAGAGTGACTATTGCAAAATTGTGTGCTTGTATTCCAAACCTAGACAAAGGTTGCTGTGCTATACAACTAAAAGGAAAAGACTTGATTCATGAATGGATAATTTTGTACAATTTTTGTATTCGCAGACTATTTTAACCAACCAAGTAAACTGACATGTGCACACATACAAACACACACAAACACATATTAGCATTTTCCCAAGCTGCCGTAGCTATGCTGCTTAGACGTTTGGGGCATTTTTATAACTAAGGAGGTGTTTGGATAATCCTAAATTAATTCTGAGGGACGCTGTAAAACCTCAGTGACTTGCAAAGACTCGTGGCTGTTTAACATCCGAGTGCCTAATTAGGCTGTCAGTTATGCTTTCTTTTACAACAGTTTGCTGGCTTTGTTTTCTTGTGCAGGAAGGTTTTACATAACTGAACATTGTTGACTTGGGTGAGAACAAAGTTGTGTAGCTTAAAAATTTATTCATTCATTGTCTTGAAAAATGAATCAAAAGTAACGTTTTAATAATGATGATAATGATTTTCATTTTCTATCCACTTTTTGTTTCATAGGCTGACAGATTGACACTGTTTGCATCTGGCAAGGCCGTTGAAAAGGAGAAGAAAGTCAAGAACCATGAGTTAAAGCTGTGGCGAGCGAAGCTATAACCCTGTAACAAGGACCACGTAAAATGGGGACTATGTTCGGCGTCATGTTTCCTGTACAGCTGTGACTGCCCTCAAGAGATTTTTCCCAGAAGCTGTCTTTCTAATCATATTGGTCATCCATCTCCTGAGATCATTTGTCTTATTTTGAGCCCAAACCTCTTTTCTCTCTCCTTGATCAAAACAAATCCAATTTTACTCTGACAATGGCCTGCAGGTTTAGCCTTCGTTGTGGGTTTCCAACCACCTTCCTTCTCCCTCTTTTTTTCCTGTTTCATGCACCTTCCTTTGTGAGAAGTGACTGTTGGCTAATTGAGGGAGATAAAGGCTATGTGTGGTTGGCGATCTGCAGTCAAAACCAGCCTCCTTATGAGACAATACCACAGCACATTAACAACACCGTCCATGACTTACGGCTGAACGAGAACAAGCTCAAGGCAGTTTTCTTCAGCTCACTTAGCCGGTTTACCAACCTCACTGACCTCAACCTCACCAAGAATGAAATCTCCTACATCGAGGATGGTGCCTTTGCAGGACAGGCCAATCTACAAGTCCTGCAGTTGGGTTACAACAAGTTAACCAACCTTACCGAGGGGATGCTACGAGGGTTGGGTCGAATGCAGTGCCTATATCTTCAGCATAACCTTATAGAGGTCATTGCGGCAAATGCCTTCTGGGAGTGTCCGAGCCTTAGCAGTCTTGATCTGTCCTCGAACAAATTAGCAAAGCTGGATGCATCCACTTTCACTGTCCTGGGGCGGCTAATAGTTTGTGAGCTAGCTGGAAACCCTTTCCATTGTGGCTGTGACTTGTACAGCTTCCTTATGTGGCTAGAGGCATTTGACAATGTAACTCACACATATGACAGGCTTCAATGCGAGACACCAAAAGAACTTTTTGGTTTCCCTCTGCTAAGTCCTAGAGGTAATCATTTAAGAAATGCGCGTGTCATGTTGTCAAATATGTGCAAAGATGGAATGATTGTTAATAGCATAACTGCCCTGCCTCCTGACTTGGACTCTTCGGGAATGGGGATTGATTTTTCTGATCAGATAGGACCTTATCACCAGCCTACAGCTTCGTCAACCACAGACCCCTCGTACAGCCCAACCATAAAGCTCCAAACAGTGTCCCTGTACACGGCATCGTTCTTAGTACAAATCCCCAAGCCCTACAGTAAAATGTATATTCTAGTACAGTACAACAACTCTTATGTGTCGGACATCATGAACTTAAAGAACAAAAAAGAGATTGTCAAATTAGACAAATTGAAACCTCACACAAATTACACTGTCTGTGTTGCCTCTATTCGCAATTCGCAGCGGTACAATCACACTTGCCTGTATTTTGCAACACGGGCTTCTGGCCCTGATGACTTGCAAGCAAACCCATCTACCACCACCCATTACATTATGACCATTTTAGGCTGTTTGTTTGGAATGGTCATTGTGTTGGGATTGGTGTACTACTGCTTACGTAGGCGTCGAATACAGGAAGAAAAAGAAAAGTCTATCAGTGTCAAGAAAACAATATTGGAGATGCGCTATGGGCCAGAAGCTGCTGCTGCAGCAGCCAAGGATCCTTCTGTTTTGCAGAAACTCCATGACCAGTCCCATCATCAACATCACCACAGTAAATTGCCTCAGTCAACCTCCTCCAGCTTGGGCATCCTCCATGGCTCGGCCAACACCACTTCTTCTCGACTTTCCACACTGCCACAAGCAGAAAAGATGGCCACAGCTTTCTCAGAGGCCATGGTCACTAGTAAAGGTAACTACATGGACGTGCGGACATCAGCAGGAGGAGAGGAGCGATTGAGAGATGGAGTGTTATTATGCTTAGGGGATGAAATGTCAAGAGAAGAAAATGGGATTAACGGAGCTGATGACTCTGATGATGATGGCCGAGACTCAACTTCTGAGATTTCCACCATTGCCAAGGAGGTGGACAAGGTAAACCAGATCATCAACAATTGCATTGATGCCCTCAAACTAGACTCTGTAGCTGTTGTGGCAGCTTCTGCGGCCACTGCAACTACAGCAGATAACACTGCCTCACCCTCACTTCCTAGTGTCACCTTAGCCAGAGGGCTAATTCCCCTTTCCCCTACCATCACAGAGACATGCCAGATCATGTCGTCCCCTAAAATCCATCCTCCACCTCCTGTTCCTCTTGTTTTACCCCTTTCTGAGCGGCCTGGCATCAGTGGAGGGGGCTTTCTCTCCCCTCCATACAGGGACCCTCCCCCAGCCACAGCAGCACGCCCCTTGCAAAGGCAACTTAGCGCAGATGCAGCAGTTGTTCCTATCAACTCTGTGAAAAACCGCTGCAGCGTTTCTTCTAGTGGCTCTGTTAAAAGCGCTCGGCTCTTCAGCATGGACGTACCCGACCCTCGCAACCAAGACCCTTGCAAGTACCCCGAGAAAGGCAGCCCTGTTCGGTGCGGGGATCCACTAGAGAGGCTGCCCTTAATTGGCATTCAGGGAGTTAGCAATGGCAGAGGAGATGGTGGCAGCGGGGGTGGAGGGGGAGCCGGTGGTGGCAGTGGTGGTTCGGGTGGGTGTGGTGTTGTGGTCGGAGGTGGGGGCAGCTCAGCTCAGCAGCACCACCTGCAGGTGCACCCAGACTACCACTGCTCAGAGCACCGACACTCCTTCCCCGCCCTCTACTATGAGGGTGCCACTGACTCCCCTGCCCAAAAAGTCTCCTTTCTGAAGCCTCTCACTCGCACCAAGAAGGACACTGCCTACTCCCAACTTTCTCCCCGTCATCACAATTACTCAGGGTATTCCTCAAGCCCTGAGTACTCTTCCGAGAGCACTCTTAAAATCTGGGAGCGATTTCGACCTTACAAGAAAAGCCCTCGTGAGGAGGCCTACATAGCGGCTGGCCATGCTCTTCGAAAGAAAGTGCAGTTTGCGAAAGATGAAGATCTGCATGACATTTTGGACTACTGGAAGGGAGTGTCAGCACAGCAGAAACTGTGATTGTTGTAAAAGACACAACAGCAGGAAGAGAGGTTGTGGAGAAAAGAACCAATGGCTCTTGAGACAGCTAAACAGACTTCATCAGCAGGTGCTTTGGTCCCTACAGGCCACCACAGAGACAAGCGTTCTGAAAGAGACAGAATTAGGCAGGTGTTCCAAACTCAGTACGGCATAGATAAGCAACCAACCAGAAATGCACAGGAAATGTGGCACTTAAAAGGCATCAAGTTTTCTTTTAGAATATCTACATTTTTCCATGTGTTCCAACTGTAAACTTCCCCACCTTAGTTTGACAAAATAATGCTCTAAAATGAGGAATTGGTGGTCTTCACAAATGATTGAGTTCGTTTTTAAGGGATGATAACAATTAATGCTTGTCAAGATGATTGTTGACACTGTTAATTAGTAAGTAGGAAAAAATTAAGGAATAAAAGTATGAATTTGGCTTTGTCGAGGCTACAGCTCATTACATAGATAATCTCTACCCACCCATTTCCTAGTCTCCATTCAAGCCAAGCATACTTTATAGCAGGGTTCCCCAAATCAGAGTTTAGGTCCAACCCTAATCAAACTTACACCCCTGTGATTTTTTAGTGATCATGAAGACCTTGATTAGCTTGCTCAGGTGTGTTTGATAAGGGTTGAAGCTAAACTCTGCAGGGTAAGCTTTGGGGAACCCTGCTTTACAGTGTGTGTGGGAAACACTTATCAAACCATAAGCACCCATTTGGATGTGCTTAGCATTCAGGAATTCGATCAACACACAATGGTAATTTTCTTTTGGCATTTGTTTGTGGCAGAGTCAGCTCTTTGCCTCAAAGACATTTTCTTCATTTGGGCAAGTTTTTAGCCAAAGACTAAAAAGTATAATATTGGGTTTGGGTCTGAGATTTCATATCTAGGGGACTAGATCTGAAAGCAGATTTATAACTACAAATGGCAGCTAGTTATAGAACTTGATAAAGGGTGAAAATCTACTAGGTTAGAGTTACAGGCACATTGCAGGAAAAGTTTGCTTTGTTTTGCCTGTTTGGAAGCAAATGCTACACCAGTATACAGATACTGAAGGATTTGGGTCCTAGGTGTACTTTCCATGTAAGAGATAATGTAGTCATCCAATCGTCATCATAAAATAGACCATGATGTGAAGCGAAGTATCCCCCCCAAAATTTATTTAGCTATAATGAGCAGTTGACTGTACATTTGTTCAGAAATATTGATTGGAATATTTTATTAACCGACAAATCACCAACTAGCCTATCAGATGCAAGTATTCCAGAGAGCCGTATAATGCCACATTTCACATTCATGAAATGCAGCAGCTCTGCATTTGTCTGACCTCATTGATCCAACCTTTTGTTTCTGGTTATAACCCACTTCTGTCGACCTGATGTCGACTGTGGTCAAACAAGGGAAGGTATGAAGCAAATTCAATTATTTCTCACATCTCCCTTTTTCAAGACCTTGTTATTGTCCTTGCATGGCTTAATGGGGAAAATTAATTAGTAATTTGCGGCAGAAGAGTCATTGGGTCACAGAGGTGCTAATAATATTAACACGGCCAGATTGGAGAAGTAATTGAAATTAATCTCGCCCTTTCCGGTTAGGTCATCACCCAAAATTCATCTTTGGAGCCTTGCGGGCTCACCTTTAAAAGGCACACAGACTTTCTCCATTTTACTTGATTGGTTTAAAAATACAAAGTGTATGATTTGCATTTGTTTTAAGCATTTTGAGAGCTTCTTTATAACTCTCAAGACCTTGTGGTTTACATAATGTGCAGGTTTGTTTGTGAACGGTTTTAAGGTGTGTGAGCATGTCAGACGTCAAGTGTTATTAAGTTTCAGTGACGGGAGGATATTGATCATGATTTCGCAGTTGTATTTGGCCCAGACCTCGGCATTTAACATTAATATAAACTCCCAGCATGCATTAGCGGCACGGCACATCAACATCATCCGTCAGGGTTTAAAATCAATACTTTGTAATTAAGAATTGACGCTATCAGGTATACAGCGCATTCCCTTATGAAAAATTTTACTTAGACTTGTTTGTATGATTGAAAATGACCACAAACCAAACCACAGTCCTCCAAGGTCCACGGGATCCAAATACCAGCATTAGTTTAAAGGGTGCAATCAATATGATTAATATGAAAAAATATTCGCACGGCCTTGTAGCAACATTCACAAATCTTACAAAATTATTTCCGCTCCAGTTTAATGCATATGCCTCCCCGAACCATCATTATCCTTTTTGAAATCTAATTTCTTTCCATTTAGGAGACCAAAAGTTGTTTTTTACACCGTCTTTATATTCTTAAACTCAGTTAGATGAGTTTGCTGAACAGCCTCAAGGCGCGTGTTATTATTTGGAAGGAGATTACTACTGTAGCTACGATGCAGTAATTGGGAAAAATGATTAACCTCTTGAAATGTTTTGTTGAAGTATATCGTCAGATTGTAGGAATGAAAATTATTTGTGGTATTATTTCCTGCTGATGAGTTGGATTTTGTGTGTATACATGTGTGGGTGCCCATGGAAAGATATGACTATGAAAACTGTGACACAAACAAAACCAACAAGAGTACAATCTATACTAACTGTTGTTACATACGGTACATGTACAAGTAGTATTAGATTTCAAATGGGTATGTCCAGTGAATACAAAATTGCTGTATGTGTACACATACATACAAACACATGCACACACATACAATACAATCTACACATATTGTATACGTTTACAAACACATACAGTCTTAAAAGTGCCCCCTCTGCACTTAAACAGAGTGATTATTTTGACTTGAGGAAGGTGCCAAACATTTGTAAGATTGTACCTGTTTTTTTGTTTATATGTTGTTGTTTTTGTTATCAAAATAGCAGCGTTGTTTTACAACTGAACTGTCAATCATTAATATAGTTGTTGTTTTTTTGATGTGATGTTTATCAAATTACTGATAAGCACTGTATAGTAAAATAACGGATTGATTTTTCCCAGAATGCCCTCCTGATCGAGCGTAGTCAAGGCAACAATCACATGATGATTTTTAAAGTATAGTGTTTAAGCCTTAACTATAAACATTACATTTAAAACATACAAAACTCCTAATGGCAGCCTAAATAAATATTGTTTTACGCAGTACGTTTTTTTTATAGCTTTAAAAAAGTTTGTTTTGGATTGACTGAAAAATATCTTTGTATATATTTGCATGACCAAAATAAATTTTTTCCAGAATTCCTAGGGCTCCACTATTACGAATATGAACCAGGAAATTTTCTGACTTTGGATGTCGCGCAGGAAATTCAGCTGTATTGTAATGTTGCGTTTACACCAGCCGCGGTAGAGGCTTGAACATTTGAGTTTACTCGCTTCATTTGCGCGTAAACGCCGGCAGTGAAATTCTAGTCATTAGAGACATTCATGCGGAAATCCGCGTCATGGGAGGGGCTTCTGCATCTCCGCTCGCTTCCTGTAATCACGTCACTGCTACAGCAAGGTCCTGATTGGTCAACGCGGCACGGACATCCGCCGAAGTTTAGATTTTTCAACTCGCGCGCTTTCCGCAGCAACGCTCAATTCGCGCCGCAGGATGCCTAATCGCGTCTTTGCATTGACTTAACATGTAAACCACCCGCGCTTGCTGCCTCTAGCGTGGCTGGTGTAGACGCAGCATAAGAATGGCAGCATTTTTTTTATTGTTTTTTACAAAAACAAAACTTGTTTTTATGAGTTATGTCAACTTATCACAGGTCAAAATTTAACTCTTTCCCCGCCATTATCGAGTTATCTCGTCAATTAAGAGAAAACATTTGCATAAAAAGAATTTTTATGTTAATCTATAGTACCGCGATTATCCACTTACCCAATTTATGAAAAACTGAATCCAAAATGTTATTTACTAATTTTAAACTCTGTGTATGTTTTGATAATCGTTCTGAATCTAATCTCAATAAAATTCCTTTACAAAAATTCAATTATTTCAGCTTTTTGCTAAAAAAATATTTTTAAAGAAAAATATCCATATTTAAGAGTTTATAAGCAGAGAAAAAATTGAAATAGGATGAAAGTTTTTTTTTCTGGTTTGTTTGTTTGTTTATTGTTTGTTTGAAAACAGAGTGTCTGTTCTTTCATTTGATATATTTTGTATGTTTATATATTTTTAGAAGAATTTTCCTGGAAGGAATTTTGTGAAAATCACAAAAAATGCTGGCGGGCAACTTAAAAAAAAAAATGGCTGGTGGGGAATGAGTCAAAATTAAAGTTTGACTTTTACAAAACCAAGTTTTTAACTTCATGCTGCGTTTTTTTTAAATGTGGGAAAAAGGCGAACGTTTCACACATACAGTAGATAGCGACAATAAACATTTCTTTGTACAGTTTTATCGACAACTGCCGAGTTTAAACATTAAACTCCTACTAATAAAAGTTTTGAATAGTGAAAGACTTCCTGCCCACGATTCTCCAGCTTCCAAGCACGTTGTGCATAGAGATAATAAGCTTTTCAAAAACTACCATTGTCCTCTTGTCAAATATAGTCGCATGTTTGGCGCGAGATGAAGCCTTTTTGTTCGTTTTTTTCCAGCGCTCATGTATTGTGCCAGGGATTTTTTATTCATATCTCTATTCTGCATGCTTTGAGTGAGGTGTGTGTGTGCGTATGTGTGTGTGCTTATGTGGCCTTCTGAAGCTGAATTCAGTAGATGATTAGGAAACATGGAAAGGTTTTCCTGTTGAACTTCCTAATGAACTGGACAGCATGCACTGTTTTGATCATGCCTTTACAAGACCCCAGAATAGACGTGAGAACAAGAAATAAAAATCGTGTTATTCACGCCCTCCTTGGTACCACTCTGTTAAATGCAAAAATCACATAGTATTTCCCACTCCCTTATCATAAGACGAGTATTAACTCAGCAGGTCAACCAAGACATCAAAGGGATCCAAGCTTTAGTTCTGCATGCCTTGAGTTTGACTCGCATTTTTGCATATGGAGAACAGATACAGTTTACTTTATTGATGGATCCACAAGGAATAGTATGATCAGTAGGTTCTATATAGATTACTACTGTTCTTACAGTAAGCTATATAAGCCTGATCTCACGAGAATTTGTAAATATTTTACAAGTTGGCTAATTCGCATGAATTCGTACAAAGTTAATCATGCAAAAACGTACAATTATCATAAAAAATTATAAAAAAACGAAACCCCGCCCCTAACACCAACGTCATAAGGGCAAATCGTACAAAAAATTACGAATGTGGTCGTACAAATTAATACAAATTAGCCACTTCGTAAAATACGTAGGAATTGCCATGAGATAGCATTGTTGGTAAGCTATGTAAAGTATTATTATTGAGATCACTTTTACTGTATTTTTACAGTAACATTGATTGTGTTGTATGGGTGATCGCTGTCTTTGTTTTGCTTTCTCTTACAAAATATAGTTTAAAAAAAATGTATATTAAAGAGAATAGCGGAGTTCGCACCACTACTAAAACAATATCGTTCACTGTATCTTTATTGTTCGATTCACTTTGAGCGATATTTTTTTTAACTGATGAGCGATAAAACATTTACAGCCAATCTTTATAGAGAATGGCCCTGTTCTAAATGGCACACTCCGGACTTAAGGACTTCCTCAGAGTCCACACTTTGATGACCTCATGTAGTGCAGACCTTAGGGATGCTTGAGGGAACACCAAAGTCGTATTTTGGGACAGACTCGAGCGTCACTCTGGAAATAGGAAGAGAAGTTGCCCATCATTCTGAACCCTTCGTCGTCTGGTTGGTCTGATTGCGCTTTCGCAAGGGCTTCTGGGTTTGTAAAGTGCGTGAAGCTTGCTGCAGTTAGACCGCATCAAGGGTGCAAAGGGGGCGCTGAGGAGCACAGTTCGGAATGTAAAAATGACAGATGGGACATTCTATGGTCTCGTAGACTAAGCGAGCACGTGGAATTTAAGGTCACGAGACCGAAAGTCCAGGGGTGCGTTTCCCGAAAGCATCGTTAGCCAACTACGGTCACAAGTTCCAAAATGCGGGTAGTTCCCGAAACCATAGTTCAAACGAACATTCGCAAACTGCATCGCAAACTTCTGTGGTTTGAACGACAGCTCCTCACCTGTCGTTAGAAGCATCGTTCCTTGTTATTATAATATGTAGACTTACGTTGATCATGCTTTTGAACAAAATAAGCAAAAACATGTAGTACATTCTATATCCATCATTCTAAATATATTAACATTTTATTTTACGTCTTTAAGTTTGTAAACAAAATGAAAGTGCTGCATTTGAAAACTGCGCATGTGCACAGTCCTACGAGCTTTAAGACCCTGGGGAACCCTGGAAGGAGTGATGTAAGAGGGAACTTGCGCATGAATTGAATATCTTGAAAATAAACAACAGATAACTAAATCATGATAACAAAATCAGTCTTCCGATGCAATATATGTTATTTACAGCAATAATCTGACATTAAATTGATTTGCACAGATTAATTAGTACTTCACGTGACAACATGGTTCAAACGACGAATGTGCGACAAAGTTACTATGCTTTCGGGGAAACAGTCGTGACAAGGTAGTTCGTTTCTCCAACTATGCTTCGTACTATGGTGGTTCAGCAGCGAGTTACATCCTTGTTCGGGAAAGGCACCCCAGCCTGATCTCGTGAGAATTTGTACATATTTTACGAGTTGCTAGTTTGTATGAGTTCATACGAAGTTAATCGTCCAAAAACGTACGATGCTCATGAAACAACAACGAAACAAAACCCCTAACCCCAATGTCACAGGGGTCAAGGCAAATCGAATGTGGTCGAATGACTTAGCCAACTCGTAAAATATGTATGACTTCTCATGAAATAGCGTTGGAAAGTCTACATGAAGTGCACCATTTGGGACAGGGCCATTGTAAACCGTGAACCAGAGCATGACCCGATTTATTTTTAATGAGATTGAAACATCAGACTTCATTTGGCCTTGTAAGTTCTGTTAGGTTAGGTTGTAAAAGTTGTAGTATGCACACTTTTAGACACACAAACTGGGTTTTGTGTGCCGTTGAGGAATGATCTTAAGGAGTGTTATTCGAAAGTTTGTAATGCTTTTCACCCCAGGCGTTTAATTATCGTAAATATGCTAAAGCCAAGAAACGGCTACTTTATATCATGCCTGGGATGGATTAAAATATCTCTCCATAGATTTTCTTCTGAGCATATTTACTTATTAACTCTCAAGGTTTTTCCCAGATGAATAAATTAGAGTTTACAGTATCAGCGTACGTTGAGCTTGAAATACAAAACTCAATGCCAGAGTATTAATGAATAGATACTGACTTTGTCCAATGGCTACATTCTTCGCAAATGTATCAGTTTTCAGCATTAGTGGCCAAGGTGAGCAAATATATCTCAGTTTATTTTTTAAACAGCTGATCATTCTCTTCAAGGCCAACGTAGCAGGTTGCGTTTTCTTGAAGATTGAAAGTATTATGAACGCAGTTCAGGAATATTGCATGGCATTTTGATGTTTCTAGTGCTAGAAATGATGTGGATACAGTGTTTGAGTTCGAGTTAAGCCGTGCAAACAGGATAAGAGCAGTCCAGATATGCAGTGAATAGCAACAAAGAGAGTTTGTGCCCCATACTGTTTTCCACAAACAAAAATTTACAGCCTCCAGCCAGTTAAGCACACCAACGGAGGACAACATTATTCTGTATGAGAATGTGTGAGCGAGAAAGACAGGGAGAGTAAAGGCTAAATGTGAAAAATACACTTTGGCTGTGTTGCAAAAGCAGAGAGTGGGTAAAAAGATGGACGGAGAAGAAAACTCGAATCGAAAGATGTTTTATCCATCGTTATTTAGTTCTGTGTAGAAGATATAAACCTGTGTATGGTATTCATTTTATTTTAACCATGTGAGCATTATGTGACCATGGATCACAAAACCCAACCCATTCTCATGAAATGCGTATAAATAGCACCGAGTGTGAAAATTTGTGCAATTCGTATACCAAATTCCAATTTTGCGTGCATATTTTACGCCAGTCCTTTCACTTATATGGCGCATCTTTTTGTGTCGTTTTATGTATTAGTTTCTCTTTTTTCCTGTTTTTTAAACCATTTTTGCTTGGGTTTGGGGTTAGATTTGGGTTTTTGCTTTAGGATGTCATTTTAGAGAGGTTTCTTCATGTTTTGTATATTTTTAAAACATGGTCCCTTGGAGTTGGGGTTAGAATTGGGGTTTACGAAGTTATTTAATGTGACAAAAACTTGCTCTAACCCCAAATCTAAGCGACAATCATAAAAAAATAAATAAATTAAAGATAAACCAATACATAAAACAACATGAAAAGATGCACCGTATAAGTGAACGGGAAGGAGTGGCGTATCATATGCACGCAACATTGGAATTTGGAATTTTAATAAATAAATAAATAAAAAATAATGAATAAACATAATTTTGTGTAAAGATATTTTGAAAATATGTCAAAAATGTATTTATCATTAGTTAAATGTTGCTAAGGACTTCATATGGACAACTTTAAAGGCAATATCTCGGCCAAATATTGGTCTGTCCTAACAACAGCCCAGTCTCACGAAATTTCGTTATAGAGTAACGTAATTTTTTTATTGTGTGTTTTTTCGTGATCGTATAACAAATACCTGTTTTCGTGTGATTACCGCGTATTGGTTACTCAACTGTTTTGTCCTATTTTCTTACCATTGTCGCTTCGGTTTAAAAATCAGAAAAAGCAGTTGAGTAACCAATACGTGAACACACGAAAACAGGAATTCGTTATACAATCACGAAAATACGTGGAAAGTCGTGATAATATCACAAAAAGAATAAAAAAATTAGGTGACATTCTAATGCAAGCACCAAATCTAACCCTAAACCGAAGCGACAATGGTTTAAAAATAGGAAAAAGCAGTTGAGTAACCAATACGTGATAATCACACGAAAACAGGAATTCGTTATACGATCACGAAAAAAAGCGGAAAAGTTGTGATAATATCACAAAAAAAGAATAAAAAAATCACAAAACCTCATGAGACTGGGTAGCCTAACAAACCATACATCAACGGAAAGCTTATTTATTCAGATGTTTATTATGATTTATTATGAAGTATAAATCTAAATTAAAAAAATGACACACATGCCTCGTTTTGTGGTCCAGGGTCACATATTTTGCGAAATTTAGCTTTTTTCGTGCCTTATGCATGAATGTCTTTTTCGTGTCAATGACACAAATTTCTGTAAATAGTTTTTCGTGTCGTTGGCACGATTTTCTTTTTTGTTTCATTTTATGTATTGTTTTCTCATTGTTTTTCCTATTTTTTACCACTTTTCGCTTGGGGTTGGGGCAGTGGTGTAGTCTAGATTTTTGTAGTGAGTATACTGTGATTTTTCCCTCTCACCCTTATGCTCACTCGTCCTAGCGCGACACCTCATAAGCACCACCACACTCACAGATGCATACAGTAAAGATATTCATGTAACTTAGAGCATTCTGAAAGTGTACCCATAAACACATAAACTGAATGTGTTCTCAACATGTCAGTTTATTATAAGAAAAAAAGACTTTAGAGCCAATGGGTTTACAGCTGGGGAAACTGGACTGATTTTTAGACTGGTTTAGTGTAAATCAACATCTAACTCAGGAACAAAAGTTACTTAACTGTTAATTAAAATTAAATAAACTGTTTACAATCTTCAATCCGTGGCAAACACATGCATTGAAGGAGAAAAAAATATTCACTCTTTCAATAGATATTATCTGACAACTATATGTTTTTAATTAATACACATTTAAGATGACCATGAATTAACTATAATTTGCATAGTCATTGATATTAAAGCTTATTTTTTGCATATAATATAAGCATTGTCTAAAAATTAAAATAGGCTTATACTTAATTAGCTATTATTACAAGACCATCCTGTAGCCTAAAATTTGCAAGTCTAAACTGAACATCAACGCAGACATGAATTTCCTCACAGAAGTTTAAGATCATATAGATCTTGTCAAGATGATCTTGAACGCAGATATATAAATGAACACAGAGAAGGAAAGTTTAACACTGTGAAGCACAAGCAAACATGCAGAGGAACTGAAGGCAGCTAAAAACCATCAGGATATTATCACGGGCTTATTTTATTGCATTTGGAGCCTTACCTCCAGATAAAGTAATAAACTGGACTGATGATTTAAATGTTGTACTCACATGTGCGTTGTTAGCTCTATGGATTTTATGTTGCAGCACTGCTTCACTCGTTCACTTCTCAGTGTCGCGTGAGCAGCTACACTGCAGGTTCGACTTCATTTGGCGCTAAGCAGACCTCTTGGTGATGTCAAAGTACCGCGAGAGCGAATCAAAGCAGATTTCTCCATGTGGTAACTGGAGTCTCTCTCGCGGTGCTTTGCTGTCACTTCCCTGTGGCGTCAAACCAGTCTGCTCCCCAGTCACTTTCGCGTCACTATAGTAATTTGATTTCATAGAAATTCATACGCCGATCGGATCGCGCAGTTCGGCATGAAGTATATAGCCTAATATGTATTTCAACCCGCTAAAGTGGCAAGTGTAGCATGCTAATGATCAGTGCTTCACATCTATATTATGACTAAAAGTTTAAAAATATGTCACAAAACCATGCTGTTACGCATCCTCGCGCTATTTTTAGTGGGTATACGGAAATCCTTGACCATTTCTAGTGGGTATACGGCGTATACCTGCGTATCACGTAGACTACACCACTGGGTTGGGGTTAGAATCACTTTGTTACATTTTTAGACATCCTAACCCAAACCCCAACTCCAGGCAAGAATAGTTTTAAGAGCGGAAGAAAAAAACGTAGAAACCAATACATAAAAGTACATCCTAACCCAAACCCCCAAACTAACCCCAAGCGAAAATGATTAATAATATGGGAATTTTTTTTGAAAACAATACATAAAATGACAAGAAAAAGAAAGTCGGGCCACCGACACAAAAAACTATTTTTTAAATTCGTGCTGAATGACACGTAAAAAAAACTTTGTGCTCAAGTCCTTAAAAAGATATTTTGTGCCATGGACACAAATAAATTAATCAAATTGTTCGTGACTATAACACGAATTTCCATGAGATCATGTTGGATTGAACAATAAGAGGGCTTTGTGATGATGAGGGGTTGGTGGCCTGGATTGACGGTGTTTTGGAGGCGGGGCATTTTGATGCCAAACTTACACAGATGAATCACTCTAAAGTAAATATTATATTTTCAAAATGAAATTTTAAATGTGCATTATTTTCATTATTTCAGTTTTACTTGCTTTCGGGTTTACTGCTTATGTTTCATAGGCTAAGGCTTAGCATTGAAACCCCATTAACCTCTTCAAGATCTCTATCATATCCATTAGATGACTCATATTAACTTAGACTCTAGATAGTTGGGTTTCATGGAGCCAAATTACTGAAATAGTCTCAGTATTACTCTAATGGAGATGGATTAATCCTGTTCTTTCTTTTCTTTCCGACTCTATTTTTAGCTCAGAATGACATTGATAATGGCATAATACGTTCTCACGGTACTAAAAATAGTCCAATACTAATTAACTGCTAACAATGCTGATACTGAAATTTTTATATTTCTCACTAGCTGAAACTCCCTTTGTTCGACTCATGTCTTTTTCTTCCGTGGAATAAATGAAATGATTTTTCGAAATGAAGAGCTCTTACAGGACCGAACTTGCGGTTTCATTATGGGGCCATTTTATCATTCCTACCCAATTTGAGGACCTTTAATGGTGGGGGAATCCAGCAGGGAGGACACTATGCTGTATAAAATAGCTTAGCCACAGCAGTGCTAGTCCTAGACTAAAATAAATGTAAGAGCTGTTCAAACTGAAAACAACTTGCACTTAGGCCTGTCACGATAACAAATTTTGCTAGGCGATAAATTGCCTCTGAATTTATCGCGATAGGCGATAACATTGATGCTCCGGGACCATTATAATAATGCAGATACACATTTTCAAAGATCTATAAACTTTTATTTCTAAACAATAAGTAATACTGGAACTGGAAGACATTTTAAATATCCACAAGAAATGAACAAAATAACAGGATGATTGCGTTTTAGGTGCATATGCATGTTTGTCGTGTTGCCACTTTTAAGTGCTACGTTATTACCACAAATGCGACATAACGGCTCGTTCAGGTTTAGTGGTTCGTTCAGGTTTAGTGGTTCACCTCGGTCATTAGGTTTAAATCCAAAGTACTCCCACACTGCAGCTGTAGCGTTTGGTTTTGAAACTTGGCTGTTTACACTAGTATCAAGATGTGTTTTTGATCAGATCACAAGTGGACGAGAGAGACATATCACATTTACACCTGGTATTTAAATCCGTCTCTTTTGTCCACTTTCGACCGCTTCTGTGCTGAATACTGTGAGGGGACGGTCCGTGAGACGGTGGGCGAGTCTCTCCGCTGTCATTTGAACGGCAGCGGGAGTAATTGTGAGTTTATATGGACGCAAACTAATATTATGTCGGAGTCCGCTGCTTGTTTAGCAAGTATACATGCTGCACAGTGTTTTGTACGTTTATATGTTAGAGCTTTCTCTGAATTTTCAGCGCAATTGATGAAATAAGATCGCGCAACTTTCACACGCTTGCAAAATGAAACTGCGGAGATCACCCGCTTTAGTTTATCAATGAAAGGCTAAAATAGCACTGTTCACCTTGTGTCAGAAAAGTCAGAAAAGACGTAAAACATTGTGATCCGATCGATAAAAACGCATGTTAATGACAAGTGTAAACAGCCTCTAGTAAATCCATCTTTTTCTCCAACTCTCGTCTTAACTAGTGTTTTCTCCTGCTACACTTCTCACGCGGCGCTCATCCTCCTCAGTACTCCTACTGTGATAGGCTACGCCAGGAGTCCCCCCTCCCCACACAGATCATGCGACTGACAAATGACTGACGAGGGTTCACTCCTTGTCACTCGTTGCACGGAGCGGTCATCCAGTCTCTTTGGTAGAGAGAGAGAGAGACAAGGAAAACAAACAAGCATGCAAATGTGAATTATCGCGGCCTAAAAAAATGATCGAGCTCATTTTATTTACCGTGCGATTAATCGATTTATCGTTTATCGCGACAGGCCTACTTGCACTGGCATATCTTAAAATACACACAAATGTACACAAGTAATGTTTTTAGTAAGGCATGTTTGTTAAAACGTTATATTTCATAATTAAACTAAAGCCTAGTCCTGGCTTAAGCTAATTCCTGTTCGGGAATCCAGCCCAGTATCATTTAATGAGGTTTAAAACAGAATTGCAAGAAAGATCGAATTCGGAAGGGTGCTAAGAAGGATTAGCGGTCATCCAGTAGCGGGTTTTGTTGCTAATGAGGGTGTGACCTGTCAATGTTTGTTGGCGGTTAGCATCAGGTTCAGGATTATTATGTTATTAAGTGGTGTGTTTGTTGTAAATGTACGTTGCTGTAACCCACATGAAAATACTTGCAGTGTACTTTAGTATTTATTATAGTAAATTGTAGTATACTGAAGTATATTACAATATTCACTACACTTTGTTAATGTATACTGTTGTATTTTGTAATTATTAAGGTGAATTAATAAACTGTAGTAAATGCTGTAGTATACATTAGTATTACTGTAGTTTCTACAGTTTGTTAATATAGTATACTGTAGTATTAATCAAAGTAAATTGATTAACTGTATTAAATAATGTAGTATACCACAGATTTTACTATAGTAAACTGTAGTACATTGTAGAATACTATATCATGGTATAGCATGTACTACACTTTGTTAATGTATACTATAGTATTATAGTATTAACTGTATTGAATTGTGTGGTAAAGAATTTAGTATACTTTAGTTTTTACTATAGTAAACTGTTGTAGTATTATAGTATACTGTAGTATAGTATAGTATTTACTACACTTTGTTATTGCATACTATAGTATTCTGCAGTATTAACTGCAGTATAGTAAATTAATAAACAGTGATTACTGAAGTATACTTTAGTTTTTACTATAGTAAAGTGTAGCACATTGTAGTATAGTATATTGTTTATTACACTTTGTTAATGTATACTATAGTATTCTGTAGTATTAACTTTAGTGAATTGATCAACTGTAGGAGATTGTGTAGTATACTTTATTTTTTACTATAGTAAACTGTTATAGTATTATAGTATACTGTAGTATAGTATAGTATTTACTGCACTTTGTTATTGCATACTATATTATTCTGCAGTATTAACTGCAGTATAGTAAATTAATAAACAGTGATTACTGAAGTATACTTTAGTTTTTACTATAGTAAACTGTAGCACATTGTAGTATAGTATATTGTTTATTACACTTTGTTAATGTATACTATAGTATTCTGTAGTATTAACTATAGTGAATTGATAAACTGTAGTAGATTGTGTAGTATACTTTAGTTTTTACTATAGTAAACTGTTGTAGTATAGTATAGTATGTACTACACTTTGTTATTGCATACTATAGTATTCTGCAGTATTAACTGCAATATAGTAAATTAATAAACAGTGATTACTGAAGTATACTTTAGTTTTTACTATTACTGAAGTATACTTTAGTTTTTACTATAGTAAAGTGTAGCACATTGAAGTATAGTATATTGTTTATTACACTTTCTTAATGTATACTATAGTATTCTGTTGTATTAACTATAGTGAATTGATAAACTGTAGTAAATTGTGTAGAATACTTTAGTTTTTACTATAGTAAACTGTTGTAGTATTATAGTATACTGTAGTATAGTATAGTATTTACTACACTTTGTCATTGCATACTATAGTATTCTGCAGTATTAAGTGCAGTATAGTAAATTAATAAACAGTGATTACTGAAGTATACTTTAGTTTTTACTATAGTAAACTGTAGCACATTGTAATATACTGTAGTATAGTATATAATTTACTACACTTTGTTACTGTATACATAAGCTGTAGCAATTAGTGTAGTATACTTTAGTTTTTACTATAGTAAACTCTAGTTTATTGTAGTATAGTGTATTATTTACTATACTTACTATTCTCTTGGTTAGCATATACTATAGACCAGTTCAAATGATGTAAACAACACTGGTCCAGAAAAACTTCCTGTTACAGTTTGTGACAGTTTTTATTTTATTTTACATATATTATTATCTTTAAGATTTTTGTTTAACTTCAGTTAATTCAGGTTTATATGTTCTGTTGGTTTATTTTATCCCAACGTTTATCTAGTGTTAAAAAACGGAAACAGGAAGTGCTTCTGGACCAGTGTTGTTTACATCTTTTGAACTGGTCTATAGTATTTTGTAGTTTTAACTTCAGTATAGTGAATTGATAAACTGTAGTAATTAGTGTAGAATACTTTATATTTTTATTTTGCTATAGTAAACTGTAGCACATTGTAGTATACTCTAATATAGTATATTGCTTACTACACTTTGTAAGTGTATACTATAGTATACTGTAGTATTAATCATAGTGAATTGATTAAGTGTGGTAAATAATGTAGTATACCACAGACTTACTATAGTAAACTGTAGTACATTGTAGTTTACTGTAGTATAGTACATTATTTACTACACTTTGTTAGTGTATACTATAGTACACTCTAGTATAGTGAATTGATAAACTGTAGTAATTAGTGTAGTATACTCTAGTTTTTACTATAGTAAACCATAGCACATTGTAGTATACTGTAGAATAGTAGGCCAATATTATTTACTACACTTTGTTAATGTATACATAAGCTGTATGTGTACATTAACAAAGTATAGTTTTTAGTTTTTCCTATAGTAAACTGTAGTATATTGCAGTATAGTATAGTATGTGCTACACTTTGTTAATGTTTTCTATAGTATTATGTAGTATTAACTGTAGTCAAATGATAAACCGTAGTAAATACTGTAATATGCGTTAGTATTTACTATAGTAAATTGTATACTGTAGTACATTGTAGTAATTACACACTTTAATATATACTGAAGTATAATCAGTTTGATAAACTGTAGTAAATACTATATTAGCTTTAATATTTACTATGGTGTGGTTCAAAAACACAACAACATCTAGTAGGAATTTTATCATATTAAATACTAAAGTATACTACGGTATTTTATCATGTGGGAAGTCTAAAGTATACTACGGTATTTTATCATGTGGGAAGTCCTACTGATAAAATTACTGTACTGATCATGTCTGATGTGCGCTCAATTGATCAGAAAAATATAGACGTATTTGGCTGTTAATTTAATACATTTATTGTTTTTACATTTCTTTTTACTTTATGATGAAGACAGAACATTTTTAAGTGCTCATGTACAAAATTTAAGATCATAGGATGCACATTAGGTTTGTAATTGCTGAATGCTTGTGCTGCCAGAAAGGATGATGGGAAGTGTAGTTTTGTTTGGTCTCACTAGCATGCCACTTCATTATTTTCAGGCTAAATGTCTCCATTTTGCATTAGTCATATTTTTGCTTAACAGTATGTTTTGTACATACAGCAAAGCAAACATACATATGTGGTCTGGACAAGCAGATACAATCACACTTTAAGTTTTATACACATTGCATCTCTAACCACTTCTATGGTCCAGTTAATAATGAAAGCGCATAAAGCGTTGTTGTCATTTTTTTGCTTTTCTGTGTGTGACTGTTGTGTGAGTGACTGTTAATTACATGAACGCATCAGGTTACTTATTTTCCTTTATGGACATTTGACGGCCGTCTGAAGAGAGAGTAATTTTTCGATCAGTGTGCGCTCAGCCTCTCACCGGGTGTTACATTATTCGGGACGTTAATGAGTCTGCGGCCAGCGTGTGGGATCTTGCGCTCTCCGCGTGGATAATACGCTGAGGATAATCATTGTGAAGATGGCTCGAAGAAGCGTAGCTATCCGTTTTATCCAGCCTAATAACCCATTCATGCTGCCTTGCATTTTATATTTTCCCATTTTCACTTTTTATAATATGATTTGTTTTATTGCGGGTTTATTTAAATCGATCCTACGTTATTTATGAAAAAGCTGACATCATAGGTTTATCAACGGTAGCTCACAGTGTGTGAAGATCAGGAGGCATTGTGGGAAAACTCCATTTAAAGTAAACAAAGAATATTGCCTATAATTCATACCAGAAGTGATTTATGTGTAAATTCACATATGTATATTTTTTATTTTTGTGTAGACGTGTGCCAATCAAGTTTACAATGTTTAGGTTACCTATCTGAATGAAGTAATTTACTAAAACGAAAGAACACATCTGTGAATTTTGTAAAGAGTATATGACTGTTTTTCTACCCAGCTTGTTCTGTATATCATTCTCTCGGGTGGGACCAGAGTGTATTTGGGGAGGGGTGTGTTTTTTTTTTAAACGGTCGGGGTCGTGCAATGATCTGTAACTAAGATGATTGAAAATATAGACATGAGAAAAAGACATGAAAATGAAATAAAGTGTTATATTTGCATGATATCCTGTATTTTCAATGATCCTAAAAATATATCTTTTATGTAGTTTGAGTGGATGTATGACGAAAAATTATGAAACTCATATTTTTGGCATTTTATTGTTCGCTACGTCAGAATTTATTCAACAAATGTGTGTCCATCTCCCATTATTCGCATTTACTCTTTTTCGCTTAATTTAAAAACCACCTAATTCAAGCGTAAAAACTTTTTTGCAAATTAAGGGATTTTATATTTGAAATTCGCGTTTTCATTACTCGTTTCTTACGCAATACTTAAAAATGTGCATAAAATGAGGGTAACCCAGCTATTGTTTATCTAATTATTGCATATTTAATGCAATTCAAATACACTTGCAATTTTTTAAATGGATCGTGGTTGCCACTTAGCATAACTTTATTTGATGTTGGTTTGAACTTTGACCTGTGGTTTGTCTAATACATAATTAACCCCTTTCAGTGTTTATGCAGAGCTGTTGGTTGGTTTACCTTAGTTGAATGTAATGAAGTATAGGGGAGAACCTGGATGAAAGTAACAAAGCGATTTTCTCCGAGCCCTGTTAACATTTGCATTCCAAACTATGACAGCATTTTAAGCATGAAACCCTTTTTTTATTGCAATCAAAAAGAAGATACATCAACAAATAATCATTTTCAAGTAATAAACAAAAGAAATCGTCAGGAAAGATAAGAACATGGAGTCTTGAAGAAATTCTCATTAAGATCATGAAGGGGAAAAAACACAAAAAAAATAGAGAGGGTATTTTACAAGCAAAGTAAAAGATTGAATAACTTAAAAATTGTAGTAGTTTTTACAGCTTGCTTATTAACAGATGTCGAAATTGTATCCAAATATAAACTAAATTCTTGTTTGAATACAATGAAGTGGGGATTATTTTTTGTATATTTATGGATATGAAACTTTCCGGTAAATAAAATAAGATTGATACAAAAGCTTGCATTGAATAGTGTCATCAACATAAAAACCAAAAAGAATGTGTCTATAAGTTAAAGAAAAGTTTGGAAGAATATTTTGAACTATTAGAAATTCAATATCACTCCAGAAAGACTTAGTTAAAGGACAGTCCCAATACAGATGATTTATAGTTTCAGAAGAAACTTGACAAAATGAGCAGGATGTATCAATGTCATTACAAAATTTTTGTAAAAAGTGTTTGACGGGATTATATCCGTGGATAATTTTATAAGATATCTCTTTAACTTTATTTGTTAAGAATGTTTTTTGGGGAAGGACCATACATATGTCCATTGCATATCATCAAATATATTGTTCCAATATGGCATGCAACCCTTGACAAAGCTGACAAATATTGCGTTATTTTCTCAGTGTTTTGCACGTGTAGGTCCGGAAAGCTATAGATGGATTTCAGTCATGTGATCTTTTATGTCATGCCGCCATCTTGAGGACCTACCGAGTACCAGTAGGCTATTGACAAGCATTGGCTAGCTTGCTACGATTTACGGATTTCTTATCTTTTACTGTCTATGATTCTTACGGATACAGTAAAGGGCTACGAAAGACAACATGTCGCATCTCAACTGTCATGTAAATAAATGCTACTTTAAAAAATATATCTTGGTTAGGGTGTGATGCCTTCTCGATCCCTGATGCGTTCTTCCAGCCACTGTCCGCTGCTACCGAACTACCACTATGTTACAACATAAGAAGGCGCGACACAACATGAAACTTTGCTCGAAGTATCACCTGTCTCTCTACACATGAACGCGAGTATTGAGAACATTGTTTGTGTACACAGAGTTTACTAAAAATAAAGGTTTTGTACAACTGACTTTGGCTGTTATGATGTCCGCTCGTCATCTCTGCCAGACGTAAATAATCGATTTCCGAATGCGAATGAATGAATCTCATATGAGGCTCCTTTTTCAACTAGAAGGTCAATATTGTTTTTCACTTGCGACAAAACAACGACTTATCCGTGCATTTTTATGGAACTATGCTTTAGGAGATATCAATCTTTACTCTCCTCCCTCCTTACGTCGCAATTGGAGATCGATTCATCTTGACTGGGAAGAAGGCGGCGAGCGGACGCCAAATCATTCAAAGTCAGTTGTTCAAAACCTTCTTTTTAGTTAACTCTGTGTTCACAATCAATGTTCTCAATGCTCGAGTTCACGTGTAGAGACATAGGCGATACTTTGAGCAAAATATCATGTTGTGTTGAGCCTTCTTAGTGTTGTTAAAATAGCGATTCTGATGCTCACAGCATATTGAAGGCATAGCTTCTAGTTCTTTTGCGACCACTTCAGGTCCTCAAAATGGCGGAAGACAAGTGAGTGACGTCAGCTGATATCCATGTATATGTGTTTTCAACTATGATAAGTAAATTCCTAAAGCTGTCATTTTTTTCTTATAACGCATTGTGTGTTTTGTTTTATGTGTTAATAGTATTAATCTACAGGTTATTTAGTGCTCTAACACATCCTGAAGTTTGACTTTGTTTGAAGTTTGAGTTTTTTAAAATAAAAGTTAATCGGGTTTAAATGTCAGGAGATCCTGTCGTTACGAAAGTAACATTTGCTAATACTGTTGCATTATGTTGAAAATTTCTAATTTATAAAAATTCTAATTTGATTTAATTTTATAGTGTCTAAACTGTAAAAAATTGTTTTCAACAATTCAAGTTTGTAGGGTCATGTTGCTTTTGAAACATTTTATAAAACTGCAAAAATGTATGAAATTACATTTTCATTTTAAATTTCAAAGATAAATGAAAAAATTGTTTTCAGTTACATAGAAACAAGGTCATAGTCATGTATATTTACTAAAAACACAAAAATGTATTGTATTTTGTTGTGTTACTTTGGACCCACCTGTGTTTTACTTTCGTCCCAGTCAGTGAAATTATACTGAAGTCGTTTTACCTTTGTTCAAAAACCTTTGTCTTGTTTTCAGTAAAAATATCTAAAAATTCTTAAATTAAGATGCTTTTTCGTGACTAGCAAAACGACCCAAGAAAATAAGTCAATGGGGTAAGCATTTCTTGAATTTTTTTAATTTCTTGAATTTTTTTTACATTTAGTGTTTAAGAAAAATTTTCAAGATTTTTTTGTATACCCCATTGGCAGATTTTTGTTGCTTGTTTTATGCACAAAATCGCTTAAATTTGATATTTTTGGTCTAGAAACTAGACTTATTTTCTTGGGTTGTTTTGCTCACCAAAAAAAATCATCTTAATTCAAGAATTTTTAGATATTTTTACTGAAAACATGACAAAAATACTAAGAATTTTTTGCAGTGTAGGGTTCTTCTAGTTCAAGCCGTTTTGGCATTGTTAGGTGCATCAACACCATGACAAATAAAGTCCTTTAGTGACGGATGTTGACATCTCCTCAGGTCTGCTGGGTTCTTAAAAGAGGTATAACAACAGCATTTCTGGTCAAGACCGACTAAACAAGATCATTTGTCATCTTTTTGATTGGTTGTCAAGAAAAATCGGCACAATGTGTCCTCTGAACATCAACTACCTTTCTAAATAGCTCTCGCCACTTCAAACTCAATACTCTAATGACTATCATACTCAACTCTGAGATGTTTGGGGGTAAAAAAACTTGAATTTAAGCGACACACCACTTGCTCAGAGTATGATGAGCCAAATTTTATCCATCTGACCTATTGTATAAACTAATAGCTGCAATCGATTGAATTTTGTCTTGCTTTTAATCACGAACGATGTTTCATTTAATATCACAAAAGCCAACGTGACCCTTGGGAGTCTTCGAGTGACTGGTACAATCTTGTCGGGGTCACCTGGATGTTAATTCATTCAATAGCTGGAAAACGTACGATTTTGTCACTGTGTCCAAAATCAAAGCTTTCAATTATATTGATTCAAGTGATTGATATGGCATCCAAAATGGTTGCATGCTACACAGTTAACCCCTGTCCCATTGGAGGTCGTTGAAAAGCAATGTTGGGAAGGAGGTTATAGGTCATGTGTGCATTGAATAAAAAGCACATGTGTACATTATGATTAAAATTCCTTCTGGATCCATAACGCAGTTCATCATTTGTGACCCTGTCTGTGAAATCCAGGCTAAAGTCTCTGAAAGAATCAAAGTTTTATTTTACATTGATTTCAATCTTTGACGTGACCTGAAATATATCAAAGTTATATTATTTTCACTGAATGTTATTTACGTTATGTAGGATGACTTTATGTAGAAAGTTAAGACATTCACAGATTGGGTCACATATTTTCCTTCTGTTCATTTTTTTGTGGTGACATTTCTCATTTGTATTTTCCTCTTTTGATTCCTGTACAAATATATATTTTTATATTTTCAATAAATTTTTATTACCACTCTGTGTGAACGCCCAAACATTGTTATATTGTACCTTTCCATTTTACTTAATAATTCACCAGACTGTCTTTACATTCGCACAGAGTAATAAATTTCTTTCCAGCATAGATTCCCTTTGTTTGGTTCAACTGGATATCAACCCCCTCACAGGTGTTGTATGTTACATTTTTACATTGTATTATTTTGGTATTTTCAACCACGGTATGTTTGTAATGTCAATTAGGTGGCACAAAACAATGCGAGTGATAAAAAAGTTGGCTTGGGGATGAGTTAGTTTTATTGGTTTAAGTTTTTGTCCCTTAGGAATTACAACCAAAACATTACACACAGATAGCGGTCTCAAGTCTGTCTGCTGCTGATGCAAAGAATGTTGTCTGTTCTCCAAGGACGAATGATTTATCCTCATGCAGGTATGAGAAATACATTTTATTATAATGTAGTGTGACTGGGAGAATTTAAAAACTTGAGACCGGTGTAAACACACACACACTCAGTCCACACTGTAACAAATGTTGGTTCAACTTAAAAAAGTAAGTTACTGGTTGCCTTAATATTTTGAGTTAAATGTGGAGTTGGTACACGATCTCTGAAAGCCAATGTTGAAATTTTAACAACTAAACAAGCACAACCCTACCCCAATTGAGTCTAGACCTTTTTTTTGATAGACCCACCCCACACAAACGCAACCCAGGCAACAATGTCGGTTAGTAGACATGCCCATTACTGCTAATTGGCTACAATTGTGTTTTGGTACTCGGCGGACATCCTTTTCCAAAGCGTTTCTCAAAAATCATGCACCCAGCCTTTAATTAAACTTAAAAATATTACTCGACCACTATTTTACCGAGGGGCAACCTTCTGATCTCTCTGATGAAGCCAATACGGATGTGACTTAAAATGCAATTCATCGACTGGCCGCTAGAGGCTGGCTCCAAAAGGGATTCACAGACCCATAAAGTCCAACTTTACACAAGAAAATAAATATTTTTTCCTTCGTGACAACTGTGAGGGGGGTGAATTTTTTGTAACTCATCCGTTTAAATTATATTAAGCTTTAAAGTTCTGCATAATTAAGGGCGTGGCCACTTGAGTGACGGGTGAACTGCCACTGCTGTCGCTACCGTCAAGTTTGGCGGGCGTGGTTTCAGCAACCAGCCACCAGAGCCATAGAAAAACAGAGTTGTGCCACCGGAAGTCCAGAAGCTCGCCCGTCACGTGATTCACGGAGATTTCAGTTAGTTCCTAGAAGCCCATAGTGAGCCATTGAAATACATTGAGTTTTGAGGCAAAGAGCTGTGATTTTTCTTAATTTACAGTCAAGAAACGTGTTTTTTTACAATATTTATATATCACATCAAAATGTGAAGGTAGTATTGTTATGTAGTTATATAAACAAAGTTTTTTGACAAATTAAATTCACCAATATAGGAAGATTTGTATGGTCATCTGCTGGTATGTCCCTTGTTAACATGTTTTACGCTGCCTTTAGTAACTTTAAAGCTTTAAAATGCATCACACTGTGTACTAATGTAAGTTTATGCCTGTTAATAATATACAAAGTGAATGTGCTGTGTATGTAACTCATACTGGTTTAATTTATTAATATACAAAGCACAACATAAAAAAGACTCACAAAGCACTTTGTTTAATTTATTATAAATTATAATAATATTTCTGTCTTTGTGTAGTTTTCTTTTTGTTGTTAATATAAACATCTGATGGGAAATAACATCATCATCACTTTAAATGATTACTGATCTCTTAACTATGTAAGTATACATTTGACAAGTTATTAATAAATTAATTTATTTTATTTTATTTATTTACCAGCAAAACCACAGTGTCAAAAACACTCCACCCATACGTTTGATGCATAAATATGCACTTTATACCAGCATCACTTTATTTAATAGCCTCTCTAATTAGACAATATTTACAATAATGAATGAATCTGCATTAAGAAAACAAAATTTACCAATAAAAGGCTATTCGTGATTTTTTGTGTGTTGCTAAAGTTATCCACAGCTTGTCCTAGCCTGACCCATTTTCTACTAACACCCCCTAAATGTACTTATTAAATGAGAAATAATGCACTACAAACACACTGATGCATAAAGTCATTCGATTCCAGGGGCGTAGCAACCGGGGGGGACGGGGGGTCACGACCCCCCCACTTTTACTGTGCGTTCACAAGGCCACCAAGCAAAGTGGCCAGAAGTCATACATTTTTAATGAGAGACGGAGGCGAGCTCCGGCGAGCAACAGCGCAGTGCGTCATGTACAGTGTTCTCTGATTTGTTACTTAGATTTGAGTGAACTAACATTCAGCCAATCACAGAGCGTGTCTGCATGAGCTTCAAATCTCTTGTTGCTCTTGTGAAGTTTCGTTTGTTCATTTACTTTTGCTATTACGCTCTGGGATAAAATGCACCCCAGAAAAAAGCAAAGGACGATTAGCCTACATAATTTTTTCAAACACACGTTAGATAATGTTGCAGTATGTCGTGATGACACAATTCACGAGAAAAAGTTTTCATGTTATGATTTAACCTACTGTAGTTAAAATACACTATGGACCTCCTCACGCTGCGCATTTGACAATCATTAAAACAATCAATTGTATTGATTAACGAAGCAATGTGGCAGGAAATATTGCGAAGCTCAGTTATTGTGATATAATGAATGAATAAGATGTGCCGACGCGACGCATTTGTCATGAAGCACCGCCGTGTGTCCGTTTATTCACTGCTCTCAGTTTCTGACTGGAGCGCGCATGACAGAGGAGAAGCGCATACGAGCATCGGGAGCTGTCACTGGTAGTGTTAAGTAATATTTTTAAGCCGTCAAACTCACTCTGTTGAGATGTTATAATAAACGCATCTTTGAATAGTGCCACCACGCTCGCTGTGTCTGTTTCTGATGATTTAGCCACATGTTTAATTGTAGAAACATTAATTGTCATCAAACATTAAAGTTAATCAGAGATTTAAAACAAAGTTTAAAGTAATGGAGCAACAGGATTAAAGATAATCTAGTTTAATTGTAAAAAGTTTGGAAGTTTTGATGTTTTGAACAGGGGGTGCTGTGAAATAATTTTTTTTTTAACAAAAAACCTATGAGCCTATAGGCCTATTTAAAATACATTTTAAAAATAAATACATTGAGTTTTAATACTTTATTGTCATATACACTTCAGTGCACACAGCCAGGGTCTGAAACATACAGACATCATCAGTTATCAGATAAATATATGCGCTATTAATCAGAAGCAGAAATACTTTGAATAATCCCAGGGAAAATTACTTTCATTATAACTTTAGATATACATACATAGAACATATTTTAATACAACATATAATATTATAACAACATAATAATAATTAAACTTCACAATTTTTAATATCCATGCGGACGAAAATATTTTACTTTCGTTTTTAAATCACACGTCGATTAACAGTGGTAAAATATTCTCACAGTATATTTTTATATAGATCTTTTTTTACTAAATAGTACTATTACTGTCTTTTTTTAACTTACAATTCATAAATGGAACAAAAATAATAATGGGTTTAGTTCTGATATTGTATACTTTTATAAAAAAAATACATGGTGTATAATTACATTTTTAGAATATATTAGGCTTTATATAAGGTTTGTACTCTAAAAATTCTTTATTTGTTACAAACAAGAGATAAAGAATTTACAAACGTTCTCATCTCACCATATCCACAGGTACATAGTCATTATATACAATAAATTCGTGGGGTAGCATTTAAATAAAAAAAATAGATGCATTCGTTTAAAGTAAAGCATTTATTTACTTAGATGAAGCAGCTATTTACTCCTTCTAACGTCTCATAATCGGTCATCATTTATGTCCAAGAGACTCAATAATAATCTGTTACATTTTAATCCTTTAATTTTTCATATTAAAAAGCGTTTTTGTGCTGCTTCGCATTCATGTATGTGATAAGCAAACCCGCGTTGTCATCCCGTTAATACTGTATGCGCATAATATCAACGCGCTCTTTACTATAGCAAAAGACACTCGCGTCGCACATTGCGCCGGTTGTATAATAGAGTCCAAAGTCTCTCATGAGCTAGGGGACGAATGCCCAGGCAGTTCAGAATTTCTGTGTGGGCATGCATTAGCCAAAGGTGTGTGAGTCTATTCTGGGTCATGGTGCTGCTTACCCATGTCTTCAAAAGACGCAAGGCGGAGAAAGTGCGCTCGGATGAGGCCACGGAGATGGGTAGGCACAGACAGTAATGAAATTAAAATCCAAAATACACGTAATAACCTACGTGTGTCAAAAATAATCTCCTAAAATATTCATAAGTAATATATAAATTGTGAAAAATATTTTTACTTAAAAAAAATCTCCCTCTCGCCAACAGTGGGTGCTGCAGCACCCACATCACCCCCACTTCCCACGGCCATGTATGATTAAATACCTTACTTCCATCTTGAAAATATTAAAAACTTGTAAATACATTGATTTAGGTTTTATTGCTATATTTTCATAAAATGTATGTTGTATAAAATTAGTGTAGATGTAATCTGTATATTCATCAAAATACAAATGTAGTGTAACTGAAATATTGTAACTATCATAAAATATCTTTATTTCATAAAAATAAAGTAGGCTATAGATGGTCTCACATTGGTTTCAAAGTCCTGCAGTATTTTTAAATTGTGAGTATGATTTCACAAATATAGGTTCATGTAAGCTATCATGGCATGTTCCCAAAATTGCCACTAGGGTGCTGTAAAATGCCAATTGGTATTCTATTTAGAATGTATTATTATGAACAGCAGCTTAGGTCACATTACCATACTGTCCCCCCCACTTTTAAAATGGCTGCTACGCCCCTGTTCGATTCACATGTATTGCTAACATACAATCTTATTTGTAAAGCGTATTAAGTCTTAAATCTTGTATTAAGTTCAACACATTCAATCTTTCTAATGCAACTCTATGGAGCTGACTGTGACTTCCGGGAACTCTGGAGAGACTCCGTGGTCCGCCATTGCTGTAAAAAAACCGTTCCATTGGAGTCAACGGACTTGACGTAACTCTCTCCTTCTATGGCTCTGCCAGCCACCTCAGCTTCACCCACGTCCGGCCTCTTTACCCATTTTCAGTTATCCGCAAGTGATGCATGGTGACGCGTGGCCATGATAGTGACGGCAGGCACCGCCTACTATTGGATTCAAAAAAGCTCTTCAAGCCTGATCTCACAAGAATTTGTACATATTTTACAAGTTGGCTAATTTATATGAATTCATACAAAGTTAATCGTGCAAAAATGTACGATTCTCATGAAAAAAAGACGAAACCTAACCCCGTGCCTAACCCCAACGTCACAGGGGTCAAGGCAAATTGTACAAAAATGTAAGAAGGTGGTTGTATGAATTAACACGAATTAGCCGAATATGTACAAATTCTTGTGAGATAGCATTGGCTTTTCACAAACCTAGGGGTGACAACATGGACACAACTTCCAGTCTGTGATTTTTACAAATTTTTTGAGTTAACTAATATTTTTTAGTTGAAATACCTCACATTTTTAAGGCAACCAGGTAACTTACTTTTTTAAGTTGAACAAACAATTTTTTTTACAGTGTGTGGACTGAGAGTGAGTTTTTTTACATCAGTTTTAAGTTTTTAAGATTTATTAGTACATTTTGCTAAATATTATTTAAGTTGGTTAAAAACATTACAATTAAAAGTTATTTCTTGTCTCTCACTGGAATAAAACGTAGACCTTTACAATAAAAAAAGTGAGTTCAAATTGGTACACACCAAATGCGGGGCATCGCATTACGCGCTCTAGATTACTCGCCGGATTTAACTTCGTGCATATGCAAATTTTTCGCTCGAGTTGAATATTTTCAACTTGGGCAAAGACGCGTTTGAGGCGAATAGTGCGTGTTTTCGCTGTAAACGCGGCGCCCATATAGCATCATTTGCATCGCCCCACGCAAGGGGGCGTCTTTGCATTGACTTTGTATGTAATCTACTCGCGCAAGTTGTTGAACTCACATCTGGTGTAAACCCACAGTAAATGTATACATATCTATACCTAATGATACATACAAGGAGCTGACAGTCTAGTTAAATTTAGTTGTATAGTCCACATTTATACAGTGCTTTTAGTTTGTATTTTATTTTTGACGTATTGTTTTTATAATTGAAATATTAGTTAACATTAGCTGTTATAGAGTCGAGTTTTTAATCTCCCTTTCCCGCTCTCCCCCTTTCCAAACAAAAACCAAATGTCAAATAGTCTCCAAATGCCAAAGGTTGCAAATGTTTGCACAGTTACTAAAAAAAACAAGACCAAAATGAAAGCATGCGGATATTAAAATGTAAACACTGAGAGACTACTGCGACTTATTTACTTTAAGTATTTAACACGACTAAAAGTAAAAAAAAACACTTAAAACAGACAAAAATGGTCCTCGTGTCGCAGTCACAGTGCAAATGTTACACAATGCTGTAAAGCAGAACCGCAGGAGCAAACTTTGCTATAGACACAAAGATCCCAGCATGCACAGCAGAGAAATACACAAACAGTTTAGCAAAAGTCACACACTGTGTTAACTGTGTAACAATCCAAACAAGTCGACTGTGCTAATGTTGATCTGTTACACTATGTTGCCTTATTAATTAATTTTGCTCCTTAATATTTCCCATAAACAGCATCTTTGTTTGTTTTTCCATAACAGAGATGTATGTTTCTTTTCATGGGCCATTATGTCAAACTTGGGGTTCCAGGGTCGTGTATAGACGATTATTTACGTTTATTTAATTCTCCATGGCAGCTGATCGAGCGGCAGACCTGCGCAGGGAATTGTGGGATTGAAAGCAGAATGGATGACACACTACAAGCCAAACCTGTGATGTCACACAAACACACACACACAATGCTTGGGTTTTTTTTGGGGGGGGGGGTTGAAGTATCAGTGTTTTTGTCCAGATTTTATATTGAACGTGCTTTAAAAACAATGTTGGCTATTCTGTGTGTTGCAATTTATAGGTGTACCACCAAACAACAAACCTCTGGCTAGAAAAGAATGCAGGACGTTTATCCAGTCAACTTCCTTTCTTCTTCTCCAAGCACATTTTTATCTTCCCTTTTCACTGGAATGAATATCAAGACCATTATACCGCGCTTCAGCCGAGCCGTTGATGTATGAACCCACTGAGTCGTTATGCCGTGTGTCGAGACCGTAATGAGAGGGCCAGATCGATAGCAGGGCAGGAAGAAATGGGGGCTCATCCTGACACCCCATTCGCTGATTTAAGGGTCAAGCTGGGAGTTTATGTCCGCCTGTAATGTAATGGACTCGGGGCCCCATTACTGATTCATTTCCTCTCCGTGACCAGTCAAGAACTGCAATGAAGTGTAGGACTGAACTCACTCCGCCCCCAGGACCCTGATGGGCTCTCCTGAGGTCCTGACTTATTACTCATTTGCGGCCATTGATGGATTCCTCCAATCGGCAAAACACTCATTCAGTTTAATCATGAGGATGGGCGGATTTCTAATCCTTTGTTTCATTGTGAGCATGAAGACAAAAGCTCATCTTTCATTTCTTTGTAGATGTCTTATAATGACATGCCTTACTTTCAGTTTCAGAGTTTTAATGGAGTCACCAGATGGGGGTAATACAAAATTTGGGGTGACACAGGTAATCAGTATAGCTGTTTTGTTGTTTGAAGTATTGCCATGAGAATTCAACCCCAAACATGGTCTACCAGAGAGACCAACATTGCAGGAGAAATGCAAACAAACGCTTACCCATAATCCCATGCAGCATCTCTCTGGAGTACCTTAACGCTATCTCATGGCAAATTGTATGTAATTAGGTGGCTAATTCGTACGACCACATTCTTACATTTTTGTACGCTTTACCTTGACCAAGTGATGTTGGGGTTAGGTTGGGTTTTCATTATCGATTTTTTTATGATAAAAGTACGTTTTTGCACGATTAACTTCGTACGATTTAATACGACTTCGCCAACTTGTAAAATATGTATGAATTCTCGTGAGATCGGCTGGAAACTCTTCATGTCCATATATTATAAAATCCCAGCCAAAGTTGGATGTGATGTTTATCACAATCCTTTTCTCGGCACAGGCAGTTTATTGAAACTTAGTTGCTTACGTATCATTTGGTTGTGTGGTCTCAGTTGCACGTTTTGGAAAAGCAAGCACACGTGAGATTAAATTCGCAATGGTTGGTGAAATTATTGAGATAAAAAAAGAAAGAATCAAAGCACTTAATCATTCTTTACTCTATAGGAGGCTTCGGTGCTTAAAGCACTTTGGTCTTACGGCACGCTGTAATTAAATCAATTAACTTTGACAGTTTTACAAATCATCTAATGGGTTTTTTTATTCTTGGAGTCTCATACGGGTTGCCTTAATGAAACTTACAGTACTTGTTAATCGTAAAACAGCTACTATCCTCTATTTGAACAAACTAGATTGAAACTGAATTTGGATTTAAACTTTGAAATGTTTTTCATGTAACAAGAAGTCCGGCCCGATTGGACCAGAATGTAAACGTCACTGACATGTGTGCAGTCTGCACCCCGCACGCACCAGTCACATTGAAAGAAACCCCGGTGGCCTTGCAACCAATTTGGTGCGTTGCTCCATTTATTTTCATTTGTTCCCTTGATGAAGACACCGGAAACCGCTAAAATGTGCATTTAAAATGATTTATCTAAGTGAAGCCGTTAAGACCTGTATGTACCTGTCTTGGTCTCAACACCATTTGGTCTTGTCTTGGACTCGGTTTAGGTGGTCTCGACTACAACAATGTTCTGTTGTCACCTGAGTATTATTATAAAAATGCACAATTGAATGAGTGGATGTAAGAGTCATTGTTTAGCTGGTTACCTTTATCAGTTTTAGCATCTGCTGCTAGATACTTTCCACCATTATAAAATCTATAACCTGTATCTCTTTTGATGGCCATTCAAAGAGATGCTAAGTTCCATTCAAATCTCAATAATTTCAATAGAGGATATTATATAAAGAGCCGTTTATGAGCACTATTTATTCATATTACAAAATTATAAACTCACAGTGTACACGGCCCTCTTCATTCTCATGAAATTACCGACAGCAATATATTAAAGGCATTTTGAGACATTTGAAATCACCTAAACAAACACGCCCCTACCCCAATAGAATCTGGACCTTCTTTTGATAGACCCACCCCACACATACGCAACCCCGGCAAGGATGTCCGTTAGTAGACACGCCCCTTACTGCTGGTTGGCTACCAGTTTATTTTGGTAGTCGGCCCGACTCCCTTTTCCAAAGAGTTTTTCAAACATTGTGCACTCCGCCTTTAATAATTCCTAAAAAAATTCATATCCACAAGTCGATGTCTGGTCATCTCGAACTTTGTTATACAGATAAAAATTAAGATTGGGTGCTTTGGTAGTATTATGTAAATGGATACGAGTGTACATTAGCATCATTTTCTTGTTATTTCCCTATAGCATTTGAGTTCGATTGGACCCGGAAGCGGCGCATTCGTGCATTCTGACAAAACGTTCTAGTCAATAAAACATGCACATCATGAAACACTGTGTTGACCTTTTGTGACAACATGCCCCCTCTGTAAAATTTGTTTGTGCATCCCTGACCCATAATTAAGTCATAAACTGTTCAGGCTCAATTGGACAGCTGACTAATAACAACCCAGGATACCCGGCAGTCATTTCTTTTGCACTAAAAAGTCAAATAACCTGCAGGAGAGGTCTGTTGGCATATGCTATAATTAACCTTTGACACTATGTTTAATAAGTCTTTATTGATTCATGCACTTGAATGATGGCCAGCCGTCCAATTATAGCCGGAGGACAGCGTGCTTGTGTGCATATGTAAAAACGATGCGGAAATTATTTATCTGTGCTAAGAGAAAATATAGCTGTCTGTCTCCAGTCCTCACAAATTGAATTAGGCAGCACAGACGGCATGAAATAATAACACATATTTACATGAGATTTTTTGAAAACATGAAATTGATTGGAAAAGCGGGCACTACGTCTTGGAACGAATGGATTGCGGATGACTTAATGGTAAGATTTTACATTATTTATACGCCCTCAGTTGATACTGCATCATATTGATCCCATCACTTCCCTTTCAGTGTGCTTTGTAAAATAAACTAAAATAACTTAGAATATGGGTGATTCTCGCGAAATTAGACTTATGAGGTGTCATGAAACATTTTGATAAAAAAAGTAAATGCAAAGTAAGAGTATCAAAATAAGAAGCATACAGTTATAAACATCTCTTCATGTACTATTTTGCACATGATTTCAAATGACATCATACAAACCAATTTTGTTGTTTTTTCTACATTTAAGGGGAAAATTTTCATTACCGCAACGTGTCCATGACTGGATTTGGGTTCTTTGACATGGAAATATTTATAATAAAAAAAACTAAAAAAATTAAAAGCTTCAGTGCATGTTATACTATAAACATTTACAGTAAAGAAACATGTGGTATTTGGTGATCATTGGTAAATGTAGAGACAATAATAAGGAATATAAATGTGTCCAAGACCAATTTTCTCATCCTCCGCAAAAATTTTCAATCATTGTTTAAGCCCTCAAGGAACTAACTTTTTTTTTATTGTTGGAAGGGACATAATTGACTGTGACACTCAAGACGGCTACCAGGTAAGCAGTTCTTATTTTTTCTCTCCAGAGAAAAGTTTAAATTTAGTTTGTCATAGTACCTAGACAACTTTTTAGTTCTCATTACCGAAACATGAATTTGTAAATGCATATATTTAATGTAATATCATGTTGCGGTAATGATACTTCTTGATAATGCTAATCTAAAAAATTTTAATGATGTTATAGGAAATATGTTTTAAATCCTCTAAAAATAATGGTTTTAGTAAATTCAGACCTTAATCTTATACGTGCAAAAAAATAGTCTTCAAGTTTTTTTATTCTGATGCTCCCATATAGAAAATAGTGTATTATACCAGCCTGTGTTTAAGTTTTTCTGATGGTGTGATGTATGGTTTTTATGATGTATGGTATTTGGAAACTTTCCTCTCTCAGACTCACCAAAAATGATCAATGTAGCATCTTGGGGAAGTTTCTTGGTTTCACTTTTCCCTTACGGTTCCATTTTTTACCCCAAGTCTCTTTCCTCTTGGTTAACAGTTTGTAATGAACATTTGTCCCGCAGCCATGCACAGCTCGAGGGAGCAAAAGAATGAAACATACAGCGTTGGTGGTTGTGCTGCACTGGTAAACAGCAGGGTTGCCAGGTATGTGAGAAGAAAACAAACCCTATACCAAATTGTACATTTAAGCTTATATTAGACATAATATGTGACTTAACTTTGGATTGTTTTGCACTTTGAAGCTATTTTTCATACTTTATCGAATTATTGTCATACCATAAGAATGGGTGCAGGTAGGAGTGATTGTATTACCGTGGGTTCACATCAGGTGCGTTTGAGGCATCAAAATCGCGTCTACCGCGCCTAGTTTGCCGCTTGAACAGTTTGAGTTTACTCGCTTCATGTGCGCGTGAAAGCCTCGCGTGAAATTCTAGTCATCGAGACATTCACGTGGCAATTCGCATCATGTGAGTGGATTCTGCAACTCCGCTCCCTCCTGTAATCACGTCACTACTAGAGCAAGCTCCTGATTGGTTAACATGGCGTGTTTTTCCGCCGAAGTTCGAATTTTTCAACTTACGCGTTTGTAGCGGCAACGCTCAATTCGCGTCATTCGCACAAACTAGATGCGTGAATGAGGCGGAATCGCATCTACCGCGCCACGCTTAAACGCCTTATTCGTGCCGCAAGACCTCCAGATGCGCGTCAACACATCTTTACATTGACTTAACATTTAAATCACTTGCGCTTGATGCCTCTACCGTGGTTGGTGTGAATGCAGCATTACAGTACGTTTCATCTTAAAAGAGCACCCTGTTGTACCAGGGTCAATAAACTTTTGGTATTGTACAGTAGTAATAATAATAACAATCATTTTAATAATAATGTAAAAACAGACACATCACATTTTGAGATGTACTACTTCATAATTGTAGCTCATAAAATGTATCTGCAGTTCATTCGTGCATTGCGTACCTTGAGGAATTTCTAATCATTTCTTTTGCCTTTTCCTGCCAGGTAAGAATGTAAGCTTTTAAAGTGAGCCTTTATGTCTATCGACACCATACCGTAAGTACATTAACAACTCTTAATGAAATAAACTGTAGGTGGACACCTGTTGAATGTTTGTGTATTCAGTTGAAATGAACTGAATGTGGGTACATTAGGTGATGTAATATACTGTATGATGAATAATGAAATAAGTCATATAAATTATGTATAAAGAGATATATAAATATAAAAATATAATCTTTAATATTTCAATGCTGAAAGGTCACATGATGCAGTAAGATGGTCGATTCGCATATTTATATAGGGGGCCTACGCATATTCATATTTTAGCATTCCAGGATGCATCATGGACTGAGAATTAAAGGCAATCCCAGAATGCACTGTAAAAAGCGCATTAAAAATATATTAAATAAAGATGCCCCGACTTACAGAGCCCTAAGGGGACATGGAGCAAAAATTAAATAAAGTTTAGTTTTGCGTGTGCACATGAAACTTTCGCGTGCGCACGTGAAACTTTCGCGTGCGCACGTGAAACTACCGCGTGTGCACGTGAAAGTACCGCATTTAGTTTTGCATGCTCACGTGAAACTTTTGCGTGTGCACGTGAAACTATCGCGTGCTCACGTAAAACTTTTGCGTGCGCACGTGAAACTTTAGGTTTCACGTGCGCACGCGATAGTTTCAGGTGGGTGCGCGAAAGTTTCACGTGGGCACATGAAACTAAACTTTAGATTTTTTTACTCCAATATCACCTTAGGGGCTTTTACCCAACATATAAGCTTGTATTTGTGTGTGCTACATGTGAGGTCCGCTATTTGTTGTTTCATTCAAATCAGTCTTTCATGAGGTTTCGTGACCTATGCTAAATTATAAATGAACAAAATGGCCGACGTTTAATTTGGTTGTCTTTTTTGGTTTCGGCAGAAATCTTTACAGGAAGCCCACAGACCGTTTAGATTTAGGTGGCATTGATGTATTTTGGGATGGAGGGTCGGTGGTGGTTTCTCAGTGAGGAAATGAAAGGGTCTGTGGGAACCCGCCGAGATGTTGCCGTTCAGAGGTGGATATAAAATATTGCCTTGATTAGAGACGTTTGGATGCCAATAAATCAGTCTGGGGCGCGTGGAGGGGGGTCTCATAGGGGCTTATTAATGAATAATGAACCTGCTATGGGGATACTCAACAATTCTCACTATATGAGACAAAGAGGAAGACAGAGTACCATGTCCTAACTTTGAAAAAGAGCACTTTTTGTTTTTCACATAACATTTCACAGAAATACGACTTACTATTTACATTTTCTTTTATATGCATCTGTCACACGCTTTTATCCGAAGTTATACATTTTATTACTATATGTGTTCCCTGGGATTGAACTCATGACCTTTGCATTGCTTATGCATTATATAATTTATACCTTGAATGCACTGTAAGTCTCTTGGGATACATGCATCTGCCAAATGCATAAATGTATTTAAATTTCTCTTAAACCAAGCAATATCTGAACATTATTTACATGCATTTATGCATCTTAAATCAACATTTACCAACATAGACTGTAACTGTGTCAAGTTTTTTGTGGTAATTTTGAGTCTGTTCAGGTTAAAAGATTCGCTGAAAGACTTTTGGTCGCTGTATGCAATGTTTTCAAAGAAAGCCAGGAGAAAAAAGATTTAACGACCATGGTACCCCAGCGAGAGCTTGCTTTTGAGATGTTGTTTTCATTTACTTTGTGTTCGCGCTTGAAAACATATAATAACAAAGGCTACAACCTCAAGCATCCATAATAGCTTTCTGTGTTGAGTCTGAGGGCACCATAAGCTACTCGACTAACTGCATGCGGTCCTGGTGGGCTGCTAATGGCTTCACATTTTTTTAAAAGGCCGTTCGGAGAATTAGCGAGCGAGAGAAAGAGTTTGTGTGTGTTTTTTGTGTTTGCGAAACACATTCTTGTGATGAATCGACAATGATTTCTTTTCTCCCCCTTCCGTTTCTGATTTTCAAAGCCTCAGTCTCTTCATGTTTCCCCGTTCCGCGGTTTCGTGCACGGCAATGATTGCTCGCTTTGTTCGCGCGTGCATTGGTATCGAGACAAAATGGTTTGTACAGCTAAGATGCAAATCAAGTGTCCTCGCAGCCCAGATGCTCAATTCAAACACGAGCAGATGAGGCCTGTAAACGGCACACTTGGAGAAGGCAGATAAATTGTAAATGATTACCTACAGCATCTTAGACGAAACTTTCCTTGTCGTAGTTTTTACTGAAAGCTTGAATTGCTTGTTTGTTATTGTATAGGAACAGTTTGTGATGTCATACATCTAGCAAACCATATAGGACAGAGTTCTTACAACTTTGCATCCAGAAGAACTTTAATATTATAGATATAATAAAAGGTAAGTAGATGGACGGCCGGCAGGATGGACAGACAGACAGACAGAGAGACAGACAGACAGACAGACAGACAGACAGATATATACAAAGATGGATACATAGACAGACAGACAGACAGACACATAGATGGATGTATATAGATAGACAGACAGAGAAACACACGATAGATAGATGGATGGATGGATGGATAGACAGACAGACAGACACATAAATTGATGCATAGACAAACAGACAGACAGCTAGATTGACATACACATAGATGGATATATAGACAGACAGACAGCTTGATTGACAGACAGGTAGATAGATACATAAACAGACAGACAGCTAGACTGGCAGACCGGAAGATGGATATACTGATAGACAGACAGACAGACAGACAGACAGACAGACAGAAACATAGATGATTACATATATGGATAAATAGACAGACGATAGATAGACAGACAGACAGACAGACAGACAGACACATAGATGGATACATAGACAGACAGACAGATACATAGATGGATACATAGACAGACAGATGATAGATAGACAGACACATAGATGGATATATTGATAGACACAAAAACAGACAGACAGACACGTAGATGATATACTAATAGACAGACAGACAGACAGACAGACAGACAGAAACATAGATGATTACATAGATGGATAAATCAACAGATGATAGATAGACAGACAGACAGACAGATAGATGGATACATAGACAGACAGACAGATACATAGATGGATACATAGACAGACAGACAGATACATAGATGGATACATAGACAGACAGACGATAGATATACAGATAGACAGACACATAGATGGATATACTGATAGACAGAAAAACAGACAGACAGACACATGATAGACAGACAGACAGACAGACAGACAGACAGACAGACAGACAGACAGACAGACAAACAGACGGAAACATAGATTAATACATAGATGGATACGCAGATGGATATATAGACAGCCAGACAGACAAACACATAATAGATAGATAGACAGACAGACAGACAGACAGACACATAGATTGATGCATAGACAAACAGACAGACAGCTAGATTGACAAACAGGTAGATAGATACATAGACAGACAGACAGCTAGACTGGCAGACAGGAAGATGGGTATACTGATAGACAGAAAAACAGACAGCCAGACAGACGATAAATAGACAGACAGACAGACAGACAGACAGAAACATAGATAAATATATAGATGGATACATAGACAGATAGACAATAGATGGACAGACAGACAGACAGGTAGATTATACATAGACAGACAGACAGATACATAGATGGATACATAGACAGACAGACGATAGATAGACAGACAGACAGATACATAGATAGATACATACACAGACAGACAGACACACACATAGATGTATATTTTGATAGACAGAAAAACAGACAGACAGACAGACAGACAGACAGACAGACACATGATAGACAGACATTCAGACAAACAGATGGAAACATAGATTAATACATAGATGGATACATAGACAGACAGACAGACACGTAGATGGATATTTTGATAGACAGAAAAACACACAGACAAACAGAAAGACAGACGGACATAGGTGGATACACAGACAGACAGACAGACAGCTAGACTGGAAGATGGATACACAAACAGGCAGATAGACACGTAGATGGATTTATTGATAGACCAAAAAACACACAGACAGACAGACACATGACAGACAGACAGACAGACAGACAGACAGACTGACTGACTGACTGACTGACTGACTGACTGACTGACTGACTGACTGACTGACTGACTGACTGACTGACTGACTGACTGACAGACAGACTGACTGACGGAAACATAGATGAATACCAGACAGACTGACGGAAACATAGATGAATACATAGATTGATAGATACATAGACAGATACATAGATGGATACAAAGACAGACAGACAGCTAGATTGACAGACAGGTAGGTGTATACGCAGACAGACAGTCACATAGATGAATATATAGATAGGCTGAAAAACAGACGGACAGACATGCACATCATAGATCGATAGATAAACAGACAGACAGACAGACAGACAGACACACACACATACATACACGTAGGCAGACAGACAGACAAATAAATAGAAACATAAATAGATCGACAGGCACACAGACATGTAGATGGATACATAAATTGAAAGATAGATATACAGACAGACAGACAGACATAAAGATGGATGGATGAATAGATAGAAACACAAACAGACAACACAAAGCCAAACAGAAACAGACAGACAGAGAGACAGAGACGTAGATAAAACATACGTAGATAAAGACAAACACATAGATAGAAGAATCAAATTCACAAAATAAACATCCAAAAAGCACAATATCTACTAGATTTATACTCTAGCTACTAAAGAGCTACTAACTATTTAAACTGTTCCCAAGTTTGAAGAGTATCATTGTATATTTAACCACAATAAACATTTGCACATATCCCTGTATCATTTTCACTGCATTCACATTTTTGCATTTGGCGGATGCTTTCACCCAAATGTCCCATACATTTCATCTCATTTCCCACTGCACATTATTACAAAGCAGCCTGACCTTACAAATCCCAGAGCGAACGAAGTAAATGCGACCGACACATACACACACGCGTATTACAGTACAAACGCACATTAAATCCAGAGGAAAAATAAGCCAATAGCAGGGTGCTGTATACACATTCATTCAGAGCGAAGCCGGTAGGCTATCATTAACAGCGGGCGCTTACGCTCATTATGTTTAATAGAGAAGCAGAAAGACAAAGTTCATTCCACAGTAGTTACACAACTGCCTCAACAGGGGTTCATGGGTAAACCTGCCAGCATGCTGCAATAAACCAGCCGATGAAGATGTGTTCTCGAAGAAGAATCACCCCCAGTACGCCACCGATTTCATCTCTCTCACTAACTGGCATTTCTGATAGCGGGTTAAGACTGGTGAAGACCGGTCTTCTAGTGTATTGATTTCCTTTAAAGACGACTGTTTGGTGTTGGACTATTAAGGGTTCTTTGAAACGGGTGGTCAATATGACAGATGCGATTCGTAATTGGTTGTCTGTTTTCCAAGGTTGTGCACTGATCAGTTTCACAAAAATATCCTTGGGTTTCGATCCGTTCAATAGAATAGCAAGTCATCATGTGTCCAGCACAACTCTTACAAAAATTAACCGTGGTTTTATTATAGTGAAAGTATACTAACCATGGTTAAACTATGGGTACTGCAGCAAAACCATTGTCAATTTGTGTTTGGTAATGGAACTGAACCATGATGCTGACATGACATTACACTTAAATGTTAATATAGGACTTTGGTTATATCGCCCACGCCCGCTGCGCACATTAAGCTCGATGATGTTTAGCTGCTGTGCTTAGTGTTCAGATTGATTAAGACCAACTGTGCGTCGTCTCGAAGGAAGTTGTATTACAGCTAGCCGGACTCACTGGAATGGACACGTCCTTTTGAGTTCCCCCCGGGGCGTTTCCGTGTTTCTATAGAGGGATGTTAAACGCCCTGTTGACTGCATCGGTTGGAAAATATTCCTAATTGGATAGCCTGACAGTAGTGAAGAGTCGGGGGTGGAAGTGAACGATTTCTCGTGATTTGCTTTACTGTTTGGTGCCGTGCCCTCGCGGAAATCGGAAGGTTGCGGTTAATGAGACCGTAAACTGCAAATTTTTAGCCTCTCGCTACGTTTAGTGCGAATACCAATGAGGAATTAACAACAATAAATGAAGAGGAAAAAAATCACATAAGCTGTCAAGAATGCCATATAACTATAGTTTTATTGTGCTATTAACTAGTGTTCGAATTGTGTCGAAGATTATGGGGGTGCCCTAGCTAAGCTAAGCTAACCTAGCTAGCATCGTGAAAGAATGAGAGAAAGACTACTTGCATATCAAAATTATACAATATCCTAATAACTTTTTACACTTATTCAGTACTGGTAAACCCGGTATAATCATAAATTAAAAAAAATCTTACAGGAAAATAATCCTCGTCTGACACACTGCAAAAAATTATTTTCAAGAAAAAAAAATCTTAGTATTTTTGTCTTGTTTTCAGTAAAAATATCAAAAAATTCTTAAATTAAGATGCTTTTTCTTGATGAGCAAAATGACCCAAGAAAATAAGTCTAGTTTTTAGACCAAAAATATCAAATTTAAGTGCTTTTGTGCATAAAACAAGCAAAATAATCTGCCAATGGGGTAAGCAAATTTTTCTTAAATTTTTCTTTAATTTAGTGTGTTCAAGATTTTTTGCTTACCCCATTGGCAGATTTTTTGCTTGTTTTATGCACAAAATCACTTAAATTTGATATTTTTGGTCTAAAAACTAGACTTATTTTCTTGGGTTGTTTTGCTCATCAAGAAAAAGCATCTTCATTTAAGAATTTTTAGATATTTTTACTGAAAACAAGACAAAAATACTAAGAAAATGTTTTCTTGTAAATCATTTTTTTGCAGTGACTTGCTAAACGTCTGTAAATATTGTAGTATACTTTAATATTTACTGTGATAAACTAAATACTTTGTAGTATACTAGCATATAGTAATAACTTTGTTAATTCGTACTTCAGTATTTTGTATTAACTAGTGAATTGATAAACTTTATTGAATTGCTTAGTATACTTAAATAGTAACCTTTACTACTTTATAGGATAGTACATTATAATAGTTATTACACTTTGTTAATCTATGTAGTTATCTAATATAGTAAATTACAATTGAAGTAAATACTGTAGTATACTGCACTGTAATATATTATAGAGATTACTATACTTTGTACAGTATAGTGTAGTATTTACTATAGTAAATTGTAGTATACTATTACATTAACTGCTACACTTTGTTAATGTATACAATAGTATCTGTAGTATTAACTCTAGTAAATCAATAAATACTGTAGTATTTTCGTTTTTATGTGGTATTTCAGAACACAGTGATGAATAATGTATCCCAAAATGCAACACTTTTAAAAATAAAGGTTTTCTGTCAGGCTGTATGGTTCCATAAGGATCCTTTAAGACCCACGTGAACTTTCTGTTGAATGCTCTCAACATCGGTTTCCTAATCGAACAGATCGTTGTAAAGTTTAGTTCTTTGTAATGCACAAAAATTTATAACGTACACTGAAATGTTAAACAAACTCTAACAACTGTTGGGGTTATGAACCGGCCTTTATAGTACAGTTTTTTTGGGAAAAAAACGAAATAATGTTTGCTTTTCCATTTTACGTTTACATGGTCAAATGCTTCCAAATTCGATCCTAAATCTTGCCATGGCGAAAATAAGAAAACATTAACCCCCAGGGGTCCAAAAACGCGGGGACGCGTTTTGACGTGTTTTCTCCTTATCATAGCAGAATCAACTTAAAATACTCCATCATTAATAATCAAACACTTACGTGTTTGACATCATTTGAAACTCTGAAGGGTCCTCTTTAATAAGTTCACATTCACAATAACAAGAGATCTTTGTGTTTTTGTCAAATAAAGAAAATAAACAGGGTGCGCATTCAGACATTTCTGTCTCCGCCAGCTGTCTCTTAAAACACGTGACAAAAATCAGTTGAAACTCCGCGAATACTCGTCACACAAACATAATACACATATCCAAAGAAAGCCTGAAATGTCTACTTTTAAACAAGCTAATTATAATCAAAAACAAATATTTCCTGTTTATATAATCTGCATTGAAGTAAAGAGAGTACAGTTTTTCCTGGCTGAGCTCATTATCTCTAATGCGGCCACGCCCTCAGGCTGTTGACATGGTAATGAAGAGACAGCAGTTCCAACAATAATAAACAAAGCGTGAAGTTTTATCAGATTTAAAGACTTTACCGCATGTTTGGATTATAAACTTTATACACACACGTGAGGAATATCTTCATTTATGTTTGGACATTGAGGAAGAGAAGCGTTTATCTTTAACGATACCTAAGAAGAGGAACGATGGAAGACGCATTGGAGAAGGATATATATGAAGGTATATTTGGTGCAAAACAACTGCACACCTGTGACAGTGGAATTTGTATTTGTAGAGATTATCCACACATGTGTATCAGTAAACTTGAAGTCGCAGAGGACGAGATGCAAACTTGTAGATTTTTTTTCTTTCCCTCAAATACAAAACAACAGTTACACATTCACAAATCCTTCAGTGCAACTGCACAAATCCCATTTTACAAATCACAGATTAAGAAACTCACAAGCTCACGTTTTTTGCTACAATTGATGCAGTAAATATGGTGCATAACCTACTTGAACGCCTGCATCAAATAATGTGAAGTCACACACAAATTTTGTACATTTGCAAAATCAGTTTGTGCATCTGTGCGATGAGAGTTGCATGTGTGTAAAAAAATTTTTCACAAATATTTTTTTATTTTTTTAATATTTTCTAGCCCAAACACAAGTACATAAATACAACTGCTTGAATCTGCTGCTACGAGTTTCAAATACTCTTTTTCGTGTGCTCTCTCTTCTGCACCAAATATCTCGAGATAAATGGTGCGAAAGTGATTTGTATACCTGTAGGCTTTGGCGAGCACTGTTCAGCACTGCCCACCAGGTGGCGCCCGACACTCACTGAAGCAGAGTTTATTAATTACCACCAATGTTTCAGCAAAGTAAATCGCCTTTATCAAAGTATTATTTTCACCAAGTGGAGAACAATATAAATGGGAGTGCTAATTATACACACATGAAGGTAATTACATACAATACTCCAATGATTCATTAGTAAACAAAATATAAGTTTCATAAATTTCAAACCATCAATATAAGTAGATAAAAAAATACAAGCAGCAAATACACACATAGGCCTACATTTAAATAAGATACCAAATGATGTAAGTCCCATTCATTTTTAATATCATAAAACAAATTATTTTATTTTTCAGACTAATTTTTAATTCAAACAGGAGGTGGGGCCATGGAAAGAACGTTTGTGATTTCTTTTGCAAAATAACCTTTTTTGAAGAAAAATATGTGATTTATATTTAAATCATGCTTTTTCTTCTAATATACTAATTTGGATGATTATTTCTGTCTTTTTGAATCAGGTTACTGAACAACTAAATTCTTTTTATTATTATATAAACAGTTGTTCTGATTTCTTAACATTTACTTTGGATGCTAACCCAAATCAAATTAGCTTTTTAGACTTGTGGATAGCTCGTAATTGTTTATATAGGGATCCGATTAAAAAACCTACAGCTCGTAATACACTATTGAGAGTGGATTCTTATTGTCGTGAGCAGGGCCGTACGCAAGATTTTATAAATACCGAGGTCCATATGTATTTTTCTAGGGCATGCACCCCAGGAAAAAATTTCTTATTTCTCTGCTCTACATATATGACTTCTAACACATCAGAAAAAAAAACAATCAAATAACTATAGATTTCAAACCATGTCAGTATGCGCAAGACTTTATTAGTGTTGTTTATTAGTAAGACATTGAAATAATTATGTTACCATCCTGGGCACTGTCAGTTAAGTAAACATAGGCTAACTGAATATAGGATCAGTTTAGTGAATTAACCAAAGGCTGTCAAGAATTTGTTTATTAAATTCATTCACAATATGCACACACTTATTATACATTTAAATACAACATCAATATTGCAGTGGCAGAACTAGAATTTTATAAATGGGGTGGCCAGGCTACTTTAGGGGGTCCATATCCCATGAAAGAAAACGATATGTAATTATTATAATACTTCACATTACCCCATATTAGATAAATATTCTTCTTGCCCTGAATTCATTACATGACTTATACTAACTGTAAGATACAAACATAATGCAAGGCTGAACTTGCATAATAAACCAATAATAAACCAACTTACTTCAAAGAGCAGAGTTCAACATTAAGGATTGTTGGCAAAAAAAAGATATTTATTTAAAATTAAATATGGATTAATCTTTTTTTACGAAGTTACAGTCAGGACCAGTGAGTGATTTTCTCTTCTTTTGTTATTTAAGTAACTTTAATGACTTCAACAGGTACTGTTTTTTAGACTTTAAGACAGAATGTAATAAAATGTTTACATTCGGAAGACATATTACGACATAATCAGTAGTTTACTATGATACTCACTAAAACAGTCCGGACCTCGATGGTGGGTATGGCCAAGGTCAAGAGTCCTATCTGTAGCTGTGTCCCAATTCAGGGGCTGCGACCTTCTAAGCATGCGACCTTAAATATGAGCACTCGGTCTTTCAAGGTGGCAGCCTCAGAAATCCACGAAGAGAACTGAAATGAGACGGTCTAACCTTCGGACGACCCATAATTGGCGTCACCTGCTGCGCCTGTCAGCAGGACATAGCGGAAACGTTTCTGACTTATTAAAATAAATATGAAATCAGAAAAATATTAATTTAGTTTAGAAAATATGACACGTTGATGTAGATTAAACTATTCAACAGTATATTAAATTAAATTAATCAACCTTAGAAATATATGCATCATAAAAATAATAATATTAACACAAAACATAACTTATAATACTAAAACAGTGACAAACTTTTTTTGATAAATACACACTTTTATTTAATGAAGGTTTTAATTGTTTATTTTAGAATATCCAGCTGCCGTTGCAGACGCGCAATGAATCTTGGGATATCCTCGGCTGTTAAGGATCCATTCGTTCTATCCTTAACAGCGCGGAGAAATGAGGACGCATTTTGAGGCTTCATTCTAAAGCATCCTTCGAATTGGGACGGCCTTACCAGCCTGAAGTCGCGCTGCTGTGACGCAATCGGTCTTAAAATACGTCCTTAGAAGGTCGCAGCCCCTGAATTGGGACACAGCTTGTGTCTGCCCTATTTCCCTCTTATTCCTTTGTTGCCCCGCCCCCTTTTTTGTTGCCATGGACATTAATTCATACTCCACCCACTGCCCATCTGTTTCCATAGTAATTAATTGTTTCTGTTCTGTCAACTGCCTGTTGATTGCCTGTTTGTCAGCCGTTGTTTTATGTTGTTTGTTTCCTGTCATGTGTTACTGATCGTGTTCTTGCCTGTGCTCCTGTACCTTTTTTGGATTTAATACACTTAAAAACTGCATTTGGATCTACTCAACTTGCCATGTCTTGCCTTCCTGTGACAGTTATCATCCATTAACATTGAAGAAAAGTCTTCCTTAAGGTAAAATGTAATATATAAAGTCTAAAAATAATATATAAGGGACCAAATTATTTTATTAAGAATCTTAATGATATGGAAATATCTTTGGGATTCACCCCCAAACAAATACAAGCTTATTTATTTGATAACATGTCACTGTGGTAAATCATGTGTAGGAAAAAAAAATAGAGAGTATAAAACACACATCGCAAAACATCAGAGTGCAATAATATGCAGAAATATGAACCTGCCATTAGCACTGCATTTTGTTGAACTTAATCATCCTATTACTTCATTATTGTATATAGGAATTGAGAGGGAATTTCCAAGGTGAGGTGAGTTTGACCAATTTTTACTTGGACAGAAGGCCTTTTAGGTATATTAAATGTGAACATTGGCACACATGGTTTAAAAGTAGATTTTGATTTGGGTTGTTTTTATAGATATTATGATATTAAAAATGAATGGGACTTACATCATTTGGTATCTTATTTAAAGTTAAAATGTGTGTATTTGCTGCTTGTATTTTTTAATCTACTTATATTGATGGTTTGAAATTTATGGAACTTATATTTTGTTTACTAATGAATCATTGGAGTATTGTATGTAATTACCTTCATGTGTGTATAATTAGCACTCCCATTTATATTGTTCTCCACTTGGTGAAAATAATACCTTGATAAAGGCGATTTACTTTGCTGAAACATTGGTGGTAATTAATAAACTCTGCGTCAGTGAGTGTCGGGGGCGCCACCTGGTGGGCAGTGCTGAACAGTGCTCGCCAAAGCCTACAGGTATACAAATCACTTTCGCACCATTTATCTCGAGATATTTGGTGCAGAAGAGAGAGCACACGAAAGAGAGTATTTGAAACTCGTAGCAGCAGATTCAAGCAGTTGTATTTATGTACTTGTGTTTGGGCTAGAAAATATTTAAAAAATAAAAAAATATTTGTGAAAAATAAATTGTACACACATGCAAGTCTCATCGCACAGATGCACAAACTGATTTTGCAAATGTACAAAATTTGTTTGTGACTTCACATTATTTGATGCAGGCGTTCAAGTAGGTTATGCACCATATTTACTGCATCAATTGTAGCAAAAAATGTGAACTTGTGAGTTTCTTAATCTGTGATTTGTAAAATGGGATTTGTGCAGCTGCACTGAAGGATTTGTGAATGTGTAACTGTTGTGTTGTATTTGAGGGAAAGAAAAAAAATCTACAAGTTTGCATCTCGTCCTCTGCGACTTCAAGTTTACTGATACACATGTGTGGATAATCTCTACAAATACAAATTCCACTGTCACAGGTGTGCAGTTGTTTTGCACCAAATATACCTTCATAGATATAACTTATTCCTGAAGAAACTGTAAGTCATTTGTCTTCATTTATATTTGCTATCATGTAATATGTTATGGCTTGTGCAGTTCAGCCTACATAAGCAACATTAGCAGACTGCACGCTTCGGATTTAAAAACGTTCGCATTGTTTACAAACGAGGGCGCGTGATTTCACGTAATGGCGGATTTCATTGATACATGCTGTAAGTTACAGTGTTAGACAGAGTTATTCACTTTCGTATCCTTCATGGCAACTTTGAGTAATGCAGCTGCACTGCTGTATCTTTTAAGTGTGTGCTGTAATATGATTCCATGTTTACATGCTTGTTTACAAACGAGTAAGTTACGCGCGTGATCACGTAATGGCGGATTTCATTGTTACATGCTGTGTACAGTGTTAGACGCAGTTATTCACTTTCGTATCCTTCATGGCAACTTTGAGTAATACTGCACTGGGGGATCTGCTGTAATATGATATTGTTTACATGCAACGCATTCCATACATTGTGCTTTACACGCGACACTGTTTTATTATGAGCACCGCGTTGTTTACACGGAGACGCGAGCTCGCGCACATCCATTTGCGATGTGTTTTTGAAGTTCATACTCGCTTACAGAAACGCGTTTAAAACAGAAGCTAGACGATAAGGGGATGGGCATCTGAAAACAGTCATCTGAAAACAGCTTTTTATATAACTAATCATTGCAGATGTTTATTTGAGATACTAATTTAGTTTATAATAGTTTATCTGAATGTAGTGCTATCATTTACCCATCAGTTATGTATGTAAGGGTATTTCTGTGGACAATTTGTGATGACAGCTGTTCATAACTCTCTTAGAGGTCTGCATCCCTCTCATCAGTACAAAACTATGAAGTGGAAAAACATATTCACACTCTTTGGACATAAAGTTATATGGTAACATGAGCCACATGAACTTTACAGCTCTGTTGTTTATCAGTTTCTTATACAAGTTCAGTGTTTTAATAGGGTTTGTTTCCAAATAAATTGAAAATGTCCTACTGACCTTCATTTCTATTTTGATTATATTGTTAACTTCTTAATAAACCTCAAACAAACATGTCCATTTGTCCTCACATTCTTTACTGTAGTTCCCTCCTGCCTCATTATTATGCAGCTCATTATGCGAGCCTTTGTTTGCTAGCTGTCAATCAATCCTTCTCGCATACGGCCACTCTAAACAAAAAGTGTCTTACAATTTCTAAAATAATATATTGGTTTATGTGAATGAGTAGGCAGGATGATTTTCACATCATTTTAAAGAAAAAACTCTAGACTACTAGATTATGTTTAGGAAAGTCTTGTTAAACCATGTTTAGTATGGGTTTTGTGAACTTATATCAGTGACTTAAAAATTTTACTTTTTTAAAAACCACGCATAAACCTTTTTCTCTCAAAAATACAAACATGTACATACATGTAGCTCATATAATATTTTAGCCCAGTTTGTGCTGAACACAGTGGTATGAGACACTTGCCATTATTATGTTTTAAAGCAACTGAAAAAAGACCAAATGTAAGAGCATGTCAGAACCTCTGAGAGTGTCCCAAAATGGTTGGACCCCAGAGGGTTAAACCGAACACAAACACGACTTTAAACTTATAGTGCCTTACTGGCAAATCTACAGGAGCACCGTTTAAGAGCGCATTCAAGTGCAGTTTGTCAGGAGTCTCTAATCGCTGTTTCGTTCTGACTTTTCCAAATTCACTGAGTGTGAGTTTTACCTCTGTGGTCGCCAGAGGCGATGTCTCCAATTATACAGTTATATCGCCCCTCTCTCTCTCTCGCTCTCTCTCTCTCTGTTTATTTATTTAAATGTCATTACTGCGGACAGGTTTTAATAAGCTGGTCATTTTAGCTGGCTGAAAACGTAATTTGGTCCTGATGGAGTCGGAGGCGTTGATAAGTTAACATTCCTATATTCATTTGTCAAATTTGGCTTGCCTTACCTGCGGGTTATTACACACACATACAGCCGATTCTATTAATGGAGAATCGTTCACTTTCATAGAGTTTGTAGAAATATTATTTTATAGCTTTTTCTTTGTTCAAAATGTAAGAAGAAATGTTCAAAAAATGGTCTCGAGCTGTCCGTGGGGCAGTACCCTTTTAAAAACAGTGCATAGCTTATATTAGTACCTCAAAGGGACATATTGGTACCAAATATATACAAATCTGTACCTTGTGTCTTTTCGACTCAATACTGGGTTGAAAATAAAGCAACATTTTTATTTAGAGCATAACTGAATTCTTACTTTCATTGTTTGTGTTATATTTCATTTCTTTTGAACAACATATATTTAATAACTAGGCCTAGGTATTTAAATCCTACTAAGACCATATATGGGCAATACTGAATTATATAAGCTTGTGATATATATTAGACACTACAATATCACTGTCACTGTTGGTTAATTGAGACTCATTAAACTTCACTTCTTTTTATCTAAGAATTTTATTAAGCAGATTTCGAGCTAGCGTACCATAAATACAGCACTTGCTTATATGAATAAATTAGTTTAAGAAATTTCTTTCATTATAATTTATGGTCGAGGGCTTATCGTGCAGACATAAATAGTCATTAAACATTTGACATATTGGTTTAATTAAATTAACACGTGGGCGCATTACTGATAAATCATTTACGCAAGTTATTCGCCCACACTTAGTTTGTTAACATCAAGAATGCAGAAACTTGTCGAATGTTTTTATATTTTTGATTTAGCAACTTAAGGATCGAACCTTCAACCTTTGACACCTTCTCACAAGCATGCACATTATTAACAGCACGGTTACGCATGAAGAATCATAAGGGGGTAAGATGAAAATATGGGCCAGCACCCAGAAGAGGAGGACTTGTAGACCAAAGCAATTAAATCTGTGAGAGACACTCTATAGGAGCCGGCAGTTTTAATGAGAGCCAGTGAAGATATATGGTCACGCGGATTGGAAGTTATTGCAAACATCGCGTGAGATGCAAACAACTATTTTACAGAGGAACCACAAAGGTTTCAGAGGGAAACATATACGCCTGCCTCGGACGCGCTTTGATTTATGGTTGAGCTAAAACTCGAAATTCATAGCAGTAAAATTGCTTACTTCTCAGAAAGCGAGCATGAGTGTAAGAAAAAGTGGCAACAAATTGGCAACACAAAATTGCAGGTAGATACGGTATATTTAAAGTCAACATGAAGCACTACGCTGTGTATATTAGAGTGAAGCAGGGTATTAAACTAGACTTAAGTGAAGGGCATGACTGTTTTTAATCTGTTAGGTACAAGCGGATGTTTTTACAGTGGAGCTGAATGTTTGCAGAGTGTAGAAGAACAATTCCCCGAAGCACCACCAACATCCACTTTTAGGGAGGTGTTAGGGTGTGGAGGCTGACAGATAGACAGATAGTCAGACAGACAGATAGATTGTCAAACAGACAAATAGATTGTCAGACCGACAGACAGATAGATAGATATACAGACAGTCACACAGACAGATGAATAGTCAAAAAGATAGACGGTCAGACAGACAAACAAACAAACAAACAGACAAATAGTCAGACAGACAGACAGACAGACAGATAGACAAATAGATAGTCAGAGAGATAAATAATCACACAGACAGAAAGTCAGACAGATTGATAAACACACAGACAGAGTGTCAGACAGACAAACAGATAGACAATCAGAGAAACAGATAGAAACTCAGAGAGACAGACAGACAGTCAGTCAAACAGATATACAGTCAGAGAGACAGACAGACAGACAGACAGACAGACAGACAGACAGACAGACAGACAGACAGACAGATAGATAGATAGACAGTCAGAGAGACAGACAGATAGTCATACAGAAAGTAATACAGAAAGTCAGACAGAAAGTCAGACAGATATACATACAGACAGAAAGACATATAGTCAGTCAGACAGACAGTCAGAGAGACAGACATATAGACAGACAGAAAGTCAGACAGACATATAGACAGACAGAAAGTCAGATAGACATACAGTCAGACAGACAGACATACACACAGAAAAATCACACAGAAAGACAATCGGAGAGACAGAGGGAAAGTCAGACAGATAGACAATCAGACAGACAGAGACAGACAGAAAGTCAGGCAGTCAGACAGATAGACAATCAGACAGTCAGACAGACAGATAGACAATCAGACAGACAGACATATAGACAGACAGAAAGTCAGACAGACAGATAGACAAACAGAAAGTCAGGCAGTCAGACAAATAGACAATCAGACAGACAGACAGAGAGACAGACATATAGACAGACAGAAAGTCAGACAGACAGATAGACAGACAGAAAGTCAGGCAGTCAGACATATAGTCAGTCAGACAGACAGTCAGAGAGACAGACATATAGACAGACAGAAAGTCAGATAGACATACAGTCAGACAGACATACACACAGAAAAATCACACAGAAAGACAATCGGAGAGACAGAGGGAAAGTCAGACAGACAGAAAGTCAGACAGATAGACAATCAGACAGACAGAGAGACAGACAGACAGACAGAAAGTCAGGCAGTCAGACAGATAGACAATCAGACAGTCAGACAGACAGATAGACAATCAGACAGACAGACAGACAGATAGTCAGACAGACAGATAGACGGTCAGACAGAAAGTCAGAAATACAGACAGACATACATACATATAGTCAGACAAACAGATAGATAGACAGACAGAAAGTCAGATAGATAGACAGACGTATAGTCAGTCAGTCAGTCAGTCAGACAGACAGACAGACAGACAGACAGACAGACATATTGTTAGACAGACAGAGGCAGATGGACAGTCAGACAGATATAAAGTCAGACATACAGAGATGGAGACAGACAGTCAGACACACTCACAAAGACAGATAGACAATCAGTCAGACAGAGACAGACACAGACAGACAGACATATAGTCAGACAGACAGAGACAGATGGACAGTCAGATAGACAGACAGAAAGTCAGGCAGTCAGACAGAAGGTCAGTCAGATAGACAGACAGACAGAAAGTCAGACGTCAGACAGATAGACAGACAGACAGACAGATAGATAGACAGACAGAAAGTCAGGCAGTCAGACAGATAGACAGACAGACATATAGTCAGACAGACAGACAGACAAACAGACAGACAGACAGGCAGGCAGTCAGACATACAGACAGACAGACAGTCATAAAGTTAGACAGACAGACAGATAGATGGAGACAGACAGTCAGACAGACAGACAAAGACAGATGGACAATCAGTCAGTCAGTCAGACAGACAGACAGACAGACAGATAGATAGACAGACAGAAAGTCAGGCAGTCAGACAGATAGACAGACAGACATATAGTCAGACTGACAGACAGACAAACAGACAGACAGACAGACAGGCAGGCAGGCAGTCAGACATACAGACAGACAGACAGACAGTCATAAAGTTAGACAGACAGACAGATAGATGGAGACAGACAGTCAGACAGACAGACAAAGAAGGATGGACAATCAGTCAGTCAGTCAGACAGACAGACAGACAGACAGATAGACAGACAGACAGAAAGTCAGACAGATAGACAGACAGACATATAGTCAGACAGACAGACAGACAGACAGACAGGCAGGCAGGCAGGCAGTCAGACAGACAGATAGACAGACAGACATAAAGTTAGACAGACAGATAGATGGAGACAGACAGTCAGACAGACAGACTGACAAAGACAGATGGACAGTCAGTCAGTCAGTCAGATAGACAGATAGACATATAGTCTGACAGACAGACAGACAAAAAGACAGACAGACAGGCAGGCAGGTAGTCAGACATACAGACAGACAGTCATAAAGTTAGACAGACAGACAGATAGATGGAGACAGTCAGTCAGTCAGACAGACTGACAAAGACAGATGGACAATCAGTCAGTCAGTCAGATAAACAGACAGACAGACAGACAGACAGAGACATTGAGCATGTTTTTCAAATAAGCCATGTATTTTGTTTATCCATTTTGGAGTTTGCCGATCCCTCTTCACTTTCAGCGTATTTTAAAGACATTATACTGAATAGCTTCTTGTGTGTTCTCAAAAGAAAAACCTTGTACAACCTTTACGACATGAGCTTGACTACTGTAGATATTGGCAGAATTGTCTCATTCTGCTCTAACTGTCCCTTCAATATGAAATATTCAGATGGGTCAGCGCTCCTCCGTGAAAAGCAGAGATGCCTTTCGGTGGTACAGCGGCAGAGAACAAGCCTGACAAAATTCAGCCGTGAGGTAAGATGCGACGTGCACGAGGGCGAAAGAATCTCTAGATTAAATATGCAACTGAAAGTATGTTTGAAGAATGCTAACATCTCTAGAGACCTTTGCCTCTTTTAAATGTCAGCCTTTCACAAAACTAACATATCAGTGTGTTACTTTCAAAGCAGAAGAAACCCGTACTGGGCAAAACAACCAAATGAGTGCTAAAACTTTCTGGCCTTTAAATATGCTTAGGAATTAATGAGGCGGTCACCGCCTCCGTCGAAGTACTGTATGGGCGAGAGAGCTTTGCACAGAGTCAGATAGAGGGAGTGAGGTAGGAAAGAGTGCAGAAGTTCAAGCGTGAGTCACCTCGGCCCACACACCTACTGTATTTCTCTCTCAGTCGAAATCATTAATATATTATAGTGTTTATGTAAACATTGTGCTCATGCACGTATAGTTCACGATCAGTTGTGTGTGTGTTTTTCCTCGGCAGACAGCTGAAGCAAAATATGGGCTTTGTTTGGTCTGTTTTTCCAGATTTCCAAACAAAAATGCAGCTTCCATTGTTTATCAAACAGGTAGTGTCGATGCTTTGAAAATCTGAAACTCATGTTCGCAACCTATTCTTGTAATTTGTGATGAAAACCAAAAATGAATGAAATAAGAGACATGCAAAATGCCTCACGAAAGCGTTTCCTCTAGGGATCTCAGACTTTGGACTCCATTATGTATGCGGAAAACAAAAACAGTATCCGAGCCTTCTCATTTCCCCTCTCCGTCTTAATGACAGCTTTGCATATATAATAGTCCCCGTAGCTCAGGAACATCTGTGTTTTCCTTCAGCATCTCGATGGGTTTGGTATCTATTATTCAAAGCTTTCGAATCTCTCGCACCAATTAAAGTCTCAGCCGGGTCTCAGAGTTCACAGAGTTCAGAGATTTTAAGCGCAAGTCAAAGGAGACGGATATGAAACCTCACCTGCCGGCCATTCAGATTCAAGGAGGACATTTCTATTCGACACCAGTGTTGGCGGTAACGCATTACAAGTAATGCACATTACGTAATAATATTACTTTTCTAAAGTAACGCATTGTTACTTGTATACAATGTATTGTTGGCTAATTCTACAAATATACCTATGTGACCAGGGTGATTAATCATTATTAACTCTTTCCCCGCCATTGACGAGTTATCTCGTCATTGCCAAGTTAACGTATTTTCCGCACTTTTCTCATAGTTTGGCGGGTACTGGAACTTATAGTCAGGTGCGACTTATACGTCAAAATTATTTCATATGAACCAAGAGAAACCATTACGGTCTACAGCTGCGAGGGTCCGCTCTATGCTGCTCCTGTATTTATGTAATTTGATGGATTCAGTGATGACTTCTGGACCTTTTTGAACTTGATTTGGCTTGTCTTGTTAATTTAGCCTGTTCAGCCTCACAGGGATGCTCTGTATGCTATTGTGTATCGTGTAAATACGTTTTTTTTTGTTTTGTTACTTTAACATGTACGGACATCTATTCAATCTGCTGTGCTGTGCTATTGTTTAGTTGAATAACTTGCCTTTCCGGATTCAATGTCCGTTCTTCGGCTTGAATTTGTAAAATAATTTTCTAAATAAACGCGATGTATAGTCCAGTGCGACTTCTATATGTTTTTTCCTCTTCAAACGCTTTTTTGACTAATGCGACTTATATTTCAGAGCGCCTTAAAGTCCTGAAAATATGGTATCTCGTCAACTGATGAGTAATCTTGTAAATTAAGAGAAAATATTTTCCTGATGAATTTTTTTTTTGGTTATCTGTAATACCGCGATTATCCACTAAATGCGCACTTACCCAGTTTATAAAAAACGGAAGCAAACATTTTTTTCTTTATTTACACTCCGTATATGTTTTGATAGTCGTTCTAAATCTGATATTGTCCTATTCTGACAAAAATGTAAGTGTGGTTTTGTGGTCCATGGTTAATTTATATTTTAATTTAAATGTATAATTTGTATTTTAGTATACTTTTGGGTGGTGTAGAATAGAAACGTCCCCCTTGAATTTGAATGGCCAGCAGATTATCCAATTTATTTAAAAAAATGAAGCAAAAAATTATTTCTTTACTTTACACTCCCTGTATGTTTTGATAGTCATTCGGAATCTGATCTCTTACAAAATTCCTTCACAAAAATGACATTATTTCAGCTTTTTACTAAAAAATATATTTTTTGAAGAAAAATACCCATATTTAAGAGTTTATAAGCGGAAAAAATATAAAGATAAGATGAAAAAAAAATTCCCCGCTTTGTTTGTTATTATATTGTTTGTTTGAAAGTAGAGGGTCTGTTCTTTCATTTGATATTTGATATATTTGTATGTTTATATATTTAAAGAAGAACATTTTCCTGGAAGGCATTTTGTTAAACCTTTGTAAAAATCACAAAAAATGCTGGCCGACAAAATTAAAAAAAAATAAATGCTGCCGGTGAATTAGTTAAAAGTCTAGTTACCCAAAAATGATTCTGCCATCATTTACTCACCGTCAAGTTGTTTCAAACTTATAATTTTTACAGAAAAATATTTTGAACAATGTTTAAAACCAAACAGTTTTGGAGCACCATTGACTTCCGTAGTATTTTTCCCTACTATGGAGGTCAGAGGTGTTCCTGTTTTTACTGTTAGATTGCAGGCAGAACGAAATTGAATTATACATGTTTGAATCATGACGTTGAGTAAATGATGAAATAATTTTCATTTTTGGGTGAAATATTCCTTTAAGACATGAAATTCAAGACACTTTCACACAGTGTAAAATCCATTTTGATTTGGTGTGAAAATTGTCGAATTTTCGCCCCGTGAGACGAGAGACAAGACCCTTAAGGGGAAAGTCATATGTATTCATATATTCTCTTAGCTCAAAATTCATTCAGAACAATGCATGACTATGGGTTTATAATAAGTCAGGGTGCCTTTGGCTCAAGCTTTACTTACAATTCAAAGGTATCGCCCACTATGCGACGGCTAGAGGATTAACCTATTACAACAGCACAATTGCCATTTACTAAGCTTCTTACTGAAACATTACCGCACACGTGCAGGGAAAATGTCAATAACTAATTTATATCCGGACTTAATTACCGTGACTCTTTCAGCTCACATCTTACTCAAGCCGGACAGCCTGAGAAAAGCAGTATGGTGTGGAATTAATTGAGTTTTAGCTATACCGACCGACCGACCGACCGACCGGTATGCACCATGAGCATTCCACAGAATATTATATAATACTGATTTGAGGTTTGTTTACAATCTTAAACCAGTGATCACAAATTCATCCTGAAAGCATCCGTGTGTTTATTACTGTTGTTTTGTATTACTGTTCCTTGTTGAAGAGATGTTGCCTTGTTTCCGTAGTGGGGATAATAATTCTGGATGCCTTGAATATATAGGTTTAATAAGCAGGCCTGTGTTGAACAAGGCCGTATAAAGCATTCGGTGCACAGACATTGTAGAAATGGATTCTCAATGCTACAGTAATATTTTAAGATCTGCTATCAGTTTTTATGAAATGCCTTTATTTTTGTTGTATAACATATGCAAGGAGATGATTTTGACACAAATAAAGTGCAAAACTGATGCAAGGCTGGATTGTATTTAAAGAAAAAATCATGTTGTTACAAACCTCTACTGAATACAAAGGAAAATATTTGTAATGAAGCTGGAAACAGAACCACCATTGACTTCCATAATAGGATAAAGTACTACTAAATGGTGCTTAAAATTGGTTTGGTTACAAACATTGTTCAAAATATCTTAAGTACCTGGATGACCTACGAAGTGTTCATTCGATTCATAAAGTACCTACTGTTTTAACAGTCGATGACTTCATTCATTTCAGTACATACTGTCACAGTATGAGATTTCAGAGGCAGCCTTAAAATTGATTGATAATACGAATATAAAGATCAAAATTGTTAAAGAACCTAAAACAAACTTTTTGCCATGTTGGCCGGCTGGTGACTTGAGAAAATTTACTAGCCATAAATATTTCCAACATGATCTCATGGAAAGTCATGTTATAGTCACAAAAAATGTTATTCATTTATTAGTGTCCATGGCACGAAATTCAGCTTTTTCATGCCTTGAGTCTTTTTAACTCTTTCACCGCCACTGACGAGATATCTCGTCAATTAAGAGAAAACGCTTCCCCGCCAATGACGAGATTTTCCGTCTTTCCGCAATACCGCTCTTCCGCAACTTTTTAAACCCGGAAGTATTGCCCTATGGCAAATGGCTGCATGTCCGTGTCTGTTTTAAAGATCGCTCTGAATGGGATCTCTATGAAAAGTCCGTCACAAAAATGGAATTATCTCAGCTTTTTGCTCAAAATGTGGTGTTTTTGCAGAAACCTACCCATATTCAAAAGCTGATTACAAAAGAACTACTGAAGGTAGGATGAAACGGGTTTTTTTTGTTTGAAAGCAGAGGGTCTGTTCTTTCATTTGGTATATTGTATGTTTATATATTTAAAGAAGAACATTTTCTGGAAGGCATTAAACTTTGGTAAAAATCATGAAAAACGCTGGCACTGGCTGGCAACTTTAAAAAAAAAACGCTGGCGGTGAAAGAGTTAACAAATTTCTATAAATATTTTTTTTGTGTCCGTTGCACCACTTTCTTTTTCGCGTCATTTTATATTGTTTTCTATTTTTCCACCCTACTTTTAAATCATTGTCGCTTGGGTTTGGGGTTAGATTTGGGGTTTGGGTAAGGATGTTCTTTTACAGTATGTATTGATTTTTACATGTTTTTCTTCCGTTTTTTAAAACTATACTCACCTGGAGTTGGGGTTAAAGTTGGGGTTTGGGTTAGGATGTCCAAAAATGTAAAAGAAAGTGATTCTAACCCCAACACCAAGCGACAATGGTAAGAAAATAGGAAAAAACAATGAGAAAACCATACATAAAATGACACGAAAAAGTCGTGCAACGGACATGAAAATCTATTTTTAGAAATTTGTGCGAGTAACATGAAAAAGACATTAAAGGTGCAGTGTGTAATTTTTAGAAGGATCTCTTGACAGAAATGCAAAATAATATACAAAACTATATTATCAGTGGTGTATAAAGACCTTTTAAAATGATCCGTTATGTTTTTATTACCTTAGAATGAGACTTCTACTTACACTGAGGGTCCCCTTACATGGAAGTCGCCATTTTGTGCCGCCATGTTTCTACCGAAAGCTCTTAACGGACAAACTTTATTTACTATGTTATCTCCGATGATGAAATGTTTGTCCGGTGGTGGCTATCGTAGCTTCTTTATGCATTTGAAAAGCGAGGGTTGGGCAATGGACTAAGCCGTTGGTTGCAATTCGCAACCTCACCACTAGATGTCGCTAAAATTTACACACTGCACCTTTAAGGCACAAAAAAACTGAATTTCGTGCCATGGACACCAATAAATTAATCAAAATTTTCATGACTATAAAACGATTTTCCGTTTTTTTTTTCCTTCGAACTACTAGTAAATCTACACTTACTAAAGATATTTAAGTAACAGTATGCAAATAACATACTATGTGTTAACATTATTTAGTGATTATTAGTGATCATATTCAACGTATACACACAGTCTTCTGTGTATACATCTCAGGATAAAAGTATCAAATCAATCATTGTGTGCTGATGGTTTCAAAGGGAGAGATGTTTCCAAACATTTCATAATTAATTTGATGTAATTTGATGTAATGGTATACCTTCAACAGGGAGACCATCTGAAAGATTGTTTTGAAAGATGAATCCTGAAGAGACTGTGCAAGCTGTTCACTAGCATCCTCAACCTAATTTAGGTGCGTATACAGTATATACCATTACATACTTCACTAAATGGTCTCTGGTTGCATCCAGTGGTACCTAGAAATGAGATGAAATGTGGCCTTATGGTAAAAGTGCTGATTCAAGACCTTATATGTACTGATATGACCTGATATGTTAATATAATAATGTCATAGCAATAGCAGGTACTGTATGGTCACCCAGGTTGACCATAATCAACAGTATTTTACCAACAGGTCTGTCTGTAAAAACACAGTTCATTTCCTCAAATCAACAGGTAGGCGTTCAGAACCACATTCCCATGTGGTTCCGTTTCATTTAAGATAAAATCGCCATTGATTTTTCCTTTGTCCCGAAAGCACATTCTGACGCAAAACAAGATGCACACGACCACATTTCAATTTCCTTAAGGCGGTAACACGGATAAACACAATTGCCTTTTATGTTTGTTTGACACACCCTGGTCTTGCCTTTAAGCTCTCACTGTTGAGTAATAAAAAAGCAGTGTCTTGCTTAGAGACTTACCAAAGTTGTTTCCAGTAAATCAAACTTACAGCAAACTATAGGATAAAGCGAAGTGCTTGTTATATTGATAAATCTTACATTTATACACTGTAAAAAAAGTTTTGAGTTAATTCAACTTATAAATATTAGTTGACACAATTTTTACACTTTTTTAAAGGGACATTCCACTTTTTTTTGAAAATATGTTCATTTTCTAGCTCCCCTACAGTTTGATTCTTACCGGTTTTTTTTTGTGTTTTTTTTTAGCATGATGCTAATGGTCTAATCAGATTCAATGAATTGTGCTAAGCTATGCTAAAAGTGCTAGCGCCAGACCCGGAGATCAGCTGAATGGATTTCAAAACAGTAAGAATCAAATGTTTAACTCTAGGGGAGCTGGAAAATGAGCATATTTTCAAAAAAGTGGAGTGTCCCTTTAAGTTAAATAATATTTTTTTTTACGTTGAATTAACTCCAAATTTTAATGCAACTAGGTAACTTACCTTTTTAAGTTGAACTTATAAATGTAAAATAAATGTAAAAATTGTTTTTACAGTGCACAAATGCATTTGGCAAATGCTTTTAACCGAAGCGATGCTCACAGTGCATTCGAGTTACACATTTTATCACTAAGGGGGCATGCACACCAAAGCTTTTACGTCGGCGGTTGTCGTGTGTTTTCAGTTGTTTCCAATGGAAGCGAAGCGTTTTTCAAAAAAGCCAGCAGCTGGCAGTTTTTTCTGTGCTGAGCGCCTAGAGTTGAAAAATATTCAACTTTGGTTGAAAAGCTCAGCTCATCAATGTTAGCTCTAACATGGCCATCCAATCACATTAAAGGAGGGGTGTGACAAATATCACAACAACCAACCGGCGCATCGTACAACAACTGATAAACAAAGCAGAAGTGTCACAGCAACCAAAGCTCTCAGCTGAAAAAAATCTGTCTGTCGGGCGTTTTCAGCTGCGTAAAAAAGCTTTAGTGTGCACGCCCCTTAAGGGGTTGTGCACACCAAAACTTTTAAATGCAGCTGAAAATGCCTGGAGGACGCCGAATGCCAGCTGTTTTTCAGGTAGCTGTGAAACTTGAGCTGTGAGCCGGTTAGTTGTTGTGATACATGTCCCGCCCCTCCTCCACTGTAATTGGACGACCGTGTTAGAACTGACATTGACGAGCTGAGCTTTTCACCCAAAGTTAAATCTCTTTCAACTTTCGACGCTCAGCGCTGTTCGCGGAAAAGCAGCCGAGCGCCACCTTTCAGCGTGGAAATAATCTGCCAGTTGCTGGCTGTTTTAAAAAACGCAGCGCTTCAATTAGATAGAAAACATGTGCCGACCGCAAGCGTAAAAGCTTTGGTGTGCACACTCCCTAAGTATGTTCCCTGGGAAAGGAACCTACAGTATGATCTTTGCGCTGACGTAATGATCTATACAATGTAAAAAGTGAAAAGTTGGATCAACTTAAAACACTTAGGGGCTGGACACACCAAAACTTTTAAACGCGGCTGAAAATGCATTTAGGACGTTGAATGCCAGCTGTTTTTCAGCTGAGCGCTTTGGTAGCTGTGATACTATAGCTGTGAGCCGGTTGGTTGCTGTGATAATGTCCCGCCCCTCCTCCACTGTATTGGACGGCTGTGTGAGACCTGACATTGACGAGCGGAGCTTTTCACTCAAAGTTGAATCTCTTTCAACTCTCGACGCTCAGTGGCGAGAGCGGAAAAACCGCAGAGCGCCGGTTTTCAGCGCAGAAAAAAACATTAGCTGCTGTCTTATTTGAAAAACACAGAGTTTCCATTGAAAACATGCGCCAGATGTGGGCGTAAAAGCTTTGGTGTACACGCCCCCTTACTTAAACTGGTAAAATTTTTAGTTAAAAAACGTACTGTTTTTAGATGTTACCAATTGAAGTTACTTTTTAAGTTGAACCGACTTTTCACTTTTTACAGTGTAATTGAGATATAAGAACAAGAAGAAAGGTTGCATCTTTTTTGAAGCACCCACTCCTATTCACTTGTATTGAAATGATTGAGCTGAATGTTATTCTGAATTACTCCTTTTTTATTACATGAAGAAAGTTATGTTGTCATGAAGTAGTTGGTGTGATGACCGAATTAGCATTTTATATTTGGTGCACCACCACTTTCCATTGTGTATTGCTTACTGTATGGCTTTATTTGCAGCTCAATGCCGTGTCAAGTATATTGAGCATCAATACTCAAAATAATGCTTCAAAGTCATCTGGTGTGTGCTTTGCGCTTCCTCACTAAATTTAGTTGTCTCCTCCATAGACATTTGCAGTGTTCATCTTGTCCCACTGACTTTATCCAATCAAGGCAGTATGTGGACAGATTTTAATTACTCTCTCTCTCTTTCTCTCTTTCTCTCTCTCTTTTCCTCTGCATCTTTTAAAGTTGCTTTTCACCCGGTTAAAAGTAACTTGTTGGTTGACAGACAATTTGCTGCTTGGCTGCCCGTCACGAAATTGGGGGATGCAGAGATAAAGGACGAAAGAGAATGCGATAACTCCCAGAGGCCTCTTATAATTTCTCTTGAATCACAAAGGGCTTACAGAATCCAGTGGCAGTTTGGTGTCGTGACTTAAAATAGATCTTCTGAAGGCCACACTGCTGCCAATTTAAAAAGTATTTGACGGTTTGATAAGGTTTCATTTCGCCAGGCTGGGAGGAATTTGTGATCACCATAGAAAAAACAACATTTATAGAAGGTTGTAGATGCTGAGCGATGAAAAAGAGAGGGTCAAATTTGAGATCAATGGAATAGAGACAGTAGTTTAAGTTTAAACGTATTATAGTGTGTGTGCTTGTTGCATCCCGGTCCTAAAATAGTAAACCTTACTAGAGCATTGGATGCATGCATCACCGAACTCTCTCAGTGCTGTGTTTAAGGATTTGTAAGTCCTTGGATATTCAGATGTTATCGAATGTTTGAATTATGCAGAATATAGAAGTACGACCAATATTTTTAAACCTCTGACTGTATAAATGACTTAAGATAGATACACAGACAGAAAGACACACAGACGCATAGATAGACAGGGCTCCAGACTAACTTATTTCACTGGGAGCACAGTGGCCCCCAACCGAAAATTTTAGGGCCGCACACTGTAAACAAAAAAAATAACCAAATAATCACATTTCTACTAATTTCCACTGTATTACTAATAAATAATTAGATGATAGATGCAGAAATTAATATGTGCTGTTTCAGATTCAGTGTCACATCCCAACAAAGGTCAAATTTACTAGTGCGACTAAATGTAAAATTCAGTGGCACACTCTCAAATTTTGGTGGATAGATGGATGGATGAATGGATGGATGGATAGATGTAGGTAATATAGATAGGTGGATAGATAGATGTAGGAAAAGATGGATGTATGGATGGATGGATAGCTGTATGGATAGATGCATGTATGTATGTATGTATGGATGGATGGATGGATGGATGGATAGATAGATGGATAGATGGATGGATAGATGGATGGATAGATGGATAGATAGATAGATAGATAGATAGATGGATAGATAGATGTAGGTAAGATATGTAGATATGTAGTCACATAGATGGATGGATGGATGAATTGATAAATAGATAGATGTAGGTAAGATAGATAGATAGATGGATAGATAAATAAATAGATTAATGTATGTAAGATATATATGTTGGTCAGATAGATAGATAGAAGTAGGTACCATGGATGGATGGATGGATAGATGGATGGATGGATGGATGGATAGAAAGACAGAAAGACAGACGCATAGATGAACACATAGATATGTAGTCACATAGAAGGATGGAGGAATGGAAGGATGGACAGACAGACAGACAGACAGACAGACAGACAGACAGACAGACAGACAGACAGACAGATAGATAGATAGATAGATAGATAGATAGATAGATAGATAGATGTAGGTAAGATAGATAGATGGCTAGATGGATAGATAAATAGATGGATGTAGTAGGTAACATATATGCTGGTCAGATAAATAGATGTAGGTACAATAGATAGATAGACAGACAGACAGACAGACAGACAGACAGACAGACAGACAGACAGACAGAGACACATAGACAGACAGACAGACAGACAGATACATGGACGGACAGAAAGATAGATAGATGGCTTGATGGATAGATAAATAGATGGATGTAGGTAACATATATGTTGGTCAGATAGATAGAAGTAGGTACAATAGATAGATAGATAGACAGATAGACAGACAGACAGACAGACAGACACACATATGGATGGATGAAAGAAAGACAGACGCATAGACAGACAGACACATAGATATGTAAACACATGGATGGAGGGATGAATGGATGAATGGATAGATGGAGAGATAGATGGATGTAGGTAAGATATATGTAGGTAAGATAGATAGATAGATAGATAGATAGATAGATAGATAGATAGATAGATAGATAGATAGATAGAAGTAGGTACGATAGATGGAGAGATGGATGGATGGATGGACGGACGGACGGACGGATGTATGTATGTCGGTAAGATATATGTAGGTAAGATAGATAGTTAGAAGTAGGTACGATAGATGGAGGGATGGACGGATATATGTAAGATATATGTAGGTAAGATAGATAGATAGACAGACAGACAGACAGACAGACAGACACGTAGATAGACAGACAGATGGATGGATGGATGGATAGACAGGTAGATAGATGGATGGATGGGTGGATGGATGGATAGATGTAGGTAAGATAGATAGATAGATAGATAGATAGATAGATAGATAGATAGATAGATAGATAGATAGATAGATAGATAGATAGATAGATAGATAGATAGATAGATAGATAGATAGATAGATAGATAGATAGATGTAGGTTAGATGGATGTATGTATGGATGGATAGATGTATGGATAGATGTATGGATGTATGTATGGATAGATAGATCGATAGATGGATGGGTAGATGGATGGATAGATGATAGATGGATAGATAGATGGATAGATAGATGTAGGTAAGATAGATAGATGGATAGATGGATGTAGGTAAGATGGATAGATGGATAGATGGATGTAGGTAAGATGGATAGATGGATGTAGGTAAGATAGATAGATGGATGGATAGATGGATGGATAGATGGATGGATAGATGGATGGGTAGATGGATGGATAGATAGATGGATAGATAGATGTAGTTAAGATAGATAGATGGATAGATGGATGTAGGTAAGATAGATAGATGGATAGATAGATGTTGGTAAGATAGATAGATGGATAGATGGATGTAGGTAAGATAGATAGATAGATAGATAGATAGATAGATAGATAGATAGATAGATAGATAGATAGATAGATAGATAGATAGATAGATAGATAGATAGATAGATAGATAGATAGATAGATAGATAGATGTTGGTAAGATAGATAGATGGATGGGTAGATGGATGGATAGATGATAGATGGATAGATAGATGTAGGTAAGATAGATAGATGGATAGATAGATAGATGGGTGTAGGTAAGATAGATAGATGGATAGATAGATGGGTGTAGGTAAGATGATTTTTTTCTGTGTGTGTGCATTTGTACTTCATTCAGATGAACAAAAACTTTAGTTAGAGCTTCATCATTTCATTATTCAACACATTTAAAAATCACCAAGAATCTTATTAATGCAGTCCACCCCATACTGTACACTCCAGTCACACCAGAGCAATCCAATACAGAGAGAGAAAGAGAGAAAGAAAGAGAAAGAGAGACAGCTGGAGGTTCACGTTGACTGCAGTTTAATCAGATCCATTTATCACGGCCGCTGTAATCGCTGGCATTAGTCACCTAAACGGTCAGGACTGTACGTGGCGTTTTTCTTCCATTTCACAACATGTTCCCTCTATTCACACTTTCTATTTGCAATTTCCTGCACTTATTTGGCCTCAATCTTGATCGATTTACCTGATGCGTGTGCAAATGCGTAAGTAATGCCCATATCATTATTCAGACCGATGGTGAAAACAACAGTACAGGACATACAGTACAAAACAATGATATTACAGTAAGAATAGATCTTACATTTATTCATTTAGCAGATGCTTTCATCCAAAGCCACTTGCAATGAGACGGCATTAAACATTTTGTCTTAAGAGCTAACAATACATCTTACAAAAAAAAGTTGCATTCACAAGTATACGAATAGTAATGAAACTACAGTATATCTGTGATGTACGTTCACTACAAGTCAAAAGTCATCATGATATGTGGCCACATGAGAAAATGATGACAGAATTTTGGGTGAACTATCCCTTTAAGACAATTAAATGACTTTTTAAACCCCAAAAATGTTGGAACAAATATTCAGTATAGCTGACAGTCTAAAACTACTAAAAGTAATAAAACAGACATTAATCTAGACTTAATAGCAGCTATGTTTTCCAGTTTCATATCGTTCACTGGGTTTTAGCATACTCTGATGGAATGCACACATATGAAAATGTGACAAATAGGTCCAAAATGTCATCCAGTCTGCAACGAATGTAAAACAAAAGTTAATGCTTTAGCACGTTTATCACCAATACAGACACAGAAAGACCGAATTTTCACAGCCGACCAGTTTCAAAAAGTGCATCTATTCAATTTAACATTTCATTAAGATTTACCATCTATTTGAAACACCTGTCTTCTGTCATAAATAGGAAAAAATGGTTTGAAAAGGCTTTTTATTTCATCGACTTTTCTGTTAACTAAATAAAAATGGCTTTTTTGAGGAATACAAACTTTATTTTCTTTTTATCGGCGTCCATCAGTTAATTTTACCTTTGACTGATTTATTTGGAACGCTCCAAAAACTGTAAAAATGGAGTTTCATCGTTCCCTGTCTGGATTGTGAGATATCGCTGAATTACAAATAGCTGCACAGCACGTTTACTGCCATTAAAATCAATATTATTATTAGTCTGAGGAAAGCAGTGGGAACGCGGGAAGATGTTTTGTTGCTCTTCCTTTAAAAGCCACAGGCTGTTAGGAGTCAACATTCACAATCCCTAATTACCCTCCTGAGGAAAAACAATGGTATTTATTCTCTCCCGCTCCGTCTTCAGTGTCTTTTCTCTCCACGGCTGTGTCACATGACTTCATCATTTATGAATTATCCCATAGTCTTCTTCCTCACTATCGCATAGCTTCTCAACATGTCTCTACTGAGTATCTCTACTGAGTTTCATTATAGAACAAGGGTGTTCATAAAAATTAATTTACTGTATATTCTCAGTGCACATTTTTTGTCTCTAACATAACAGCGCCAACTGTTTAAAATATCTCTCTCTTAAAATAAAGTTTAAATTTGTTTAAATTGAGTCAAATGATTTACTCACCCCCAAGCTGTCCGAGTTGCATATGTCCATCGTTCTTCAGACAAACACATTTTCGGATATTTTAGAAAATGTTTTAGATCTTTCAGTTGATTAATGTGAAGTTACGGGGTCCACGACCTTCAAGTCCAAAAAAAGTGCGTCCATCCTTCACAAATTAAATCCAAACGGCTCCAGGATAATAAACAAAGGTCTTCTGAGGGTAATCAGCGCGGTGTTGTTGTAGAAATATCCATATTTAAAACTTTATTAACGAAAATAACTACCTTACGGTAGCGCCGCCATCTTAGACTCCTCTGTATTCAGGAGAGAGTATTAGCGTACTGTACGCACTTTTCTTAGTGACGTATGACAAATTCGGTGGGCGGGGGCACACAGTAGCAGCAGAGTAGCCTCCGTAGGCTGCGTAAAGCTCTGATCTTGAATGCGGACGCGACTAAGATGGCTACCGGAAGGAAGTTATTTTCGTTAATAAAGTTTTAAATATGGATATTTCTACAACAACACCGTGCGGATTACCCTCAGAAGACCTTTGTTTATCATCCTGGAGCCGTTTGGATTTATTTTGTGAAGGATGGATGCACTTTTTTTGGACTTGAAGGTCATGGACCCCGTAACATTACATTTAATCAACTGAAAGATCTAAAACATTTTCTAAAATATCCGAAAATGTGTTTGTCTGAAAAACGATGGACATATGCAACTCGGACAGCTTGGGGGTGAGCAAATCATGGGTTTAATATCATTTTTGGCCAAACTATCCCTTTAAGTTAGTGTCTTGCAGTTTTTGTGAACGTGAGCGTCTCTTTTATCATAAATCCTTTCGACACATGTGCAGCAGGCTCGCATTTAAAAAAGAGCCATGATGCACATGGTTTACATGATGCAACAAACTAGGGATGCACCGATAGGATTTTTTGGGCCGATACCGATTTAAACCGACAACTTCTGGCCGATACCGATGCCGATACCGATATTAAACACTTTTATACAATACTATACAGTTGGTCTATTAGCTAGTTTATTTCTGCATCAAATTATTTTTAACTGAACACGGATTTGATCTAATTAACATTCAACTGACCAACATAATAAGAGAGGCACAAATTAAGCCAAAACAAATATAATAAGACAGCATGACAACCTTCAAAGGTGGTTTTTGCTATTCAGCATTTATTTTATTAACAATATTAACTCATTTTTTACATATAATGGATTTCTTTATGCAGTTAATTAATAAACAATCGGTATCGGCCTTTCTTGTGCTATTGCCGATATGCCGATGGTTTCAAATTCATCAAAAATCGGCCGATAAATATCGGCGGCCGATACATCGGTGCATCACTACAACAAACACATATTTTGAAAAGACGAGCAACACACGACACTCCGAAAACATATTTTGAATTCACTCCCTTCGGAAGAGAAGTCACTAGCCGCCACTGGTCAAATGATTTATTGTGCTTCTGATTCAGTAGGCTTGACTGTTTTTCTTCGCAATTTTTAATGTTGTCAAATATATATTGTCTTTTCACTGGATCAAATTTTTATAAAAAATAAGTATAAAAATACAGACTGATCTCATGAGAATTCGTACGTTTTTACGAGTTGGTTAATTCGACATAAATAAAAACATCCGTTTATAAATGAAAAGCCACAACGTCACAGGGAGCAAAGCAAATTGTAAAAAAAATCTAAATGTGGTCGTATGAATTAATACCAATCAAGGCCGAAGTATAGTCAATTTTTACGTGTATGCGAAGAGTATGATGCAATCTTCGTCATCAGAAGAGTGCGTGCCTATTATACGAGCACCACCGGGGTTTTATTGTACTTGTAGGTCGGCGCATGCATTGCATTTTGTTGCAATGCTCTTGCGTTGAACGTCTGTTTACACTTAGAAGTGAAATAAAATATAGTTTGCAAATTCGTAAAAAAAACTGACTATACTTCAGGCTTTAGCCACCTAGTAAAATACGTATGAATTGCCATTAGATAACGTTGAAAAAAAATTATATAAATAAATGAAAATATTAGTTGTAAATATTTCGTTTATTATTTGTTTATGTATAGCGAGGCCAGTTTTCAGCTGTGGACGAATATAAAGTTTTAACTAAGGTAAATATGAAACATTATATTTTAATGTTTTATATATTATTCTTATTGTTGTGTATATATTTTTATAATTAATATTGACACAAACTTAGAAATCCCGCACACTATTTCCTTGCAAAAACATATCAAAATCTCTTTATTGGCAACGTTTTGATCGTATGATCTTCTTCAGGCATCTGATCGAAACGTTACCAATAAAGAGATTTTGATACGTATTTGCAAGCACACTGCAAAAAATGATTTTCAAGAAATAAATGTCTTAGTATTTTTGTCTTGCTTTCAATAAAAATATCTAAAAATTCTTAAATAAAGATGCTTTTTCTTGATGAGCAAAACGACCCAAGAAAATAACTCCAGTTTTTAGACCAAAAATATCAAATTTAAGTGATTTTGTGCATAAAACAAACAAAAAAATCTGCCAATGGGGTAAAAAAAAAAATCTTGAAAATTTTTCTTAAACACTTAATTCAAGAAAATGAAAAAAAATTGCTTAACCCATTGGCAGATTTTTTGCTTGTTTTATGCACAAAATTACCAAGCCCCTAAGATGACATTGGAGTAAAAAAAATGCTAAAGTTTAGTTTCATGTGCTCACGTGAAACTTTCATATGCTCACATGAAACTTTCATGTGCTCACGTGAAACTTTCATGTGTTCACGCGAAACCTTCATGTCCAGAATTTTTTCTTAAAGTTTAGTTTCACGCGCTCATGTGAGCGTGCGATAGTTTCACGTGAGCACATGAAAGTTTTACGTGAGCACATGAAACTAAACTTTATTTAATTTTTGCTCCGTGTCCCCTTAGGGGCTCCATACAAAATCACTTAAATTTGATATTTTTGGTCTAAAAACTAGACTTATTTTACTGGGTCGTTTTGCTCATCAAGAATCTTAATTTAAAAATGTTTAGATATTTTTTACTGAAAACAAGACAAAAATACTAAGACATTTTTTTTCTTGAAAATCTTTTTTTTTTTTGCAGTTTGTGTCTACATTTGGCTACAGGCCAATTAGCTACAGGTGTGCGACATTGACTTTTATTATTTACTGAATTATATTAAATATTAAAATGTATTAAATTCTTTAAAATATTTTTAATACACCAAAACTTTTGTATGTAATAAATCAACAATTTTAATAGCCTGCATGATTTCACTTGAATTCGTAACTATTTTATGAGATGGCTAATTTGACTGAAATCGTACGATGTGAATCATATTCCCAATATCACCTGGCCAAAAGCAGATCATACAAAAACATTGTACGACTTAATACGAATTAACCTCCTCGTAAAATACTTGATTGTGATAGATGTATGTGAAAGTATCTTCAAAATTGTCTCACTTTGGTCAACGAAATGAATCTTTGGTACACATGTGCAATGATTTGTGCCATGATTTTATCTCCCAATTAAAAGTTATCTTTTGTATCTGCTTCTAGACTTTAAAGTCTAAAATTTTTATGCACCGTCATTTTCCAATTAATCATTGTTCAGTCTCTTTTAAATGCCATCTCTCTCTCTCTCTCTCTCTCTCTCTCTCTCTCTCTCTCTCTCTCTCTCTCTCTCTCTCTCTCTCTCTCTCTCTCTCTCTCTCTCTCTCTCTCTCTCTCTCTCTCTCGCTTAGCTTGTTTCAGGTATCTGCTCGCACAACCATAACTTCTCTATCGCTAAGTGCTGACGTTGGAAATCTGGTAATGCACCATAAGGAAATCCAAAGAGAATTACAATGAATAGCTGTTGTCGCTGTACGCGCTGTCCGTAAACAGATTTAGTAACTGATTTAGTAGCGACATATGATCGCAGAGTTACTTCTGGAAGTTAGTAAGTGCCGAGAGCTGTTAGATTTTATGACGAATGAGGAAACCTGGCAGATCGGTGGCTCTCCAGCCTCTTTCCCATTAAACCTGCTTTATAGAGGAATGGAAAGAGAGACCAGGTAGCAGCGGTGGTCATTAAACTCAAAGTGAACACATATTGCTGTAAATAGCATTCATGAGCGCCGTCAGGAGATGCAGAGTTCACAGTTCCTCAGACACGAGTAGATGCTCAGAATGACATTGTTCTCCTGTAAGTGCTTGTTAAAGGGACAGTTCACCCAAAAATGAACATTGCCCTCATGCAATCCCTGATATGTTTGTTTCTTTGGTTAAACAAAAACAAATACATTTACATTGACAAGGCACTTCCAAAACAGCTGATGACACAGCGGGCAGTTTCTAAGGTTGAACGCGGTGCAGGTGTGTTTACTTTTTACCCCAAATTCCTCAATGTGCCCATCTGTTGAGAGACACTGTTGTTATGCAGGGCTATAAATAGCTTTCTGTTTCCATGGCGAGGTAAAGTTGAACGGGTTCTGAACGGACAGGTAATACCGCAGAGCTCTGAAGTGATACACACGGCGCAGGAAATGCGTGATTGCTCATTTCCATTTGCAGTCATCATACGCTGCTGTGTGTATGCGAAATAGTTTTGATGCATTCAACGTCTCTCTTTAAATGGAAGAATGGATGCTAAATTAATGATTCGCATTAAAGGTGTCTTTAATTTGAATAAACACCTTGATGGAGACAGCGTAATTATATGTGTTACCTGACTACCAGTGTGAGTTTGCATAATGGTTAGACAAGAAACGTTTGTGTTGTGTGTCAAAGTCAAATTGTTATGCATTACAAGTCAAACATTTGGCAGTCTAATAAACTTTTATATAGGCTCAGTAAGCACGTATAATGAAAAAATAATGTAGTTTAATTCACAAAGTAAATTATTATAGTAATTACTATACTACATCATAACACTATTTACTAGTTTACTATGGTTAATAGTAAAGTACACTTCATTATATACTACAAATTCACAATTAAATTTCACGACTGTAGTTAATACTACAGAATACTATAGCATACATGAACAAAGTGTATTAATATACTACAGTACACTAAAATTACTACATTTTACTATAGTAAATATTATATACTACAGTATTTACAACAGTTTATCAACTTCACAATATAGTTAATACTACAGAATACTATAGTATACATGAACAAAGTGTAGTGATATACTACAGTACACTAAAATGACTACTATAATAAATATTAAAGTATACTACATTATTTACAAGTTTTTCAACTACACTATAGTTAATACTACATAATAATATAGTATACATGAACAAAGTGTAGTATAATAAACTACAGTATTATACACTTTAATTCAATTTACTATAGTAAATAATAAAGTATAGTAAAGTATTTACTGCAGTTTATCAATCAATATATTTAATACTAGAGCACACTATATTATACATTGGCAAAGTGTAGTAATTACTATAATAAACTACAGTATACTATAATTTAACTCAGTTTACTATGGTAAATAGAGTATACTACAATATTTACTACAATTTTATAATTATATTTCACAACTTTATTTAATACTACAAAATACTATAGTATACAAGAACAAAGTGTATAATTACTATAATAGACTACAGCTCACTATAGTAAATATAACGTAAAGTATGTACTGCAATTTATTAATTCACTATAGTTAATACTACAAAATACTATAGTATTCATTAGAAAAGTTTAGTAATTATTATAATATACTACAGTATACTTCATATTACTATAGTAAATATAAAAGTATACTACAGTATTTACAACAGTTTATCAACTTCACAATATAGTTAATACTACATAATACTATAGTATACATGAACAAAGTGTAGTAATTAATATGACAAACAACAGTATACTAAACTTTAATGCAGTTTACTATAGTAAATATTAAAGTATATTAATGTAAAGTATGTACTGCAGTTTATCAATTAACTATAGTTAATACTACAAAATACTATAGTAAACATTTACAAAGTGTAGTAATTACTATAATATAATAATACATTTTACTATAGTAAATATTAAAGTACACTACAATATTTACTACAGTTTATCAACTTTACTATAGTTAATACTACAGAATACTATATTATACATTAGCAACGTGTAGTAATTACTATAATAAACTACAGTATACTACATTTTACTATAGTAAATATTAAAGTACACTACATTATTTACTACAGTTTGTCAACTTTACTATATAGTTAATACTACAGTATACTAAAGTATATGTTAACAGAGTGTAGCAATTATTATAATATACTACAGTATCCTACATTTTACTATAGTATATATAAAAGTATCCTACAGCATTTACAACAGTTTATCAACTTAACTATATAGTTAATACTACAGAATACTATAGTATACATTAGCAAAGTGTAGTAATTGTTATAATATAACACAGTATAGTACATCTATATCTATATATTTATTTATATAGTTACTATAGTAAATATAAACATATACTACAGTATTTACTTAAGTTTATTAACTCACCATAGGTAATATTACAGAATGCTTTAAAACTATAGTATACTACAATTTACAATAGTTTACTGTAGTTCTTAACATATACTAGAATATTTACTACAGACTATCGATTTACTACAGTACGTACTACAGATACTATAGTAGGCTATATATAAACAAAATGTAGTAATTATTATAATTTACTACAGTAATGTTCAAACTACATCAGTTTACTATACTAAATATTAAAATATCCTACAGTATTTACAACAGTTTATCAACTTCACTATATAGTTAATACTAATTAATTGTTATAATATACTACAGTATAGTACATTTTATTGTAGTAAATATAAAATTGCACTACTACAGTTTATCAACTACTACATTGTTAATACAACAGTATACATTAGCAAAGTGTAGTAATCACTATAATATACTACAGTATACTACATTTTACTATAGTAAATATAAAAGTACACTACAGTATTTACTACAGTTTTTCAACTTTACTACATTGTTAATACTACAGAATACTATAGTATACGTTAGCAAAGTACATTTTACTATAGTAAATATTAAAGTATAGTAATGTAAAGTATGTATTGCAGTTTATCAATTCACTATAGTTAATACTACAAAATACTATAGTAAACATTAAATTACATTTAGCAAAGTGTAGTATTTACTTTAATATACTACAGTATACTATAATTTAAATCAGTTTACTATAGTAAATACTAAAGTAGAGTATACTACAATATTTACTATAATGTCATAATTATTTCACAACTTTAGTTAATACTACAAAATACTATAGTATACATAAACAAAGTATAGTAATTACTATAATAAACTACAGTATACTACACTTTGCTCTAGTTTAATATAGTAAATATAACGTATAGTAAAGTATGCACTGCAGTTTGTTAATTCACTATAGTTAATACTACAGAATACTATAGTATACGGTAAAAGCCACTGTTTTTGGTGTATATCATCCTCGACAGTTTTAAAAGGTGTATGAATTTGTCTTTCTGTGCTTGTTTGGATTATATTTTAAAACTTTGTCAAATAAACAACAAACAAACAAACAAGCATAATGTAGTAAATACTATATTGAACTACAGTATGCTACAATTTACTATAGTAAATACTGAAGTACAGATACTACAATATTTGTTCATGTAAGATGTTATATTGGTGTTTTAAGGCTACTTCTAAAACCTGCCAGATAGTTAACACTTCCAAACTTTATTACGATTGTATATAAAAGTAAAACATGTAAAACTTTCTACAACTTTGAAGTGCAGTAATAACTTTTTATGCTTGTATGGCTGTGTTCATGTTTTGACTCGTCTGCAGCTCGCTCTTGCTCTGATGTCCATCTTATCATTTCTCTCATCTCCTGGTGGTCTCTCCTGCATTGGCTCGTGCACTTTGCGTTGGGGTTAATCTCATCCTGTCATTGCTGAGAGATGAGCAGGGTTTTGTGCTTTCCATATGGCCAGCCTGTCATTCTCTAAACCCTTCTGTCTCATTGTCCTGTCTGTGAATCATCACCCACAGGCAGCACAGCGTTAGACGGGTTTCTGCATTTGTTATTTTACTTTTTACCTGTGTTTCTTCTTGCAGAACATAATAGCTCTGTTCTAAAATCTTGTAAGATACGTTTCAGTCTCCTGCTAACATGAGCAGGTAGCATCATAAGTCAACATCCATACTGTACTACAACCTGAGACGTGACTGATCTAGAATGTTCTGCATTTGCAATGTGTCATAATAATAATGTCATTACTAGCATACCAGTCTCTAAAATATAACATACATTGATGCTATCCCACATGAAAAAAATTTGTAGTATACTTTAGTATTTACTAGATAGATATTTGATAATTGTTTTTAAATCCTACTATAGTAAATATTAAAGTATACTACAGTATATACTATAGCATACATTAACAAAGTGTAATAATTACTAAAATATACTACAGTTTACTATAGTAAATGCATGAAACAACATATACCACAGTGTACAGTATAATACAGTTTATCAATTCACTATAGTTAATAATACAAAATACTATAATATACTACAGTGCACTACAGTTTACTATAGTAAATACAGGCAATAACATATACCACAGTATATACACTACACTTTGTCAAATTAACATAGTTCAAATACTATACATTAACAAAATGTAGTAATTATAATTTAATACAGTATACTTTAATTTATATCAGTTTACTATAGTAAATATTAATGTATACTACAGTATTTAAAACAGTTTATCAATTCATTATAGTTATTACTACAGATATTATAGTATATTCGGTATTAAGAAAATGTATTAATTATTTTAATTTACTACAGTATACTCCAATTTAAATCAGTTTACTTTGTAAATATTCACTAAAGTACTTCACTGTAAAAAATACTTTGCTGCCTTAAATTTTTTTGTTAAATCAACTCACAAGTCATTTTAACTTACTATTATTTATCTTGACTAGAGATGAGTTGTTATAACTACAGGTGAGTTGTTATAACTTATAAAATTAAGTTGAGTTCTCAACTATATTTTATAAGTTGTGACAACTCATCTCTGTTGACATGACTTGTAAATCTAAGTTGATTTAACAAAAAATTTTAAGGCAGCAAAGTATTTTTTACAGTGTTACTACAGTTTATCAGTTCACTATAGTTAGTATTAGAGATACTAAAGCATACATTAACAAAGTGTAGTATATACTAAAATATACTACAATTTACTATAGTAAATGCATGTAATAACATATACCACAGTCTATACTACAGTTTATCAATTCACACTACACTAACAAAGTGCAGAAATTACTAATATACTACAGTACACTACAGTTTACTATAGTAAATACAGGCAATAACATATACCACAGTATATACACCACACTTTGTCAATTCAACATAGTTAGTAGTACAAATATTATACATTAACAAAATGTAGTAATTATAATTTACTACAGTATACTCCAATCTACATCAGTAGTAAATATTAACGTATACTACAGTATTTAAAACAGTTTATCAATTCATTATAGTTATTACTACATATACTATAACTATAGTATATACAGTATTAACAAAATGTAATAATTATTTTAATTTACTACAGTATACTCCAATTTACATTAGTTTACTATAGTAAATATTAACATAGGCTACTACAGTATTTAAAACAGTTTATCAATTAATCATACGTATTACTACAGATACTATAGTATATACAGTATTAACAAAATTTAATAAGTATTTTAATTCACTACAGTATACTCCAATTTACATCAGTTTACTATAGTAAATATGAGCGTATAGTAAAGTACTACAATTTATCAATTCAATATAGTTAATACTACAGAATGCTATAGTATACACGCACAATGTGTAGTAATCATTATAATAAACTTTAGTATACTCCAATTTACATCAGTTTACTATAGTAAATATTAACACATACTACAGCATTTACAACAGATAATCAATTCAGTATAGTAAATACTACAGAAGTATGCAATAATAACGTGTCATAAATATCATAATATACTAAAGTATAGTACAATTTAGAACAGTTTACTTTAGTAAATATTAAAGTATACAACAGTATTTACTACAGTTTATCAATTTACTATAGCTAATACTACAGAATACTATAGTATACACTCACAAAGTGCAGTAATGACTAATATACTACAGTACACTACAGTTTACTATAGTAAATACAGGCAATAATATATACCACAGTATATACACTACACTTTGTCAATTCAACATAGTCAGTAGTACAAATATTATACATTAACAAAATGTAGTAATTATAATTTACTACAGTATACATTTACATCAGTTTACTACAGTAAATATTAACGTATACTACAGTATTTAAAACAGTTTATCAATTCATTATAGTTATTACTACAGATACTATAACTACAGTATATACAGTATTAACAAAATGTAATAATTATTTTAATTTACTACAGTATACTCCAATTTACATTAGTTTACTATAGTAAATAAATATTAACATAGGCTACTACAGTATTTAAAACAGTTTATCAATTAATTATACTTATTACTACAGATACTATAGTATATAGAGTATTAACAAAATTTAATAATTATTTTAATTTACTACAGTATACTCCAATTTAAATCAGTTTACTTTGTAAATATTCACTAAAGTACTTCACTGTAAAAAATACTTTGCTGCCTTAAATTTTTTTGTTAAATCAACTCACAAGTCATTTTAACTTACTATTATTTATCTTGACTAGAGATGAGTTGTTATAACTACAGGTGAGTTGTTATAACTTATAAAATTAAGTTGAGTTCTCAACTATATTTTATAAGTTGTGACAACTCATCTCTGTTGACATGACTTGTAAATCTAAGTTGATTTAACAAAAAATTTTAAGGCAGCAAAGTATTTTTTACAGTGTTACTACAGTTTATCAGTTCACTATAGTTAGTATTAGAGATACTAAAGCATTAACAATGTACTTATACTAAAATATACTACAATTTACTATAGTAAATGCATTTAATAACATATACCACAGTATATACAGTTTATCAATTCACTATAGTTAATACTGCAGAATACTGTCTAACAAAATGCAGTAATTACTAATATACTACAGTGCACTACAGTTTACTATAGTAAATACAGGCAATAACATATACCACAGTATATACACTACACTTTGTCAATTCAACATAGTTAGTAGTACAAATATTATACATTAACAAAATGTAGTAATTATAATTTACTACAGTATACTCCAATTTACATCAGCAGTAAATATTAACGTATACTACAGTATTTAAAACAGTTTATCAATTCATTATAGTTATTACTACAGATACTATAACTATAGTATATACAGTATTAACAAAATTAAATAATTATTTTAATTTACTACAGTATACTCCAATTTACATTAGTTTACTATAGTAAATATTAACATAGGCTACTACAGTATTTAAAACAGTTTATCAATTAATTATACTTATTACTACAAATACTATAGTATATACAGTATTAACAAAATTAAATAATTATTTTAATTCACTACAGTATACTCCAATTTACATCAGTTTACTATAGTAAATATGAGCGTATACAGTTGTACAGTTCTACAAATGATCAATTCACTATAGTTAATACTACAGAATGCTATAGTATACACACACAACGTGTAGTAATTATTATAATAAACTATAGTATACTCCAATTTACATCAGTTTACTATAGTAAATATTAACACATACTACAGCATTTACAACAGATAATCAATTCATTATACTTATTACTACAGATACTATAGTATATACAGTATTAACAAAATTTAATAATTATTTTAATTCACTACGGTATACTCCAATTTACATCAGTTTACTATAGTAAATATGAGCGTATAGTAAAGTACTACAATTTATCAATTCACTATAGTTAATACTACAGAATGCTATAGTATACACGCACAATGTGTAGTAATCATTATAATAAACTATAGTATACTCCAATTTACATCAGTTTACTATAGTAAATATTAACACATACTACAGCATTTACAACAGATAATCAATTCATTATACTTATTACTACAGATACTATAGTATATACAGTATTAACAAAATTAAATAATTATTTTAATTCACTACAGTATACTCCAATTTACATCAGTTTACTATAGTAAATATGAGCGTGTACAGTACTACAAATGATCAATTCACTATAGTTAATACTACAGAATGCTATAGTATACACACACAACGTGTAGTAATTATTATAATAAACTATAGTATACTCCAATTTACATCAGTTTACTATAGTAAATATGAACACATACTACAGCATTTACAACAGAAAATCAATTCATTATACTTATTACTACAGATACTATAGTATATACAGTATTAACAAAATGTAATAATTATTTTAATTTACTACAGTATACTCCAATTTACATCAGTTTACTATAGTAAATATGAGCGTATAGTAAAGTACTACAATTTATCAATTCACTATAGTTAATACTACAGAATGCTAAAGTATACATGCAAAATGTGTAGTAATTATTATAATAAACTAACGTATTCTCCAATTTACATAAGTTTACTATAGTAAATATTAACATATACTACAGCATTTACAACAGATAATCAATTCAGTATAGTTAATACTACAGAAGTATGCAATAACAATGTCATAAATATCATAATATACTAAAGTATAGTACAATTTACAACAGTTTACTTTAGTAAATATTAAAGTATACAACAGTATGTACTACAGTTTATCAATTTACTATAGCTAATACTACAGAATACTATAGTATACACTCACAAAGTGTAGAAATTAGTATAATATACTACAGTATACTATAATTTACTTCAGTAAATGAATGTGGGTCTGGTGTGTTGCTAAGCAAATAACACTACACTGTCAAAACACACATATTTATGTTACTTTATATCTGTATGAACTATTTTTCATCTTAAATAGTATACGAATTCTCTATGCATGGATTTATTTCATTTTTAACTTTTTTTTACTGAGCTTACATTTTTTAATTATTACCTGTAGAAAAACAGACTCTCAATATGAGATGACTATTCCCAAATGAGGTAAACGTACCTTTCAAAAAGTAAGTGTACTTATGACACCTAGAAATGCTACCTATGCGGGCCAGTCTCTAATTTGTAAAACAGAGCCACCGCCTTGCATTGTTTTTTTTTAATTCCTCTGTGGCGCTTCAATTATTTTTCGTCTCGTGAAGTACCACCCATCTCCCTCGCTCTCCTCTTACTCTTTCATGCCGTTATCGAGGGGCTGTCCACATTTATCAGCACTGTTCTGGTAGTGCGCTCGCCTGTTTAACCGCGCCTGACCTCCCGTCAGTGGAGGCCGCACGGTGCTCGGCTCGGAGTTCAGGCGGAAGAAGCCGGGGTTGACAGACCGGCCCCGTCCAGAACACTCCAGATCCGACAGTAATTGGCTCGCGCCTCTGCTCTCCTTAAGGGCCGCTGACAGCTGGTGGGTGTACTTTTTGCGCACCAATTAGGGCGAGGAAAAGCACATTCCTTTTCCCGAAAAAAGAAAGAGAGAGAGTACGGTGTGACAGTGTAGAAAGCTTTGAACACTTCCCCCTTAAGAAAAGTAAAAGATTTGGACAGAAGACAGTCCAATTGCATTTGTTTTTTTCTTAAGACAGCCAAATTGAGCATTATCACATACAGTAAGTGTCCAAAGAAATCGGTTAATTGAGATTGTTGAACCGTACAGCTTTTGAGTAGGATCCGACTTGCGTTATTGCCGCCACGCTAGACATTAAAAGCGGGATCGTTTAAGGAACACAAGCTCAGTTTGTTTTGATAGCGGTCCAGCGCAGACATCATCCTTCGAAACGCAGCCACTGGGAACTTTATTTTATAGCATAATTTTTACTACAAGCACAAACCCAGTAATAAACCCGGTTACATTTTCACTGACGCCCTGAAGGGCTAACATGTGCTAAATGCTTCAAAACCCAACCTGCGATTTACTATTTTGCCCTTTACAAGAAATTATATTTAGTGTTTCGTTGATTTTCTCATTTGGTTTCGCTTCCAGTCATTGCGATCCTGTTTCTATACTTCTGCTCGAAAGCTAGAAATTACATTTATTGTTTTTAATCTTAACAATAATAGTAAAAGCTACTTCCTAACAACCAACTAACCTGTAAATGGCTTCCTTATAGATGCCTCTGCATATTAAAAAGAGACTAGAGAAAGTTTAATATCAAACACATGATCACATTTAAAAACGCCTTTTGGGATTTTTAGATCGTTTCGATTTTTGCTGTTAAGTCTCATAATGACGCTCTTTCCCAAATTTCCTTATAATGTGGGTAATTTAAGGTTTGTACAACTTTTGCCCTTGGAAATGCCTTTTGTTGGAGATAGAAACTGCTAATTATTTTTTAAGTGAATTACATTCCTACCTGGCAAATCGAGTTTTGCGAAATGACTTTGTATACGTACAAGTGTATGTCATTCTGTTTCCATATCCAACACAGATGACAATAAAACGTATGATCATTTCATGAATCATTTCGTCATTCGTACAGAACAAAACGTCGGCCCGTAGGAACAGATTAACCTCGGGACAGCTGTCATAAGGGATTTGTCAAGACAAATCAAATATCAGTTAGTGTTTGTCTTTTGATTCTTTTAAAGCAATCCCGCGGGGCAGATGTTGGCTACGTACGCAATGTTCCTTTCATGTTTGCACAGCAGGTACATGCGAGCATGAAATCGGATTATTCTCAGACTCTTGATGATGATTTACTGCGTCGTTTTTTTCTCTGTAAATGCTAGAGATCGCTAAAATAAATAAATCATAAAATCATGCTGTTTGTGTCAAAAGCCATTCATCCTGAAGGCAGTCAGGACAATGCGTAAACGAAATCAACAGGTAGTAAGCGGGCTAATGTTAGATGCGTTTGAGTACCTTATTATTTAGTCAGTAGGAAACTTTATTCAAAAACCTTTATTTTAAAAAAATAATAATGATAATGCAATTTGTGCTTGCCTGTCCGGTTAAGGGGTTTAAGTTGTAGAAATAGTAATGTGATATTTCCTTTAGCACAGAATGAATGTGCAAACAAATTTGCTCTCAGACCAAATTGCATGTGCATTACATCACTTTATAGTTTCTATATTTATGCATGCGAATTGCAGCTTATGTCTCAAAATGCATATGTTCAATACCAATGTGCTCCTTTAGCATTACATTGGCAGACGTTTGATAAAACATATACAGTTAAATGCAACGTAAGATTCTTTGAATTAATGCTTCTGCCAAATGTGTAAATATTAAAGAATATATGAAGAGTTTGGTTCCAAAACGCGTAAAAAAGCCTTATTTATTAGTTACTGTACTACCAAAATCAGTATTGTATCAGGTCAGTATTAAAAAGTCAATTCTTGGCTAGAAACGGAAGTTTCGGACCAGAAAGGAAATGCGTCACATCACTTACTTCCGCGTTCGAGAAACAGGTGGATAGAAAACACATTTTTATCAAAATAAGTCAAAATAGTTTTTTCTTTGCGTTTTGGAACCAAACTTTCCATATTCATACACACCTATAAGAAAAGTAAGATAGAAATTTGTACGAAACAGACTGTCGTAAATGGCTGCTAAAACTTTTGGAAGAAACATTTTAAACTTAAAATAGAGTCAATGCTACGTTTGATTTATTTGTTATTAATATTTTCTTGACATAAACATTATCGAAGACACGCCAATAGTCGCCCCATGTTTACAACGCTCTTGGCAGTTTATTAAATCATGTACAGAGTCACCTCATGCTCATGCAATCTTTATCGATTGATGATTGGTTCTTTTATCTGTAAGGCGGGACTTTGTTTGCCAGAGCGGCCATATTGAGCATTGCATTGTCCCCCATTCGTAGTAATAGCGGTTCTCAATCTTGTTATATCCAATATCCTTGACAGCATTGCACAGATTAATCATCTTTATAAATGTCTCTTTGACTTCCAGGCTTTTTCTTGACTCAACTATTTTTGTTTCTTTAGAAAACAAGTTATGTAGACCATTCAATGAATGAATCTCACAGATGTCTGGGTTGTATTTTAAGAAAAAAAAACTACTTATAAGTATGTCAAGACCAAATATTTATTGTTTTACAGTGATTAATGGCAATTTTTTTAAACTTGAAATGTTACTACAGAAATTTTCAGCCGTTCTGAAGCTGCAAGAATTGAGGTCCCTTTGAAGCGTCTATTTTATTGACGTTCTAACACTTCATTAATGTACATCATAAACGTGTTTTAATGATCTGTGCCGCTGAGTCACGCGCTCTGCATTATAATACCGCACCACGGGGTGCGTTTGCAGTTTAAAAACCAAATGAGACTTTAAGAGCCACAAGGGAGATACTAAAGACCTATGAATCATAATAACACACGCTAATGTTTTGATTATGCAGTATTAGTTTATGATTTAGCATAGCACATCATGCCAACATCTCTGACCGTACTGTATGTTTACTTAATGAAAGATCTTGAGTAAGGTATGCATTTAATTTCAGACAGTCCAAGGACGCGGCACTGGTTTTGAAATGGTGGGATATAAAACATTAAAGCGTTTTTTTTATGTGCCGGAGTATGCGAATCAAAGGGTCTGAGCTTTGACTCTTTGCTTTGAAATTGTGAGTCTATGACAGGAGCACTTTCATGAATAAAAGTGGGTCATGGTTTAAACAGGTCAGCCATGATGCCGGATCCAAGTATGAAATGTTCTCCTGGAGAATAAATCGTTTAATGTGACTATGATTTGCTCTTGTTGGATGCTTTATTGGGTAGGGGCCTGGGGCAAAGCATAGCTTGTTAAAATGTGGTATAGTAACTGAAAGGTTGTAGGTCTGAAGACACCATAGGTGAAGATTATAGGACCATTGCCTACTTGATCAAAGGGGCAATAGTGGCTCACCCCAGGTTAAAGTCTCATAATCCAATGATGAGATTAGGAGCATCAAAGTTTGATTTCAATATTAAAGATAACAGTGCAAATTTGCACTGAATTTTCTTTATTTAAGCAGGATGGTTTTCCCAAAAAGATCATGATCTTCTTGCGGAAGGTAAGACTGGATGTTGCTTTCTTAACACCTCTTTTTACATGAGATGACAGCCAAGAGACTCATCTTTAAGCTCAGCAAATGCTTGTAGCGAAGTGAAGCAGTGAATAAATCTTTGTTTCCTGAATAGCGTCTCTCAAGGAGCTTACCGTAATGGACGTACCTGAGCCTCACCATGGGAATTGTGGGAAAGATAGATTAAGGCATTTTGGCGTTTAGGAAGAGGGATTCCCGAGGTCAGTGGAGGAATCATCTCGGGTTGATGGACATGTTATGAATTCCTCACCTCCTTCTTGCGAAAAGCTGTGTGAGCTTTCTTAATTACCTAATCCGCTGGTTTTCGGTTATGTCAACGACAACCGAATCCCTTCCACGAATTTAAAATCTGCTTGGGGATTACATGCAAATTAAAGCTTGTTCCAGCTGCTTTTATAAGGGTTTATGCATATTTATTCAGAGCAGCCCTGATATAATTTTTTTTTTGAGAATTTCTCTTTCCTCTTCTTTATTAGCCGTATCATTTAATTAAAAAAGGTGACAGGTGAACTAGGCGAAGGCATGTTGCGCAGGTGGACTGAATATTATTTTACACCGTGATACCAAACTTGCCTTATATTTTGTCTACATACTATAAATCATTTTATCAATTTTTTATTTAGTATTTCACTAGCAACTCATCCCTTTTTTCTACACAGTCTCATGGAGGTTCGTGATATAGTCACGTAAATTTTTGATTCTTTTTTTCGTGATATTATCATAAATTTCCGTGTTTTTTCTTGATCGTATAACGAATTTCTGTTTTCGTGTGATTATCATGTATTGGTTACTCAACTGCTTTTTCCTATTTTCAAACCATTATCGCTTCAGTTTAGGGTTAGATTTGGTGTTTGCATTAAAATGTCACTTTGTGTATTGGTTTATACTATTTTTTCTGATTTATTTTTTATATGTCGCCTGGCGTTAGGGTTAGAGTTGGGTTTGGGTAAGGATGTAATTTTATGTATATCTTACCCTAAACCGAAGCGACAATGGTAAGAAAATAGGACAAAACAGTTGAGTAACCTATAAGTGACAATCACACGAAAACAGATCACAAAAAAAATGCAGAAATTTGTGATAATATCACAAAAAAATAATAAAAAATTTAAGTGACTATAAGTATGTGGACATTATCGGAAACAATGGTAAAAAATATATATATATACATTTGGTACCAATATGTACCTTTGAGGTACTAATATGCACTCTTTACAGTATACCAATATTTACTACCAATATGAACTCTATACAGTAAGTGCAAACATTTACTTTTTGACTTTTTGAGACGATTTTTGAAAAAATTTTCATTCAAAGTACTATAAACTGTTAAAGGAGCCATCGAATAAAGACTATTTACTTACACTTACGAAAATTAACCATGTTTTTTCTACAGTTAAAAAAACTTTAACACGGTAACCACAAAATAACCATATTTTGACAACCATGGTTTTCAAAAACCACAGTTAACCATGGTTAGTGTAGTAAAACTATGGCTTTGCTAATAGTAATCAATACACCAAAAAAACATGGTTACTACACTTTTACCACAAAAAACATGGTTAATTTTCATAAGGGTAGGCAAAGATGAATAATAAGAGCTCTATACATGGTAATGACATATCGTGAGCCTTAAACGCGTTTGTTTCCTAATTTTTATGTAAACCTTGTGCACGCCAAAAAGCGATGGAAAACAGGCCAATCTTAACATAACATCGACAGTCAACATTACATGTGACATCACAGTCGAGATTTACGCCCCAACATTGAAATTGCACATTAAATTAATTACAAAGATGTAAAAATGCTAAAAACAAAGCTAATGCTACACTGTAAAAAAGAACCGTAAAAAACGGTAAATCTCTGGCAGCAAAGTTGCCAGAGAAATTCCGTCAAATTATGGTAAAAAAAATTTTTTTATTACATACAAAAACCGTAAAAATACAGAGAATCTTGTACAGTCCTAATTCATTAAATTACAGAATATTACTGTTAATAATTGTTATAAAACTGTTAACAGTTAAATAGATAAATTATGTGAAAATACATGAAATACAACTACTTTTCAGGTCAATCCCTGTAAATATACGGCTTTTATTAGTTATTTTATTAAATTGCTCTGTATTTATACAGTAATATTATTTTAAAATACAGTTTATCTTTGTAAAATAACTAAAAACACCTTTATAAAAACGTATTAAGTATGTGAAAATATATATGCTAGCGTTTAGGCTGAAGTTCTACTATTGACATTATAGTTACATTTTGCAGGTCCATACTGGAAAAAAACGTACCACTCAGAATTAATGTCCAGTAACAATCTCCAAACAATTAGTTGTTCCTCAAAATCTGTATTTTCGTCTGATACGGGCTCAAACATATCATATACACCTTGTCTGTAATGTATGAACAACACGGACAACATGTAGCTTCAACCAAGCGGAAACTTTACACTTCTTTAGTGTCAAGTACAGCATCTACTTAAGGTGTCAAGTGCCCTCTAGGGGTGGCAACATACAACATATAATACATGACATTGTCCCGTTTAATTTTAACATATTTCGTTGACATTTGTGACCCGCTCTGGCGAAATGAGTCGGAAGTCGCAACGTTCCGTTTTAAGATATGAGCCGATAATGTGGAAAAACAATGAAATTATCAAAAAATATATTTTTAGCTAATATCAAAGAACAGACATTAAAAAATAATCTCCCAAAGTTTCGTAGTCCAAATAATTGAGTAAAGGTGTTTAAATGACTATTAAAGTTGAAACAGTTTTACTAAATTCGCTGGAAATGAACATTGCTTCTCTCAAATCCTCTCGTCACCTCCGAGCATTTCGGGGGATCCCCTGAAACGTCACTCTCTCTCCAATTATGGTGTTACACGTTGTTTAGAGCCAATCAGAAATCTTCATAAAGGCTGATCATTTGTCAATGGGAAACCCCGGGGCACGCGATTGGTCCAGCCATCCTCCTGTCATACTCACAGCACTCTCCTCTCCTATTTAACTCCTTTTTGAATTGGTTACAGTGTTATTGTCAACTAACCTACACAAAGATCTGATTACATAGGCAAGCATTATTGTTTTGTTTTTGCTTGTTTCTCTGCCTCTCAATTTCTCTCACACGCGAACGCGCGCGCGCACACACACACGTGCGCGAACACGCATGCACGCACGCACACACACACACACACACACACACACACACACACACACGCACGCACGCACGCACGCACGCACGCACACACACACACACAGACACACACACAAACACACATTGTTTTGTGGGGACATTCCATAGACATAATGTTCTATTCCCTTCCCCTAACTCAAATCCCAACCATCACAGAAACCTTTCTGTTACTTCACATTTTCAATAAACATCATTCTGTTTGATTTATAAGCTAGTTTCCTGGTTTACTGTAATGGCATTAATATCAATGTCTTTGGTCAAATTAAGCTGTAAAATAAATAGTTTATCCCTTTAAAAATGCAATGGATTTTGAAAGATATCTACAAAAAACGGGCAAAAAACTTTAAAGGCGTTTTTCTCAGGTTTTCAGTTGGAAAAAGAGGACAGACAACCTTAATTCAAATGTCTATATCTTTAAAACCATTCAAGGTATGACTAGGATATCATTTGAAAGCTTATGGTCTCCTCTTTTCATTGGTACCAAAATCTCGATTTTGAAATTTGGGTCACTGTGACTCATTTTGCTGGATCAGGTCACATTTTTTGTCTTAAGATGCACACCTGAAGTGTTTTTCGTGAGGTATGTTTGTAAAAACTTCTTAAATGACTTAATATTAATAACGCCTAGTCTTGGATTAACCTAAACCCTGTCCGGGAAACCGCCCCGGTCTGTTTACTACTGTGAGCTACTGGCATTCAAAGGACACATTCTAGGGTTGTAAATGGACATGTTAACATGTTTGTGGATAATTTGTCCAAATAATAAAGTCAAATACTGTCTATGTAAATATTAGGGGTGTAACGATTAATCGTGCAAATGCGCGTTTTCTCAATGAATGAATTTGAATTAATTACGGTGAAATCCCGGCACATCCGAACGCCAGGGGGCGCTCTCATGCAGAAACTCCCTTTGTGCCACACAAGAAGTAGCATTACAAACCCTATTCCAGGAAATGTCTACTCAGGAATATTTATACGCTGTTCTTCAAATTGTTTCAGGTATTTTCATGATAATGAAGAATATTTTGAATGATTTTGTTTAACAAGTGTTGCTTTTTTAAATGCACGCTATAAACGACTCCGACTCATAACGATTTTAGATTGATAAGGACTTCCTACTGGCCAAATGCCGTAATAGACCTTTCTCACAACTTCCGCATTTATGACCGGAACTACGCAATCGTCGCGGAAATCTACTTCCTCCGCAGTCAAGGCAATGTAAAAAGCCGTATCTGTTCCATCAATTCCCTGTTGATGGTGAAGGTATACAGAAGTGGATTCAGGCTATCCGGCGAGACGTATAATGTGTCGTTTTAGTTAACAGTTCAGTAACAGTTATACTCGCTCTCTACTTACCTAGAAATTTATTGACAAATTCTTCATGGAAAAAGTTTTCCTCCATTAATCGTGTCACATCAGCAAATGTAATATTTGGCAAATCCGTTAACGAAGTTTTGTAGACTCTTTGATCCATTTTAAACTTGCCCGGGTTTATGTTTTTCTAGTGTGTTGACGCTTGACAGGAACTCCGCTTACATGACGATTACGTATTTCCGGTTACTGTGAGAAAGGTCTATACATGCACAAGCTGTGCATAAAACAAAGAATCACAGCCTTGCGATTCAGAATCGATTTCAGACAGGCATTTTTAATGAGGACCGCGATTGAATCGTGATTGAATCGTTACATCCCTAGTAAATATCAAAGAATAATTTAGCATATTGTATTAATGCATTATTTGGCACCTTTAAATCTGAAGTCGGTAACTTTTGCCTCTTTATCATCATCTTTGTTTGAAACGTGAATTTGCAGATTATGTATTTAACTTTCGAATGTCGTCAATCTGACATTTCTTATGAAATTGTACCCTGCAGCTCAAATTTTACAGCTTACCATTGTGAATCGGGGTACATATTTATTTATTTATCTTATTGTATCTATTTATAAGCAATATATTTTATTGTACAATTTGGTATTTTTGCTATCTTTTATAATATTGAAAAACATAGCAAAAAATATCAAGACAACTTTTTCTTAAAAAAGCGATGCCACAGAAGAACCATTTTTGGTTCCCCAAAGAACCTTTCAGTCAAAGGATCTTTAAGGAACCACGTCTTTCTTACCTTTTCATAGTCTTTTTCCATTACAAGGAACCTTTTGTGCAACAAAATAAGTTTCTGTGGATATTAAAGGCTCTTCATGTATCCAGACAAAAACGTTTCGAGAACCTTTTTTTTTGTAAGCGTATATGCACACTGTAATTTCCGTCCCCCACGTGAAATATAATTTACAGTCCTTTGACATGTGATAAAATAAAAATATCTCCACACCTACAAGCACACACACCAACATTCTGTCATCCCCTGAATCATCTGTCTCTCTCACCCGCTCTCTAACTTCACCTCCTTTTCATCATGACTTTTCAATCAATAATTCAGCTTCCCCTGCAGAGCAGAGCCACTGACGGACTGATTAAACACACAGAAGGCCTGAACTAAAGAAGAACGTGAGAGGGAAAAAGAGCAATGGGAGCAGACAGGAGAAGATAATGGAGAAGCAGATTATGACGATGGTAAGAAAGAAACGGACAGACGATACAAGAGAGGCCATGAAATCAAGGTTGAGTGGAGAAATGCATGATGGGAATGGGTTTCAAGGAAAAGGAAATGAAATAGTGATACAGTGAACGAGATAAACGCAGAAGAAGAGAATACAACCACGATGGCGATGAGGCCGCTAAGAGTCACGAAAAGTAGATTGACGAAGTCCAGAAAGAAACTATTATAGTAAGGGTGGGCAGTATAACCAAAACATTATCTTGAAAAGTCGCCATGAAAAAAAATTGAAAAACTGGAATATTGTGGTATTTTTTTTTACAGATGACTTCTCTGTTAGCTTCATTATTTAAAAAAAAATCATGTGCCCTCATAATCTTTAATGAAAAACACATCTCTCTTTACTTCTGGTCATATGGTATGACAGGTGGGCGGGGTCCGGGAGAAGATCGCTGCGATTAACAATTAGCAACACGACTCAACTTCAAACGATCCAATCAGATCTCGATGGACAAATTCAAATCCAGCCCTGCCTTATTTCATTTCAGAAGCCGTTTCACTCGGATATACGTTACCACGGTGAAATTTAGGCAATTGCTACTCCCAAAATGGCTTCTTCAGGCAAAAATCAGTATTTAGTGTTGACCTCTCTTGGCACTAAACACATCCTAAACTCTTTTGAAGAGACTTTTGTTTGAGATGTCTTTGTTATGACAACTTGACATTAACCATAACTTGTCATGCAACTTGACATTACCAAGACAACATAACTGACCACTTTTTAGTAGTGATACAAATTGAATTTGTCATTAAAATGTCATTAATTGTTAATACTCTGTCATATAGTTTTTTACAGTGTCATGAATATTTTTCTTGACCTCAACTATAGTGGTACAAATATAATTTGTCATTAAATGTCATTAAGTATTAATATTCTGTCAAATAGTTTTATAACAGCGTCATGAATATTTTTCTTGACCTCAACTACAGTGATACAAATATAATTTGTCATTAAATGTCATTAAGTTTTAATACTCTGTCAAATAGTTTTATAACAGCGTCATGAATATTTTTCTTGACCTCAACTACAGTGGTACAAATATAATTTGTCATTAAATGTCATTAAGTTTTAATACTCTGTCAAATAGTTTTATAACAGCTTCATGAATATTTTTCTTGACCTCAACTACAGTGGTACAAATATAATTTGTCATTAAATGTCATTAAAGGAATATTCCATTTTCTTAAAAGAAAAATCCAGATAATTTACTCACTACCATGTCATCCAAAATGTTGATGTCTTTCTTTGTTCAGTCGAGAAGAAATTATGTTTTTTGAGGAAAACATTGCAGGATTTTTCTCATTTTAATGGAGTTTAATAGAGCCCAACATTTAATACTTAACTCAACACTTAACAGTTTTTTTCAACGTAGTTTCAAAGGACTCTAAACGATCCCAAACGAGGCATAAGGGTCTTATCTAGCAAAACGATTGTCATTTTTGACAATAAAAAAAGCACTTTTAAACCACAACTTCTTGTCTAGGTCCTTTCCTGCGTGACCTAACGTAAATGCGTAGTGACGTAGGGAGGTCACGTGTTACATATATGAAAAGCACATTTGCGGACCATTGAAAACAATAAACTGACACAAATACATTAATAAGTATCAGTTGACATCAAACAACGTAGGAACGCTCCTCTTTCAACACGCTTGTAAACACTGGGGCGGAGTTTCGTGTTCGTCCTCTGTGACCTCTTGACGTCATGCCGTATTGCGTGGGGTCACGCTGGCGCATCACGACCGGATCTAGGCGAGAAGTTGTGGTTAAAAAGTGCATTTTTTTTTCTTGTCAAAAATGACAATCGTTTCACTACATAAGACCCTTATGCCTCGTTTGGGATCGTTTAGAGTCCTTTGAAACTACGTTGAAAAAAACTGTTAAGTGTTGAGTTAAGTATTAAATGTTGGGCTCTATTAAACTCCATTAAAATGAGAAAAATCCTGCAATGTTTTCCTCAAAAAACATAATTTCTTCTCGCCTGAACAAAGGAAGACATCAACATTTTGAATGACGTGGTGATGAGTGGATTTTTTTTTTAAGAAAATGGACTATTCCTTTAAGTGTTAATACTCTGTCAAATAGTTTTATAACAGCATCATGAATATTTTTCTTGACCTCAACCACAGTGGAACAAATATAATTTGTCATTAAATGTCATTAAGTGTTAATTATCTGTCAAATAGTTTTATAACATCATCATGAGTATTCCTCAGTATATAATGTTTCCTCCAGGTCTTAAGAGAAAAAAAAAATCATCAATAATAATAATAATAATAATAATAATAATTCAAATTAAAAAAATTATATTTTATTGCATTTGGAGACCGATTCACCTAAAATTAAATGAAAACTGTAAAATAATAGGTTAAGCCATGCAACGTTGGGTCCATATTGCATTAAATTAAATTAATTAAATGTTTTGTTCCATTTTTCTTTTATGTCAGAAAATGTCAGAACCCTCTGTGTGAGGAAAAACAAGTTCTGTTAGTTGTCCGTAATTTTATTTTTGTGCACATACATAAAGTTAAGTATAATCTTTTGACGTGTCTGTTGCATTTTGTTAAGGTATTTAAAATTATTTGATATTGTATTAACACTTAATGGCATTTAAATGACAATTGCAATTTGTACCACTGTAGCTGAGGTCAAGAAAAATATTCATGATGCTGTTATAAAACTATTTGACAGAGTATTAACACTTAATGACATTTAAATGACAGTTCAATGTTATGTTAACCCATATAGCTAGGTAGTTTCTTAAGTTTAATAATTATTCTGCTATGTCATGTTTATGACATGTATTGGTTCATATCAAGTTGTCATAACAAAGACATTTCAAACAATGTCATCTTTGCATTAAAAATTTGCATAAAATCTCCTTCATGTTCATAGCACATGTCATGATTATGAGGGTGTCATGTCAGTCTTATGCACACCCCTTCAAGTAAAGTGTTACCGACTTTTTTATGACTGACGGTTTTCTACGTAAAATCTTCCTACAATATCACCTTGAGATATTTAATATTGACCAGTTAAGTTCATGTCAAAGATCGAAATTAATGACTGAAATCAAACTTTATTAGATATGAGACTTTAGCCTGGATTTCACGGTCACATACGGTGAGAAGCAAGAAAAATGATAGAGTAGCATATTGGGGGAAAGGGTCTGCGGGAAAACTTGACGAGGAATATAAAAAATGAAAGGAAGGGATGAAGGACAGAAGAATAAGACTATGAGATGGAGCGAGAAGTGACAGGCTTGATTCACTTCCCTTCTTTAAAAGCTTTTTAAATAGTATTAATGAGAACATGACACACGCCGCGCCGCTAACTCTTAAGTGATGCGGTTTGAGTGATGGATGCTTTCTAAGTAAGAAAAAGTTTATGTACACGAGTAAATAAGAGAAGCGTTGGTAGGCGCGGCACTCGATAAGAAACATATCATGACTGTCGCATTGGGCTGGCAACGTCATGTGACTGCCGAATTCGGCAGCAAAGTTAAACAAGGCCCTGTGAGACCGTCTCTCTTAAGAGGCATATGTGCTAGCTTTACACACGCACACACATAATGAAGCGAGGCATGCGTCAGATAAAGCCTGTGAAGTTATTTATCATGTCCAAGGGGTGAGCTGCCTCTGTAAGATACAAAGAAAATGAATCTTGATTCATATGCATGAGCAAAAGGCCTGGAAGCGTCTAAGAATGTAACAACTGACCCGTGAAGCCTCCTCTCTTGATTTTGGTCTCTCTTTGCATCTTTCGCGGCCTACAACATCCACAGATTTTACCTCACGCCGTTCCTGTCATTTAAGCATCAAGCCATTTATAGAATGGCGAAACACCTTGCCTGGAAGCCATGTTGCAGATAAAGTGCGTTGTTATGGCGACCGGTCATGCCGGCAGATAATAGGCTAATTGACCTGTTAGTGGTGGGATCTTAATCTACCTCCAAATTTCACACAGTCCCTTCTCACGGGAGTCACAGGGTCATTCCTTATCGTAAAACACTGATGTGCACATACAGAGACACTATAAGATCAATAAGGTTGTTTTTTGGCAATGGGTCAAAAACGGACAAACCCAACTTGCTGGGTTGTAATTTGACCTATTGTTTACCCATTATTGGGTCAAAAACAAACATTCTCGGGGTTAATTTAACCCAACGGATGGGTTTGACCACTTTTTGACCCAACGCTGGTTTAAAAAATAACCCAGCATTTTGCAAAGGAAAAACTGCAAAGGACTACACATTCTGAGGTAAATACTAGTTTTCTAATTGGTCTAAGCTCATCAAGACAGTTAAACTTAAACCTGTGGTAGGAAGAAATAGACAAACCCAACCATAAGGTCTGCGTTGATTCAGCTATAGACTTCTAGGTTGATTTAAACCCAACGGTTGGGTTTGTCTATTTTACTCAACCTTGGGTTGAAACAACCCAGTATTTGTTTTGACTGACCGCCGAGGTCAACTTGGTAGACCATCAAACCTGATGATAACAAGCCTTTCATGCTCCACAGAAGAAAGCCAAATAGGTTTGTAATGACTAGTGTGAGTAAATGATCACAGTGTATGAAACTGGATCACTTTAAGCTGATAGAAACTCTTTTCCCAGCAGGAAAAAACTACCAAAGCCTCTGGAGAAGGGTGATTTGATTGCACAGGAAAGAAAAGAGGGACTCCAAGACATGCGAGTTCTTAACACACTGTATTTTTCCATGTTTGGTCGGAGGAAAGAAGAAAAACAAGCGAAAATTCCCATCATGCATTGCAGCAGTGAGGTCAAAATCTCTAAATTACTTGCAGGATTTAACTTTGTGTCATGCAAATTTTTCACTTAAGTTAAATATTTTCAGCTTGCGCAACGATTCGTTTGAGACGAAAAGCAGGTTTTTTCCGCGGCAGTCGTGTCGCCCAATTCACGTCATTCGCAGCGTCCTGTGCGAGTTCGCGTCTTTGTATTGACTTTTTATGTTATCTGCTTGCGCAAATCGTTGAATTTGCGTTTGGTGTGTATGCCCCATTAGAGTTTTGTGATCGATTTTTAAGCTGTAGACAACAAAATATGCTTTGGTTGTTAAGAACAGTATACAATTAATAGATCGATAATGAATATAAGGGTTGGTACCCTAAAGGGCGATTTATAGTCGTGCGTAGGTGCTACGCCGTAGCTACGGCGTAGGCTATCCGTAGCCTGTGCGTAGCTCTGCGTAGCCTGACGCGCACCTCACAAAATTCCTAACAGCACGTCGGACCTACGCGGACCGCAAGCTCTGTGATTGGTCCACCAGAACCCCTCCCGTCAGGTAAAAAACTGCGTCATAGGTATTTCCGTTTGAGAGGGTGAAAACAAAGATGAGCCAAGTTGAGGAGTGATTTAACTCAAACTGCAACATAAGTCGCTGTTTATTTACTTCCATCATTGCTGGTCTTCTCAAATTATACACAACAAGTTGCTATTTCTTCTTCGTTTGTGGGTTAACTTGCTTAGCTTCTTCTTCTGTGACGACTTCTGCTGCTACTGTGGTTACACGCGTGATTACTGCCAACCAGCGGTTTCGCGTGTGTTTGCACGTCGATGCGGACGGCGACGCACAAGTATAAATGAAAACCGATGCGGAACCTACGTCGTCGCTGCTACGCCGTAGGACCTACGCACGACTATAAATCGCCCTTTAGGTTCCTTTTGTACAAATATACAAAACATAATGCAATGTTGTACACTTTGGGATACATTACTGTACAGTTAAATGTTTTGTACCCCCAACATTTCACATTGGTACACAATAGGTCCTTGGGGTATAATATTACCCAAAAAGGTACAACATTGAATTATGTTTTGTATACCTGTAAGATACTAAACGGAACCTTATAGGGTGATAGAAAAGTTACAGTTTTGTACTTTTTTGATGTAGGTAGAGGTCTTATTAATAATAAAACCATTTTACATTGCTGAAAATGAACCTACAGTAGCTTAGAGGGGTTTGGTGGTCTAACAAAACCTATTCAAGGTTCACAAACAAGAAACCACATTAGGCGTTTTCTCCAACATGGTTGTGAGATCTATTTGATTATTTTGCATGCTTTGACTTCTTTAGTAACACGAATTTGTAAATCAAAGGTCTCCATCGTGAAGCGTCAAATTGTTTATCAGTCTCTCTGACCGTTCTTCACAAAAGCACTCCCGAAGGGTGCGAGACGGATAAACATTGCTGTACTTTTCTATTTTCATCTTCCTCAACTTTCCCCATGTCTTCATTTCACAGGGTTCTTGTTGCTGTGAACTTCTGAATTTCGCGGTACAAATCACATTGCGGTGATGATGGAGAGTACAAAGGTTTGGTGCTTGATGCTTGTGATGCTATGACAGAATACTAATAAGAAGAGAAAGGCTTTTGCAGGCAGATGCATGGTATGTGTTGGCCCCATATCTACGCTTTTTTTCTGAAATTAAATACATGTTTGTGTTGTTATACAGATTAAAAGGGTCTGACCATTTTAAATGCAGATTTATTTCCTGTGTTGGTGTATTTACTATTGATACAGGACTTTACGGTGGGAGATTTTGAAAAGGTTGTCTGTAGGCAGCAAAGATATCAAGCATTTTGATAATGTTAAAGGGGACATATCATGAAAATCTGACTTTTTTCATGTTTAAGTGCTATATTTGGGTCCCCAGTGCTTCTATCAACCTAAAAAATATGATAAAGCAATGCCCTCTGAAACAAAGTCTCTTCTACAGGTGACCTTTTTCCAAAAATAAAGCATAAATGCAAGGACTGTCCTTAGTCTTATTTTCCTATAGAAATATCTAGGCATCCTTAAGATAAATGTAAATTCAAAGCAAAAGGCACAATATATAAGGTCTGTTTTTCAGAGAAATCAAATTAAATTTATTGAGTTTATAAAGCAAGAAAAACATTTGGCAGAAAGGTAAGAAGTGTAACTTAATTCAAAGGTAAAACAAGTTTGTCTTCTCTAAAGTAGATTTAATTTCTGTATTTTATCATCTGAAGTATTGTTATCTGAAGATGTTTAGATATTTCTACTGAAAACAAGGCAACAATACTGATAAAGAACAAATATATTTGTACTTTCTTCTCTTTAAAAAAATAAAAATCATGTGGCTTTTTATAAAATAAAACAAAATAAAATGTGGTATATACAGTAGATTATATAATAATTTAAATACAATAAAATAAGTGTTATGAAATATCTCCATTACCTTTTCTTTGTAATGCTCCCTGTTCCTCAAAATATAAAATGCACTGTCAGAAGACTGATCTCACGTAAACTCGTGTTATCATCACGAAAAATTAGATTCATTTATTCATGTTTTTTCTTGTCTTAAGCACGAATGTCTTTTTCGTGTCCCTCGCACAAATTTCTATAAACAGTTTTTCGTGTCCGTTGCACGACTTTCTGTTTCGTGTCATTTTAGGTATTGTTTTCTCATTGTTTTTTCCCCTATTTTCTTACCAGTGTCGCTCGGGGTTGGGGTTACATTTTTAGACATCCAAACCCCAACTCCAGGCGAGAATAGTTTTAAAAGCGGAAGAAAAACATGTAGAAACCAATACATAAAAGTACATCCTAACCCAAACCCCAAATCTAACCCCAACCCCAAGCGACAATGATTTAAAAACAGAAAAAAGAGAAAACAATACATAAAATGACACAAAAAAGAAAGTCGTGCCAGGGACACCAAAAACTATTTATAGAAATCTGTGCACATGACACAAAAAAACATTCATGCTTAAGGCACGAAAAAAAGTGAATTTAGAAAATTGAGGAAAAAGGAACAAAACTGTACCTTTCCTGTCACCCTCAAAGGTTCACTTTTGTACCTTTATGGGTGTGCAACACATTGAAATGTTACAATGGGGTACAATACTATACCTTAAGGACCTTTTGTGTACCTATAAGCACCAATTTTGTACCAGTTAAATGTTAGGGGTACAAAACATTTAACTTACAGGTACACAATAGGTCCTCAAGGTACAGTAATGTACCTAAAAGGGTACAACATTTTATTTAACATTGTATCTCTTGTTCTATCTCTCTCTCTGCTTTCGTCCTTGGGCGTGAGTATTAGCAATCTTTTTGCTGATGTGTTTCATTTCATTGACATTAGCATTTCGGTTATAAAAGCCTTTATCTGCATTGTAAGAGACATACCGAACGTTTGGTTTGTGTCAGCAAGAACGTGAAGAGTTTTGGGAAAGCGTCTCAGATTCACACTTGATGGATGAACCCAACCGCCAATCAGATCCTGAAGTCACCTCAGACGGATCTGACAGAGCTTAAATTGGAAGCAATGGTTAGAGACAGCGATGAAATAGTGACGTGGACCGAGCGAGAACCCATCAAATATTAATGCTCTGCCAATGCAATGTCTCAGTTTCTGGCCATATCCGTTTTAAAGGTGGACTGTGTAACTTTTAAGAAGATCTCTTGAAAGAAATGCAATACAATATACATAACCATATTAGTAGTGGTGTATAAAGACCTTACATAATGAACTGTATTGTTTTTATTACCGTTTTTATCTACATACACCACGAGTCCCCCTATATGCAAGTCGCTTTTATGTTTCTAAAGTAGCCCTAAACAGACAAACTGCTCTATAGCGCGCGTTTTGTACCTACGTTTTCTCAGACGATGTGTTTGTCGTGTGGCGGCTACCGCAGCTTTTCTATGCGTTTCAAAAGGCTGTGGACTGAGCCATTGCTTGCAATCTCACCCCGGGATGAAGCTACAAATCTACACAGTGGACCTTTATGAAACAGTTTATCCAAATATAATTTCCCTTATTTATTTATCCCCCTTGATGTATAGTTGAACACAACCAAATGGGAAAATGGGCGGGGCTTTGATATCATGGCTCCGCCTTACGATTACCAAAGCACAGACTCTGGCTCCAAATGATGTCATGGACGCAAAATGTTAGTGACTGGATGATATTTTATACAAACACTCTTTAAAATTAATTATTAAAGAAGGTGCGTTGGCAAAAATAAACAGTATCTTCTGTCACTGAAGCACTGCTGGTACCAATTATAATTCAACCTTTTAATTCTTCTGACATGTTTTTTTTCCTTCAGCATCCATCCTTCGACCTTGCCACCTTGGTCTGATGTTCGCCAATCTAATCTCTCCATGTTTGTCTCTCTCCTTTGACTATCTGCCCTGGGTATTTTTCCTTCAAGTTCTGCGTACGACTATACCGCCGTCTCTCTCTCTCTCTGTTTCGCTGGTAATCACACAGCCCAGATTAGTTCCCTTGTGACTTCTTCCTCAGATCTGAGGCTTGATTCTGAAGGAATGAAATGGTCACAGAAAGCGAGAGAGATAGGGAATGTGTTTACAGTCTGCCGGCAAAACCTTGAGCGTGAAAATAATAACTAGCAGTGAGAACAATCATTGACCTGACGGCCGTGTGCAGAACTAAATATATGATAAATTTATACTATTTATACTGTGAATATACTCTTTAAATAGTACTTTTTGCAGAAAAGAACATCCCTACACTTATTTTTTGGCTTGAATGTAACTCTACACCCTTACCTTATTTAGTATATGCAGATCTAAAGTATGAATATGTGAATTAGTCCCCGCCTCTACTCAATCGGATAGCTCAACCATACAGTAATTATGAATATGCTAATTAGTCCCAAGCAGCCTCCACTCTATTGCTCCACCTTGGACCATAGACATATATGTGAATAGATGCTGCATTCGGCAGTTTCAGACACATAACTGTTTAGTGTGGTTTCCCATAATGCAATTTGGATCTGCAAATTTTCTTTGTGCTGATGTAAACAGGTTAGAGCAAAAAAAAAAATTTATTTTGCCTTGAACACGAATGTGTTTTCGTGTCAATCTCACAAATTGTTATAAATAGTTTTTCGTGTCCGTGGCACAACTGTCTTTTTCGTGTCATTTTATGTATTGTTTTCTCATTTTCACCCCTATTTTAAATCATTGTCGCTTGGGGTTGGGGTTAGATTTGGGGTTTGGGTTAGGATATACTTTTATTTATTGGTTTCTACATTTTTGTTCTTCCGCTTTTAAAACTATTCTTGCCTGGAGTTGGGGTTTGGGTTAGGATGTCTAAAAATGTAAAAGAAAGTGATTCCAACCCCAACCCCAACCGACAATGGTAATAAAACAGGAAAAAACAATGAGAAAAAAATACATAAAATGACACGAAAAAGAAAGTCGTGTGACGGACATGAAAAAACTATTCATAGAAATTTGTGCAATTGACACGTAAAAGAACCCAGCCCCTAAGGTGACATTGTAGTAAAAAAAATAAAAGTTTAGTTTCATGTGCTCACGTGAAACTTTGGCGTGCTCACGTGAAACTTTGGCGTGCTCACGTGAAACTTTGGCGTCCTCACGTGAAACTTTCGCATGCTCACGTGAAACTTTCGCATGCTCAACTTTTAGTTTAGTTTTGGCTTTCACGTGCGCACACAAAACTAAACTTTATTTCATTTTATATTTAATTTTTGCTCCATGTCCCCTTAGGGGCTCCATATAAAGACATTCGTGCTCAAGGCACAAAAAAGCTGAATTTTGTGCCATGGACACAAAAAAATTCACAATTTTCATGACTATAACACGACTTTCCGTGAGATCCGTCTGGGTTAGAGCATTCACACAACACAGGTGAGCATCATAGAAGTAAAGCTAAAGCAGTAGGGCTGCAATCGTTTTACCACATGGGGAATTTAAATGAAGTTTATTTAACAAGTTTGGGAAGACCTTGGTCATGTAATCCAACCAATTAGCGCACATAGGGTCTATACTGTATATAGCCATCCATCACCTCTGTCCCGTGACAGTTTTTTGCAGCATCTCTCCTCTACCCCATCACCTCAGTCTTTGCTGGAACAGTATATCTATCCCAGTTAAAAAGGGGGAGTACTCGAATATTTCGAGCTCGGAGCCCTCCCGTTGGACAGCATGCCAGATATGCTTTATTTAATATTTTATTACATGTTAATGCAAACTCGTGAAATAACCTGCATCAGCATTTTTTCGTATGCGTTTTTTTTCCATGCGCAAGAAAAATAACCTTCTCTCGGAGGCATTTATGATGGACAGCTTATTAGGATCGCAACCTCTACAGATCATGAGTACACATGTACACTTGACATAAATGCTAGTTGATTCGCATCTCGGCAGCATTCAGACGAAACTAAACAAAACATGGATCACATATCAACTAGGCTTTCGCCGCAGTACAAAAATCAATATGCTGTAATTTCCAAACAATTTTTAAACGGAGAGAGGTAGTGAGAAACATAGCATAGAAATATAACACCTAGCATGTTCATGTTGCTTTGTTGGCAGACCATGGCACTAGCAATGCAATTTAACTAAGGGTTAAAATAAAGACAAATAGACTCAGATTTGATTTTTAAACATATCAGCCAAGATGTAACACGTATAGATGAAGAGGTAATGGAAAATTTGTGTTGATATTCTGTATAGGTGCTCAGTGGATGTTTCTCTTTTAAAGGCCACATTTAAATGTGAATTAAATGTCAAATCTCAAAAGCCATTTTGCAAAACATGTGTGCTGGCAAACTTCACCCAAAATGTGAGTCTTGCGTCATTATATTTACATTTATGCATTTGGCAGACCCTTTAATCCAAAATGACTTACAGTGCATTACAAGCCATACATTTTATCAGTATGTGTGTTCACTAGGAATCAAACCCACAACCTATTGCATAACTTAAGCAATGCTTTACCAGTTTAGCAACAGGAACACGACCGATTACCAACAAAATCACAGATTTAGTTTCAGTTTTTTCCTTTTACTTCAAACTCAGATCAAGGTAAAGATTTTTGCTACATTGTCATATAAACTTTTATTAATGCCCTGTGGTCACGCATATTAAGAAATGGCCTTGGCTCCTCCACTGAATGTTATTTGCTTTTTATTGCATTTAAATGTTTTTTCCTACACTTTGAACATATATTTTAAAATCGCGCCTATCGGAAAGAGAAGTCACCGGCCGCCAATGTTAGGCAGTATAAAGTAAATGCATACCAGTGATGGGTTGTTTTAACCCATTGTTTGGTCAAATATGGACATTTTCTAGGTTAATACAAACCAACTGTTGGGTTTGCCCATATTTTACCCAACCATGAGTTGAAAACAACTCAGCATTTTTACTTTCACAGCCTTGTATACAGGAAATGTCGAGTTATCCCACTTTATCCATCTTCAAATAGCACCTCTTCAGGGATTTTATTGCAGGAAGTTTACTGTAGCTCTGATGGCATAAGGATTTAATGGGCACCCATTGGTCCACCTTTTGATTTATAAATCCCATTTAAAATCAGTAACGCTGCTTCCAATTTGGCACCATAAACCTGGGTTCCCTATCGACAGGTCACCTCAAACAAGTAATTTTATACGGGTTGTACGTTGATTTGGCAAATATCCAAACATGCCTTAAACAGAACAGAACTGATGAGAACAAAATGTGCAAAAGCAACCTTCGACACCAAATGCTTATGTATGCGCAATTTTGAAAACATTTCATAGTGCCAAGAAAGTAAATCTTGCAAGTTAAAAGGAATTTAATACAACCATGTATATATTTGCAAAGCTTGATTGGGTTCACAAGTTTGTTGACACTCTAGGATAGCTTGCCAATATCGAAGGGATCTTAAATATTTGGCCTGCCCTTCATCTAGATGCCTATAATAACTGGCCTGCTGTTGTTACTCACTACGAGATTGAGTCGACCTGCCCTGATCTTTCTTTCTTTGTTTGCTTATAGTTTTACTTAAAAGGGGTCCTATCATGACCCTTTAAGTGTTGATTTTGTTTTTGGGGTGTATGAGGATAGAGAGAACATCTCCCTTTGGAGTCGAGTTTAAGTTTTGTTTTTGTTTAAGTACACTGCAAAAAATTATTTTCAAGAAAAAAAAAGTATAAGCATTTTTGTCTTGTTTTCAGTAAAAATATCTAAAATTCTTAAATTAAGATGCTTTTTCTTGATGAGCAAAACGACCCAAGAAAATAAGTCTAGTTTTTAGAAATATAATTTAATAGAATAAAATTTGAAAGTGATTTTGTGCATAAAACAAGCAAAAAAATCTGCCAATGGGGTAAGCAAAAAAATCTTGAAATTTTTTCTTAAACACTAAATTCAAGAAAAATTTGCTTACCCCATTGGCAGATTTTTTTGCTTGTTTTATGCACAAAATCAACTAAATTTGATATTTTTGGTCTAAAAACTAGACTTATTTTCTTGGGTCAATTTTTTTATATTTTTGCTGAAAACAAGACAAAAATACTAAGAATGTTTTTTCTTGAAAATCATTTTTTGCAGTGTAAACATTATTTCAAAAAAATATTTCATAAATCATCATACACACTGCAAAAAATTATTTTCAAGAAAAATAAAATTCAGCAAAATGACCCAAGAAAATAAGTCTAGTTTTTAGACCAAAAATATCAAATTTAAGTGATTTTGTGCATAAAACAAGCAAAAAAATCTGCCATTGGGTTAGCAATTTTTTCTTGAATATAGTGTTTAAAAAAAATTTCAAATGTTTTTACACCTAAAATACATCTTGATTTAAGATAAAAGATATTTTTACTGAAAACAAGACAAAAATACTACAAAAAATGTTTTCTTGAAAATCATTTTTGCAGTGTAAACATTTTTCAAAAAATTATTTCATAAATAATGCAAAAAAAAATTATTTTCAAGAAAAACAATTCTTAGTATTTTTGTCTTGTTTTCAGTAAAAATATAAAAAATTCTTAAATTAAGATGTTTTTTCTTGATGAGCAAAACGACCCAAAAAAATAAGTCAAGTTTTTAGACCAAAAATATCACATTCAAGTGATTTTGTGCATAAAACAAGCAAAAAAATCTGTCAATGGGGTAAGCAAAAAATCTTGAAAATGTTTCTTAAACACTAAATTCAAGAAAACAATTGCTTACCCCATTGGCGGATTTTTTGCTTGTTTCATGCACAAAATCTCTTAAATTTGATATTTTTGGTCTAAAAACTAGACTTGTTTTCTCGAGAAAATACATCTTGATTTAACAATTTTTAGATATTTTTACTGAAAACAAGACCAAAATATTAAGAAAATGTTTTCTTGAAAATCATTTTTTGCAGTGTGCATGTACATTTTATATATATGAAGAGTTTCGTTGCAAAACGAGATAACTCCATTTTTTTAATTGTTCAGAAATCTCGTTTTTTGGTTGTGCATTCCAATTAATATCAATTCAACTGCAGTTGGTTTGTTTTGATTTAAACCTTCATAACTTAAAAAAATACAGCTAAGTAGCACCATAAAACAAAATAATAACATAATAATAAACATGTTTTGACAAAAATGTTAAAAAATGGATTTATCTTGTTTCGGAACGAAACTCTTCATATACAGTATATAACATCTGACAAATTGAAGAAATAAACACTCACAGCTCTTGCGCAATGCTCGCGCCATGCTTAATAAGAGGCTTTGGTTGTATGTCATTGTATGTCAAATGGAAAAACAAGGTGATGTACGTACGTCGCTCGTAAATCACTGCCATGACCGTTAAGACGCCACTTAATGCCAATCAGATTTTTAACGTAGCAGCTGAACAAACTCAGTCAGTAAACCTTGATGGCCTTGTAGTGCATGTTATTTACAGCTGCACTATGCCCTCATAAAAAATCGATAATAGGACACCTTGGACAAGGATGTTGTGTCTTTTATTAGACGCACAAATGGTTGTACTTAAGCTAAATCTTAAACTGCCCTTAAGAATACTATAGCATACTTTACCGTGCTATGTATAAGATTATGTCCATGAAGCACACTATAGTCTGTATTATACTCTTAAACGTACCGTTAAAGGTACAAAACCTGTTTAATCCTCAAGGTAAAAAAGATGTGAATGGACATTTTGATGCAAGGAAACTGATTATAAAGAACAAAATATTCACTTACATAAAGGAAGTGGTTCCTTTATGTTGATCTTTTCCCTAGCAAACAACTGTAAAGAACTTGGTGGATTTAAACCAATATATACATATATAGGCCATTGGCCTTATCTTGAGCATTTCATTTAATATAGACCCTTGGGAACGTAAATTTACTATGAGCCCATTTGTTTTCCTATCTATCCATCCATCCATCTTCCCTATAGTGCATTTACAGTAAGTAACCGCCTTTACCTTCACACCATGTCCATTTAAATGCTTATGCTCCTTTCCATACATTGAGAAATTGCCCAATTTCGGCCACCAGCACTGGGCACACTCGCATACCGGCCTCCAGATGATGGGGAAACCCTGCGCGTCCCCTCTGTGCCAACTAAGTCTGCAACCAAGGATGAGAAATGAGAGCTGAAGGCTTAGCTGTTCATCAAAGAGTGAAATACTTATCTCTCACCACAGAGACCCGAGCAGCGTTAGTTCCTATACATCTGCCCCTGAGCGACTAACGCTGGGAGAAACATAATTCTGTTGAAGGACGCAGATACGTAAATAGCCAATGTGGGTTTTATTAAATGTTACTAGTATTTCACTTTTCCCAAGAACGCCACTCTTTATACTTCCATATGTCTGAACCAGTCCCTTTCTGAAATATCTTGCCTTTTCAGTTTATAAAGCCTTTAATTTTAAACAAAGAATAAGGCAACAGGATTACGTTTGATTTTCGCACTTGGTTTTTGATGAACAAGAGCAAAATTTGCTATCCTTGGAAATTGCTTCGAGACATTCGAGAAACAGAGTGAGTCAGAGATACAGACAAAGACTCAATGAGTGCCAGAGAGCTGATCATTTATTTATAACCGGCTTACGGCCACGACTGCAGTGGGTTGTCAGTAAAATGAGAGGTTTTGTGGACGTACGTAAGAGCCTTGAGAGCAGCACGTGTGTCAGGAGGTTGACTGTTCTTCGCAAACCTTTACGTTTTCACTCACGTCAATTTGAAACACAATATTTGCATAAAATGTTGAACTATGAGCTACGTACAGACGCATTTGATAGACATTTGATAGTAGTGCCCAATAAACGGCTCTGGGCATTCGTAATCCACGCCTTAAATACGAGAAAATCAGCATATGGTTCCCAGACCACGTCTCATTCTCTAGGAGACTGGTCTGGTGTTAGCCAGGCTATCACTTCTAAGCAATCCGAGATATACATGTCCATCATCTTTCAGACAGATGCACACATTTGGTGTTATTTTAGTAAATGTCTTTGCTTTTCCGAGCTTTAAAATGCTGGAAAACAGGGATCAGGGAACGACTTCTGACTTTAACCCCCCCAAAAAATGCATTCATCCTTCACAAAGGTAATCCACACGGCTCCAATGGGTTAATAAAGGTCTTATGTGGGTAATCAATGCGATTTTGTAAGAAAAATAACCAGATTTCAAACTTTATAAGCTGTAATAATTAGCTTCCGGTAACAGCGCCATCTTGGACTTACGTGATTCATGCGAGAGTTTTAACGTAGTGAACGTTGGTTGGCATCGTGAATCGTGTGAGTTCATGATGCCGTCGTTACGGAAAGCTAGTCATTACAGTTTATAAAGTTTAAAATATGGATATTTTTATTACAATGTTGCATCAATTACCCGCAAAATACCTTTATTAACCCTTTGGAGCCATGTGGATTACTTCTGTGAAGGATGAATGCACATTTTAGGGTTTTAAAGTCAAAAGTTGTTTCCTGATCCCCGTTTTCTGAAAGATGATGGACATATATGTATCTCGGATTGCTTGAGGGTGAGCAAATCATGGGGTAATAAAAAAAAAAAAAAAAATTCTCATTTTAGGGTTGTTGCGTTTACACATTTTAAAAAGTGGATTGTGCATAATAGGTGCCCTTAATGTATTTTCCATTCATAATCTGCGCAAACATACATGTAGCTTTCCAAACAAAAACCTTTTTGATGTACGCAACCTGACAGCAAAATGCCGCCAAATATATTTTGTAAATTGCTAACACGTGGCTTGGGAGAACAAAGAAACTACAAAGACAAACGAAGCAAATATGATGTCTTTCATCTTTGAAAGCCAGACTCAACAAAGTCAAAGGATGACATTGTTTTGAAAATAAACTTCTGTTTTTTTTTGTTTCTGTTAATTGGGTCTGTGGTTAGATTCTCCAAATATGTCAAAAACACACAGAGGATTAACCGGTCATGCTGTAAATGAGGGGGCAAGACTCTAATTAATAAATGTTAAACAGCTCGCTGAAAAATAATCCATGCTACTCCAGGACAACAAATTTTACAGCTTATGTGCATAACCATCAAAATTAAGACTATTTTCTGTGTCGGGAGAAGGACAAAGGGAACCACAATGAATCTATGCTAGAAACAGGGTATAGGTCTGAGCTAATGGGTCTGTTTTAGAAATATGTATGTGTATATATATATATACAACCCCTGGCAAAAAGTATGGAATCATCCCTCTCAGATGATGTTCATTCAAATGTTTAATTGTGTAGAAAAAAACCCAAGTACATATATGCCACAAAACAATTTTTACTCAACAATCCAAACTTCTGGCTGTATAAAACACTTTAAAAAAAAAACAAAGAAAGATAATTATAGTCAATTACAACTGTTTTTACAGATCAAACAGAGGAAAAAAATATGGAATCACACAAATCTGAGGAAAATTATATGGAATCACCAAATAAAAACACTACTAGTACTTTGTTGCACCACCTCTGGCTTTTATAACAGCTTGAATTCTCTGAGGCATGGATTTAACTAATGACAAACAGTATACTTCATCTATCTGTCTCCAGCTTTGTCTTATTGCAGTTGCCAGATCAGCTTTGCAGGTTGGAGCCTTTTCGTGGACCATTTTCTTTAATTTCCACCACAGATTTTCAATTGGATTGAGGTCTGGACTATTTGCAGGCCATGCCATTGACATTATATGTCTTTCCTGTAGGAATGTTTTCACAGATTTTGCCCTATGGCACGATGCATTATCATCCTGAAAAATGATGCTACCATCACCAAACATCCTTTCAATTGATTGAATAAGAAAAGTGTCCAAAATCTCAACATAAACTTGTGCATTTATAGGAGATGTAATGACTGTCATCTCTCCCATTCCTTTACCTGACATACAACCCCATATCATTAATGATTGTGGAAATTTGCATGTTTTCTTCAGGCAGTTGTCTTTATAAATTTCATTGGAACGACACCAAACAAAAGTTCCAGCATCATCACCCTGCCCAATGCAGATTCTTGATTCATCACTGAACTCTCATCCAGTCATCCACAGTCCAAGATTGTCTTTCTTTAGCCCACTGAAACCTTGTTTTTTTCTGTTTAGATGTTAATGATGGTTTTCGTTTGGCTTTTCTGTATGTAAATCCCATTTCTTTTAGGCGATTTCTTACAGTCCGGTCACAGACTTTGACTCCACTTTCTGCCCATTTGTTCCTCATTTGTTTTGTTGTGCATTTTCTGTTTTCACAGCATATTGCTTTAAGTTTTCTGTCTTGGTGCTTTGATGTCTTTCTTGGTCTACCAGTACGCTTCCCTTTTACAACCTTTCCATTTGATTTGTAGTTGGTCCAGATTTTAGACACAGCTGACTGGGAACAACCAACATCTTTTGCAACATTCCGTGAAGATTTACCTTCTTTCAGAAGTTTGATAATCCTCTCCTTTGTTTCAACTGACATCTCTCGTGTTGGAGCCATGAGTTATGTCAATCAGCTTGGTTCAACACATCGCTAATGTGTGCAAGCACTCTTGTTTAACTGCAGACTAATTAGCAGTTGTAATCAGATACAGGTGTTTGTTTTAGAAATGCAAAGTGCATGCTGATTCCATATAATTTTCCTCAGATTTGTGTGATTACATATTTTTTTCCTCTGTTTGATCTGTAAAAACAGTTGTAATTGACTATAGTTATCTTTCTTTGTGTTTTTTTAAAGTGTTTTGTACAGTTAGAAGTTTGGATTGTTGAGTGAAAATTATTTTGTGGCATATATGTACTTGGTTTTTTTTCTACACAATTAAACATTTGAATGAACATCATCTGAGAGGGATGATTCCATACTTTTTGCCAGGGGTTGTATATATATATATATATATATGTATGTATGTATGTATGTATGTATGTATGTATGTATGTTTGTATATATATATTTATTTTAGAGATGCACAGATATATTGCCCAAAGCCATTTTGTCTTACTATTGGCCGATATTTTAAAAATAGCCGCTAGTTGTGGCCGATAGACGGTATAGACGGTTTCATCGCACGCGCGGTGACGCAATTATGCGTCTAGTCCGACCTTTACTTCTGGTTTCAGTTTTTTTTATTGTCTGACTAGTTGCTAAACTGAAATCTTGAACAAGTACCTCGTCGAAAATAACAAATGTTTTGGTTTCCTAGGTAATCTACGTGTTGTTTATTTTGCTTGTTATATAAATAAATTAATTTAAATAGACTTTGTTGTTATTTATTCTTCGCAGAGTTTACCGGAAGTTACATGAAAGCTGCTTGTTTATGTTGTTGCTGCTGAAACTGTCTATAATATATAGTTTAATGTTTAATATTAATGGTCATTACATGAATGAATAACAATCAGAAAATGTAATCTTCAGAATTTACTTAATGCAATTTAATATCACAACCAAACTACTGTATGAGCATTTGCAGATATTACTCTGAATCATCGGCGATGGGTATTGGTGAAAAAAATCGGTTTTACATTTTGGCAGACACTTTTATGCAAAGTGACTAACAGTGCCTTTAAAGTATACTATTTATTTTTATCAGTATGTGTGATCCTTGGAAATCAAACCTGTGATCTTTGCACTTCAAACACAGTGCTCTACAAATTGAGCTATTTATAAATCTGACAAAAATGTAACAAATTGACTATTAAATAGTTATTAGGATGACCTACACTATAAAGCAGAGGTCTTCATCCTTTTTTTAACCAAACCTTAATGGAAAGAGGAGAGAGGCCCCCTAGTACATGTCACATAACATTTAAATGTAACTTAATGACGAAAATGTAATTGTGGGAATGTTATGCACTTTAAAGTTTACATTTTTTATTATTAACCCATATTTGTCCACAAAAATATTTTGTATTCAAACAATATTTGGAGGACCCCGCAGTAATACCACCATGGACCCCCAAGAGTGCCCGGCCCCCCTGTTGAAGACCCATGCTGTATAGCATACAATTTTTTTGCAAGTATTCATTTATTACAATTATTTCCCTTAAAAGGCACCTATGGTTTTTACATTTCCTTAAAGGGATAGTTGGGCCAAAAATGATATTAAACCCATGATTTACTCACCCCCAAGCTGTCCGAGTTGCATATGTCCATAGTTTTTCAGACAAACACATTTTCGGATATTTTAGAAAATGTTTTAGATCTTTCAGTTGATTAAATGTAATGTTACGGGGTCCACGACCTTCAAGTAAAAAAAGTGCGTCCATCCTTCACAAAATAAATCCAAATGGCTTAGACGCCATCTTAGACTCCTCTGTATTCAGGAGAGAGTATTAGTGTAGTGTACGCACTTTTCTTAGTGACGTATGACAAAATCGGAGGGCGGGGGCACAGAGCAGCAGCAGAGTAGCCTCCGTAGGCTGCGTAAGCTCTCATCCTGAATGCTTACGCGACTAAGATGGCGGCGCTACCGGAAGGTAGTTATTTACGTTAATAATGTTTTAAATAGGGATGCACCGAATCCAGGATTCGGATTCGGCCGAATACTGGGCTTTTTGACGGGGTTCGGATTCGGCCGAATCCAAGATTTTTTTCCACCGAACCGAACCCTAGGCTTGCGCTACGCAGGTCGACGTCACGCGGCCGTTGATTACACACATCGGGTGCTGACGTGGAGATGAGCTTTTTCTTTCGGTGAGCCTTGGGGGCTGGACACACTAAAACTTTTAAACACGGCTGAAAATGCCTTGAGGACGCCAAATTCCAGCTGTTTTTCAGCCGAGCGCTTGGTAGCTGTGATGCTTCAGCTGTGAGCCGGTTGGTTGCTGTGGTAATCTCCCGCCCCTCTTCCACTGTAATTGGACGGCCGTGTGAAACCTGACATTGACGAGCGGAGCTTCTCACTCAAAGTTAAATATAGTTTTCAGCGCGGAGCTGCTTGCTTATTGTAAAAACGAGCGTGTCGCAATGCATCGCTTTCATTATGCATAGGCTTATGGTAACTGTCAAAATAGTTTTTCCAACTTGTCATCCTGGCATAATGTACAGTTAAAATTAAATAAAATGAAAAATACACTGCTGTGGACATTGTTTACTTCATTAATGTGTTTTACTGTGTTAATGGAATAAGGATGCGAGTAGGATTCGGTATTCGGTTTCGGCCGAATCTTAAACGGTGGATTCGGGATTCGGTCGAACCTAAAAAATCTGGATTCGGTGCATCCCTAGTTTTAAATATGGATATTTCTACAACAACACCACGCGGATTACCCTCAGAAGACCTTTGTTTATCATCCTGGAGCCGTTTGGATTTATTTTGTGGAGGATGGACACACTTTTTTGTACTTGAAGGTCGTGGACCCGGTAACATTAAATTTAATCAACTGAAAGATCTAAAACATTTTCTAAAATATCCGAAAATGTGTTTGTCTGAAAAACGATGGACATATGCAACTCGGACAGCTTGGGGGTGAGTAAATCATGGGTTTAATATCATTTTTGGCCGAACTATCCCTTTAAGTGTGTATTAGTACATGTTAACGATATGCAAAAGCTACAAACCCTAAAGTAAACGATGACCCAAGTTATCGTCTTCAATGTAAATCTCTTTTCTTGGACTACAACAAACACATGGATTGTAGGCAATAGTTTACTTCTTGGGATTGGTGATGTAGTAAAGACAGAAATTATCATAATTCCCCCCGACTTCGGACTCAAAGCCTGCAAGTTAACTCCAATTAGCAACCGAATCTTTCAAACATGGTAAGGAGCGTCACATTTCCTGCTGACGTCAAAGGTATTCAGGCCAATCACAACACACAGATAGCTGGCCAATCAGGGACACAGTTTTTCAAATCGATGAGTTTTGTACGAAAACAGTGGGAGTGAAATCTGTAGCTACGATATGTGGGAAATAATGTGTTTTTTAACCATAAACCACGCGAACACATTGTATTATACCAAATACACAAAATAACACTGTTTTAGCAATGAAATAGGTGCTCTTTAACATTTGTATCATATCATTCACATCACATGCCGAATAAAAAAAAAAAACATGTTTACTTGTAAAATTGCTTTTCTTTTGTCACTTGTGGTCCTAAAGTCGGATGTCATGCATATCTAGCGACGCCCCTGACTATTAAGTCAGGCTTGCCAAATGGCTACGTCAGGAGTACATAGTGACTGCAATGGGGACACCAGTAAACATCCTTCAAAACTATAAAGTGAGACATCTTATACCTGTGGTATCATAGCCATCACAGACATGCACCAATGGCAGTCTACATCAAGCTTGTTATATATGGTATTGGCCTCAAAAGCCGTTTGAAGCATCTGCAAAATGCCACATACAGTGGATGACTTCTGTACTGTGTCCTGAAGACAGCTAACTAAGGTAAGTAGCATAGAGAAACCAGTCCTGGGGTAGAAAGTGTAATGCATGCACCAAACATGAATAACACATGTAGTGTGCAATTTCAGGAAGTATGGCAAGGGAGACGCAGCGTCTCGTTCCCTTCTCAGGGAACAAAAGTTACATACGTAACCCGAGACGTTTTTATGTGTCAAACACAAGTATGCAAAAAAGCATTTTGGTATGAATCAACATCCGCATACAGAAGATATAAGCATTTAAAGCGAACAGTTTAGCACGTGTGCTTAAAAAGTCTAGGATTTTTATGATATTATCCTACACTACGCAGGGAATAATATGGATTTTTTTCCCAGAAAACTTCTTGCATAAAATAGATTCAAGCACTTTCAATGATCTGTATCTATGTATGTATCTTTTCAAAAACTTCCCAGGGCATTTAATTTTCCCCCCCAGATTCACAAACTTTCAAGGATTTCAAGGACCCGTGGATACATAAAGGGAGGATGGGATGTGAAAAGCCAAGATATTGTTTTGATATGAACGTCATTTACCACAAATTCAAAAAAGTGGTGCGAATCAAATTGGCTTTTTTAAAGAACTGGAAATGATACGATAAAAACCCTACAGGAATCAGCTTGACCACGTGCCCTAACGTTTATCTGTTTTATTAATGCCGCCATTTCATCAGATTCGACAAAAATGACCCAACGCCCATTTTTTATTTATTTTTTTGGCTGAGAGATTTCATATCTTTTACACAGCAGTAGTGCGGGGACAGTAAGTAATAAAAAAAAGTTATGCCGTATTTGTTCAGTGCATCGGAGAGACGACAGAATAGCAAATTACGAACGAGTGTCTGAGGATGAATAAACTAAATGTTCGTGTAATTCAGCTTAACGGTTTCTCCGAGGACATGCCGTTTCACTTTCACAAACAAAAAAGACATAATAAAACGTATTAAAGCGGCATTGTTATTTTTTGCCTTGTAACAATACGGCGAGTGCGACACATTTGTAATAAAAGCCTTAGCGTTTCTAAGAGTTTTTGTAAAACTTTATTTACAACACAAATTCAATTTACACTCTTTTGTACATAATGTACACAGTTTTGTTCTGAAAAACAAATAAACATGCACTAAAATGAAATAAACTTTCGAATCTTCCCAAGCTTTGAACGCTAACCAAAAAGAAAAGTATCTAGTCTAGTTTTATTATCCTTTATGTTTATTGTTTATTTACAAATGGAACAAAAATCTGACTTTTCAATCATTGAAAAAAAATCTCAGTGGCTGCCAATAATAAAACTAAAATGAATTCCAAGATGTCTTCCTTGTATTACAGAAAACACACACCGTGTGGCAGATTTGTACTTATTTTTAACTCAACAAAACTAAAACAAACCCATAAACTTGAACCAGAACCAACTTGAATTAAGCCTTCAATAACACCACACATGACCCAAGTAAACTAGATTGCTGTAAGGCAAAGCGATTTATGTTGTAGAGTGGTCATTTTTTTAGCTGTCTTAAAATTTCAAAGCAAACTAAATTGTTTAATTCATCCAGGAATCTACGTTTGTCGTTTGTTATTTTATTGTGGGTCTAAAGTTCTCCATTTCACAGCAATAACTCATTTATTGTTGTTTTAATCACAAGACCAAAGCCTGTTTACGCATTAAACCAACTTCGCAAAAAAGTGTGCACAACTACGTAAAATTTCCGCAAAAACTTTTAATGCGTAACGCAACAGCGTCAATAATCTCCCCCTTCTCCAAATATTATTTTCTTTTTAAGTTTTACAAAAAAATGTATTGGCCTCCACACAGGCCCCATATTGTATGTGAACTTCTTTCTTCAACATGACTGGGAACAATGGGTTCCAATCAAAACGCTTATCTAACTTCTGTGAACAATCCACCCAGAATGATTGACCCTTATGTTGTTTCAAACCTGTATTTTGTATGATTTTTCTTTGTTCAGCACAGTGGTTTGTAGTTATTTTCCATACAAGTGAAAGGGGACCAGAACCCCCAAACTCCAAAAATGGCCCAACAGGTGTCCATACGGTAATAACATGCACCAAATTAAGTCTTTTTAAGTTTTGCATGAGGCGAAGACCAAAACTGTGTTGTTTAATGTCAATGTTGGCCACTATGCGTCTCGTAATCACCAATGATATTTATAAGCAATACAGTATAGTTTAGTTTCACTGGGCTTTTTTGTCATTTCTGGAGACCTAAACGTCCCTGGTCACCATTCACTTTCTTTATATTGAAAAGAACCAAATATATCCTGCCAAACATCTTTTTTCATGCTTGATAAACTCAATGCATTTTTAATTTAGGCTGTACTGTCCCTTTAAATGTTAGTGCTAGTTAATAATTTACAAAAAAAATGGGCTGTATTCTTGCTTTGGGTCACTTATGTGGGTCAACTTAAAATAAAAAGATAGACAAGATGGGAGTACTGGATTTTAACTGGCATTGTCAGCTTAATCGGCCAAATGTATCCTTTAAAAAAGCTTTGTAGTAAAAAAAAAAACACATACGCAATAATGCTAAGCTATGAAAAAGCAATGCAAATGCCACCTAATTTGTGACACTTCACGAATGCCCGGTCCCATTTTCTGCCATGTCTTGCGTCTCGTCTACAGCGGCGCTCATTAAAATCCGAAAAGGATGAGGGGGCATAAAAGATTGACAAGCAGAACAGATTCTCAGCCTTTCATCTGCTTCAGCATTTGCTAGATTAAATTGGAGGAAAATTAAGTGAAAAATAGGAAAATCGCTGAAAGATTCACTTGAGGGCTCCTTAATTGGGTCCTCTGGGAAACATGCTGGCCACAAAATTTGGGTTTAAGGGTATTTATTGCCGCATGTTAAGATCCTAGTGCGTATGGGTTTAAAAAGGGCGATAAAAGAGGGTGGATGGGCTTTACCGTGAGGGAACGAGGGAGCTTGTCAATCTGGATTTTTGGCACGATTGTGTCAGCGGAGATGAACGTTTGTAATTAGTGAGCGAGAGATGGCTCGGTCCAGGCTTCGTTTATGAGTTTTATGGTAGTTAAAAAAAAGCAAGGGAAATGGAAAAAAGGAACTTGTGGTGGGTAATAACAAAGTAAGTCTTTACTGCCCTCTGGTGTTCACTTATAATAAAGTTTAGCTTAGTTGCTTCCCAATCCGGATGTCATCCCAGGACTGCTGCTTAGAGGTGCTTTGCCTTTGTGTCGCTGACCACCTCGCCTCCTGCCACTTCCACCAGATTTGAACTAAAAGAGACAGAGAAATCCAAGCCGTCGTTTATTTCCTGTGCTTAATGTTTAGCAGCCGAATCATCTGTTTTATAGACGTTTCATTTTTGTCCATTTAGGTTAAATGCAATTAAACAGAATCGGCTTTAAGAGCAAAATTCATTAGCGTTCAGTAAATTGAAACGCTTCATTTATTTATTATTTGAACACTATTAAAACAAACAAAGAAAGAAAATGCCGTCTCCATAAGCCATAAGCAGAGAAATCAATTACCTTTAAATCCAAGTAAAGGTTTAAGTATCGTTTAAACAATAAAAACCCTAAATTACATTAAACCACCTTCATGAAAGTCTTGCTTACAGCCCCCCTACTGTATGCGATTTAAACGAAAACCATTTATACATTAAGAAGCAATAAATCCTGACCTCAAAGGGTTAAAAACTAATTTGCCTTCACTTCAAACGACTTACTACTATCCCTTTAACCACCTTTAAGCAGCTTCTCATCCTCCCCGCTAGCTACAGTGACAAGCCGCAGGCCACAGAAGGCATAAAAGGAAAGTTTCGGAGCATTTGGGATCAAAGGGGAATTTCAAGAATTCATGGGAATGAGACGCAAACCGCGGCATTTGGGTTACAATCCCCACTCTCTAACTATCAGGCCATGACTGCCACCCTTTTTCTTAAAGGGATAGTTCACCCAAAAATGAAAATCACCTTTATGTCGTTCCAAACTCCGAAGACCTCCGTTCATCTTTGGAACACAGTTTAAGATGTTTTAGATTGAGTCTGAGACGTTGTTGACCCTTTATTAAAAAACTATGTATGCTTTACTGTCCATGTCCAGAAAGGTAATAAAAACATCATCAAAGTAGTCCATGTGACATCAGTGGGTCAGTAACAATGTGTTGAAGCATCGAAAATACATTTTGGTCTAAAAATAACAAAAATTACGACTTTATTCAGCATTGTCTTCTCTTCCGCGTCTGTTGTGAACCGCATGCGCGAGACTAAAGTCTCCCTCAGACTGTAAATAAAGCTCGGGCGCACAAAAAAAACAAACAGCTGGGGCGCACCAGATAACACGTCAGCCGCGTCACTGCACTCACGTGACTTTAGTCTCGCGCATGCGCTTCACACCAGACGCAGAAAGAGAAGACAATGCTGAATAAAGTCGTAATTTTTGGACCAAAATGTATTTTGGATGCTTCAACACATTCTAACTGACCCACTGATGTCACATGGACTACTTTGATGATGTTTTTATTACCTTTCTGGACATGGACAGTAAACCGTACATCGATTGTTAATAAAGGCTCAACAAGCTCTCGGACTAAATATAAACATGAAGGTGATTTTCATTTTTGGGTGAACTATCCCTTTAAGAAAAAGTGGTGAGCAGTGTGCAGAGGTGGACAATATACGTGGAAATCCAAAGAATCTATGGGAATAATTCATCAAGATGACACTAGGAATGTTTTATGGTTTCTCTGACGTGGTTAAGTGAATTTGTGTTTTAAAGACTCTGATTTTAATCAAACATGCTTGTACAAGAGATTCCCAGGAAATACCCAGGAAATTGCAAATTCGCGGCGTAGGTGTCCTGTGAGAATTTAATTTTCCTGCACGCCTATAATTTATTTTGAGCTTTACTGAATACTGTAACTAAAGCAAATTGTCTTGCTGATTTGCCTGGTGCATCTTGCCAACTTTCTAGCCAAAATAACAGATTTTAACTCAGCTAGATTTATAAACCTTTATAAATTGTGTCGCTTTCTCTCACCTGTTGTCCGGTTGGTGAGCTTGTATCCACGTTTGAGGTTTCTTCGCTGACTCCTTCAACCTGTGGTGAGGGTTTCTTGGTAGACTGCATCTTGGCCTGAGGCTTGGTTTGAAGCAGCTGTTATATGCACAAAAAAACATGTGCGAATTTAAATATAAAACACAACTTTAATGACTCAAAATGCTTGCAAAACCTTCAAATCTAGCTATTGCTTCGTTTTATATGAATACTTTAAATATACATGTCAGATGTCAACCGATACAGTCAAACCTACACAGATAATACAATTATAAAAGGATTATAAAATAGGGCTGTGTATCGGCAAGAATGAAGTTCAGAGCTATCTAGTGGTTGGGATGTAAACTCCAAATGAAACGACTGCACGCCTACGAATCTTGTAAGATGTTAATTGTTTAAAATATCGATATTGCATTGTTGAGAATCGGTAAAGTATTGCCAAGCAAAATGCCGTGATACTCATATGCATCTGAATTTTTTTACACCCCATAATAAGGAAAAAAAAAGGATGGTTTTTGCCCTGGATGCTGATTGGTTAAAAGCCTTGTTATATTTACAATATACCACAGCTGAGACCTTTTATACTTATGTGCCAGCTTTAGATGGTAAACAAATACTTTTGACCTCTAACCTTAGTGATGGTACCCACGGCTTTGGTTCTCCCCTCTCTGAAGACGAGCCTGTGGTCCATGTGAAGGTACTCGGGCGTCTTGATGAAACGAAAGTTTACAGTGGCTTTGTCCCCGGTTCGTAGACAAGTTTTATTCATGCCGACAATAGTGGCGGTTTGTCTGATGCTACCACAGTGAACTATAACAGAAATACAAAATAAAAGTCAATGTGCACTACATTGTTTACATCATTTGTGTGTGTCCTGTGTATAATAAATAAATAAATATAAATATATATTTATACATACATATATATATATACATATATACATATATATATATATATATATATATATATATAAATATAAATATAAATATAAATTTAAATTTAAATTTAAATATATAAATATAATTACATATTTATATTTATTTATTTATTATACACAGGACATATATATATATATATTTTTACATATATTACATATTTTATAGTATATACTAGTATGTATATATTATATAGTATAATATATACACATTTTATAATATATATTAGTGCTGGGCAAAGATTAATTGCATACAAAATAAAAGTAGATTTTCGCATAATATATGTGTGTGTGTAATTATTATGTATATTTAAACACACACACACACACACACATATATATATAAATTTCTGTTTTTTTTATTTATATATATACATTTTTTTTAAATTTACAAATAATATATATTAAAAAATTATAAATATATATACACATGTAAATGTAATTTAAATACATACATGAATGTGTGTGTATTTATATATACATAATAATTACACACAGCACACACACTTGTATAGACCGTTTCAGCAGTAACAACATAAGCCGCTGTCGCGGTCCGCACGTAACTTCCGGTAAACTCCGCTAATAATAAATAACAACAAAGTTCTTTAAACATTGTTTATTTATATAACAAGCAAACAAAACAACATATAGATTACATAGGAAACCAAAACATTTGTTATTTTCGACGAGTTTAGCAACTAGTCAGACCATTAAAAAAACGAAACCGGAAGTAAGGTTCGGATCCAGACGTGTATCACGTGCATCCGATGAAACCGTCTATATTATGCTAAAAAAAAATCGCTTTTATTTTTATGCGATTAATCGCGATTAATCTTTGCACATTTTTTCTTAAAACTATATATGCATGTGTGTACATATATATATATATATATATAACTATTATACACAGTACACACACATTTATATGGAGCCCCTAAGGGGACATGGAGCAAAAATTAAATAAAGTTTAGTTTCGCGTGCTCACGTGAAACTATCGGACGCTCACGTGAAACTTTGGTGTGCGCCCGTGAAACTATCGCGTGCCCGCATGAAACTATTGCATTGCGCGAAACCAAACTTCCAAAAAAAAAAACATTCTGCACATGAAGGTTTCGAGTGAGCACATGAAACTAAACTTTAGATTTTTTTACTCCAATGTCACCTTAGGGGCTCGGTACGTTTATAAATATAAACTTTTATTCTGCAAATGATTAGACGTGATTAATTGTTATGCAGCCCTACTAACCAAATGTTATTAAAATGTATTTACTCTAAACAATACACCTTTGACAAAAAAAGATATAAAATACCACATCTTTGTCTCCCATACTGACCCATGGCCTGGTATCTCGGCGCTATCGTAGTCGGGTGATGCAGTACCAAAATCTCAGCCTCGAACTCCCAGCACGCCTGCGGGTTCAGACGGGGTGACACCATCACCATTCCCTTCCTGATATACGACCGCTTGATCTTCTTCAGTGCAAAGGATGCGGTCTGTCCGCCTCTGACTTCTTTCACAACCATACGCTTGCGATGGATGGATTTGACGGTTATGGGAATAAAGACACCCAGAGGATCAGGGCCGAGGAGCAGCGTGTCATTAAGGCGTATCAATCCGCGTAAAGTAGTTCCTGACACTACCGTGCCGACTCCCTGAGAAACACATGAGAGGAGTTTGAAATGACAGTGGATTGAAAAACATCAAGACCTTCGAAAACGCGCAATTTACCGGCACTGAATAAGTGTCATCGATCTGAAACTCTGGTGGTTCGTCGTCCTTAAATGTCAATCTGGAGGACAGCAGGTTCAAGAACATCTTCAACAAGTCCATGTTTTCACCCGTTACGTTCGAAATTTGGAAAATTGGACACACCCTATACAAAAAATTATGTTTTGGTTTGTATTGATTATAACTCTTGCATTAGTTTCAAGATAAAATATTTATAAGTATATGATAAAAGTAAAATAAATATATCTGGTGTTTTCAAGAGTTACGTTACCTCTCCGAGCTAAAGTTTGAGGCCGTGACGATGACATCATCCTTGTTTTGCACCAAAACTGGAATTTTTCTGCATCCCGGAGACTTCAGCAACCTCTGTAATAACTTCAGCGTCTCTGTAACCCAAACAATCGATTGATATTACATTATTGAAAGGGTCTTGAAAAGGATGCATGCTTGATGTTACCTTGCAAAATGTTAGCGGGACACATGTCTATTTTTGTGACGACTACGAAGACGGGAACGTTGAGGGCCAGTGCCAGACCGAGGTGCTCTTTGGTCATGCCAACGATTCCTGCGTTACTGCCCACCTTTACGATAAAGAGAAACATAAGACATTAAACACCCCAAGCACGTGTTGACGTAGCTCAATTGGTAGAGCATTGCATCAGCGGCATAACAAAAGTCATGGGTTTGATTCCCAGGGAACAAACATACTGATATAAATGTGAAATTGTATAATGGAGGCCTATCTCCCTTACCATTAACATGCAAAAATCGGGCAAGTGTCCCGTCATGCCAAACACGGTGGTCTTCAGGTATTTCTCGTGCCCTGCCAGGTCGATGAAGGTGATGACTTTGGACGACCTCTCGCAGATCTTCGTCCAGTCGAGGCTTCCCCCGTGGCTGTCTGGTTTGTTGACCACCTGCCCGTCTTGGTCGAAACCCAGTATGTCATTGCCGACGCTGCTGGTGCGGCCGCTCTCCATCTCGTGTTTGTGGCGGAAGAGCTTTTGGCGGGCGAATCCGCGACCGTTGTCGAGTTCCCCATGGGTGAGGACGCCAAGCAGCGTGCTTTTACCAGCATCTACGTTGCCTACAACTGCCACTCTAAGAGCGAAAGGTAAAAAGGCAAAATAAAGTATTTAAATCGTTGACATGACCTTACTCAGTCAATATTAAAGGTTACATATCATGAAAATCTGACTTTTTTCGTGTTTAAGTGCTATAATTGGGTCTCCAGTGCTTCTATCAACCTAGTAAATGTGTTAAAGAACATCCCAGTAACATAGTTTTGGTAAACTGATCTCTACAAGCATTTGAAAAATAGGTCATTGAAATTTGGCTCCCCTTGTGATGTCAGAAGGGGATAATACCGCCCCTTAATCGGCACTATCCAACCACAGCACTGCCATTTAGTGTAGAGATCAGCTAATTTGCATTTTAAAGGACACACCCAAAAAACGACTCACATCTACAAAGTGGCAATTTTAACATGTTATAATAAATTATCTATATGGTATTTTGAGCTAAAACTTCTTGTGAAATGTCCCCTTTAAAGATATCAAGGTAATATTTTAACAAAATGTTCTTTACATTATGTAAGATGACTTTAGCTATGTTTTCATAGGTAGGGTCACATATAAGATATATTTGTGGAAAAATCTGGCAACCTGACTTCCAGAAAGTCGGCCTCTCCCACCCGCCGTCGTATGAGGTAATCGCGGATGCGTCCCGCCGTCTCCGCTCTCTCTCTCAGCAGAATCAGATCAGCGTCAACCTGTTCGCAAAGCGACTGCACGGTGGCGACAGACGCGTCCATATCCCTCTCATCCAGACCGTAATCACCACCGTCTGGAAAAAAGACACGGAGAAGTCCTTAATGGCCCATTTACCTCGGGGAAAGTCGAAATCAATTTCCAAATAGAACTGTTTAACTTTGGACAAGTAATTAGTCTGCTCTCTGATCTGTCGTAATGCGAAATAAAGCAGTCGCAGATGTGAAAAAATTACAAGGAGTCAACATTTTTGTAGCTCAGTTGGTATAGCATTGCATTAACAGCACAAAAGATCATGGGTTCGATCCCAGGGAACACACATACTGATAAACATGTAACTTTGTAATGCACAGTAAGCCATTTCGAACAAAAGTGTCTTCATAAATGTTTATGCATAAGTGTAAAATGTGTAATAGCAGGGGTGTCGACATTAAGTAGGACTTTGAGACAAAGTCATATGTGGGAAAATCCCAGTATAAATGTTCTACCTATGACCTCAATGTGTTCCTGTCAATTACACATCATGCAACATTAAAGGACACCAAATGGTATTTGTTTAAAATTAGTTACAAAGCTTTCGCGCTTTGGTAATTTAAACGTTTTGTTTTTAAGAGTTTGATGTGGAAAAACTTGAATTTCGAGTTGTTTTGAAAACAGCGTTAAGCCAAATCAATGGATGCTTTTTGACTCCAGTGGGTTACGATAAATTAAAAGTAAATCTATTTTATAACTTATTTATTTTACAATTGAAAAATTGAAGTTTTATTCAATAGACTAAAGCGTTACTTTTAACATATTATGCGATATACAACAGCTTAAAGAGCACCTATTATCCTATTCACGATTTTACATTTCCTTTAGGGTGTGTGAGTGTATATTAGTACATGTTAATGATATGCAAAAGGTACAAATCCTAAAGTAAATCATGACGCGAGTTATCGTCTCCAACGTAAATCTCTTTTCTTGGACTACAACAAACGCACGGATTGTAGGCAACAGTTTACATCCTGGGCCAGGTGACGTGGACAAGACACTTTGTACAAAATCAATGCGTTTCAAGGATGCAAGGCATAGAGGAGCGGCAATAATCAGAATCAGAAAGATCAGAATCAATAATGTATGGTATGTGGAAAATAATGTGTTTTTTTTTACCATAAACCAGACGGACACATTGAATTATACCAAATATACAAAATAACGTTGTTTTTAGCAACATAAGAGGTGTTCTTTAATGCATAACCACTAGCTATTACCACCCTTCTGATTGTTAGTAAACTATTCAATGTTTCGCAAAATATCGTCAAATAAGCTACGTCTTTACTAAAAGATATGAAAGTGATTTTGTAAAATATAAAAAAAAAAAATCGAAGGGCCTTTAACTCTTTCACCGCCATTGACGAGATATCTCATCAATTAAGAGAAAACGCTTCCCCGCCAATGACAAGATTTTCCGTATTTCCGCAACACCGCTATTATCCACCAGGTGGCGCCCTTCCGCAACTTTTTAAACCCGGAAGTATTGCCCTATGGCAGGCTGCTGCATATCCGTGTCTGTTTTAAAGATCGCTCTGAATGGGATCTCTATGAAAACTCCGTCACAAAAATGGAATTATCTCTGATTTTTGCTCAAAATGTGGTGTTTTTGCAGAAACCTACCCATATTCAAAAGCTGATTACAAAAGAACCACTGAAGGTAGGATGAAACGGTTTTTTTTGTTTGAAAGCAGAGGGTCTGTTCTTTCATTTGGTATATTGTATGTTTATATATTTAAAGAAGAACATTTTCTGGAAGGCATTAAACTTTGGTGAAAATCATGAAAAACGCTGGCGCTGGCTGGCAACTTTTTTTAAAAACGCTGGCGGTGAAAGAGTTAAAGTCAGACAGGTCTCAATAGGTGACCCCAAAGGTCAGCAATAGAATGAGTGTCAAAAGTTCACAAATGTGGTGCACTGTTAACAGACTCACAACAGTTAAAACATTTTGGGGCGGCACAAGACAAAGGCAGAAATTTACATTTGACCGGCACAACATTAACGGACATCTCTTACGGGGCGTAGACGTTAACGCTTCTCATTTACCTTTAATGGGTGACGTCATGCGTTGCCGAACTGAATTGTGGATCTGCCGTTGCACGCGGCAGAAGCAGAACGTTTCTCAACTTTTTAACCTGATGTGATGTGATTGGCTGTTGGCTACGCTTCAAACATGCCCTCCATCAAGCATTAATGCTTACGCCCTGTGTGAATGTACCTAAGGGAGAGTTTCAATACATATTTGACCTCACCTGTCCCCATCCCAACCACATAGATGGTCTCTCCACAGCCTTCCTCCATTCTGTCCCGCAGCTGTTTGAGTAAAAAGTCATACTGCTCGCCTGTGGGGCTGACCAATGCCAACTAAAACAACAACAACAACAACAACAAATTAAGAACCAGATTTTAGATTTTAATTAATTACTATGCTTCAAATGTTTTCAAACATGAAATCAATGGTTTCCTTGTTTATCTTTTTTCATGCAGTAAACATTTTTTAAATAATTGTATTGAATTAATTATAGAAAAGATAGATACATTTTGTAAATATAAACTTTTTAATGCAATATTATACTTTATAGAAATACAATGAAGACGTCTGATGGATGTTGCATCAACTTTTGACAAATAGAAAATCTTTACAAACGTTCAACTAGTAAAACTGTATTATTTATATATTATTGAAAACCTAAAAAACTTGTTTTTTTTTACAAAAATGCTCTGCCTGATATGTACTGTAAATGTTGCTTGTTTTCACATTTTTATCTGATGAAAATGCCTTTAATACATTTTATGTCATGATTGAATTATTTGCTGTATATAAACTTCACATTGCACGTAAAATGCTTTAAAAACTTGCATGCAATAAACTTTATGGTTAACTTTACAAATAGCACTCTGGTATAGACAGCGATGCCACCTGGCACAGTCAACGTGTCACTCATGCAACAACCAGACATCAATATATGTTTACATTCAATTATAAAGTTGTTAGCAATCCTTAATCATCGTGCATTTACTAAACAAACATTTGCACTGATTCGTGTGCATATAATTGAGTCAAATCAGCTGTCAGGCCTGAAATTCACCTTGCTGCTGAGGTGCAGATGATCCCCGGCGTCTCCGTTCTTGTCGTCGCCGGTTTCGCTGCTCTCAGCGTCGGCCTGATCTTCTGCGTTGCCTGCGTCCGGTGCGAACATACACGCCGGCACCACTGACTCCAATACCGGGCTTAAGCTCGACTCCGTCGCCGCCATCCTCCAACTTGGGTCTAGGGAAGTAAAAAAACCCCGGTTGCGACTGTGTTATTCTTCGGATTTAAAGTTTCGTTTAGGAGTATAACTTCATTATTGTTTTAAGAAACTGATATTGCGTAACGGTAAGTGTTACTGAAGACAAACCATCTACGAAAATATCGATAATTGCCGAATTTTACCACATGAAAGTTCATAAAAAGAAGTGTGCGGTAACCGACTTTAGTTTAGCGCAACGTAGCCAGTTTACTACTTACGTATGGAAGACACGCCCACTTCTGAATAAATAATTAAGCGTTTACAGCAACAGCAAGTCTTGAAGATGCCTTTTAAGAATTGAAGTTATGTAATCATTATTTATGAAAGATTTAAAACTCTTAAGGTTTAATACATGTTGTCACATTACATAAAAGAGACTTTATTTTTTTACCGGTTTAAAAGGGACTTCCTTCGAGACCCGCCTACTTCTAAATAAATAATTATGTGTAAACAGCGAAGCCTTAAGAACGCCCTTTGAACTTAAAAACTATTTTAAAAATGTTATACTGCCTAGTAAAATATTTATATGTATAATACATGTTGTCACACCAAACATATGTAAGCGACTTTTATGTATTTTGTCCGGAACTTCCTTCGATACAAGCCTACTTATTAATAATTAAGCGCCTGCAGGCATGCACAAACATAGATATGTATATAAAGGCTAGATGGCTCGTCCGCGCTGATGGCCAAATGAGTGGAACGTCCGCATTTTGGCGGCCATCTTAGGACAGGGCGCTCGCTCACTCGTAGCATTGAGTTTTAATGATGCAGGTACTTTTAAATGACCATAACTTGCTTAATTTTTTACCGATTTTCAAAAGGATTGGTTTGTTATAAACGTCAAAGATGTACCTATGACACTGAATACGTATACTAAAAATAAAAAAAAAATTCATGAAACATGTTAAAGCATCCAGAATTATAGCCACGTTAATAACGTTTGTAAAAAACCAAACCGTTTGTAAATCCGTCAAGAATTCAGCAAGTTACGAGCATTTTAGTTGGCGTATGTCACTCACCTTCCGTCCACAGCAGCAGGGAGCAGCACTATGGCAGCACTGACCTAAGATGGCCGCCAAGTGACGACACAGCTAACGCCGCCTTGAGCCATCTAGCCTTTATATACATATCTATGTGCACAAACAAGTCCTTCTGGTTCTTAACTTCACACATAATATTTAATTTCTATTTCAACTAATATAATTTTAAAATAGACATACACAGACTTAAAAACCAAATGAAACTATGTAAAGATTTTTTTAAAGTCTGCATAAAAGTAGCAAACACATATTTGTGTTTTAAATAATTGCATACTTTTATTGTGATGTTGATGTATGACCGCAACGTGGCAGTGTTGAGTCATGAATGAATCTCCTAACAAAGCCATGTCATGCAGCTTTTTCTAAATTTGCATTAATTCATCATAATTTTAAGCTCAAGCTCATTTTGGTTCAAATGTTTTTTGCCTTACAGGTCACAGACATGTACATAACATTACCAAATGTGTCTATTGCAGTAGTTAAGTAAAAGTATTTTCAATCTCTAAACTGTGTAAATGCATTACTGATAGCAATTTATATTTATACGTATTGTATTAAATTTTATTTTATTATTTTATATTATATAATATATTATAGTGAAAACCTTTGTAGTATTGCCTCCCTATGACATATCACTTTATTGTTACCTAATCTTTTTAAGTCGCTTTGGATAAAAGCGTCTGCTAAATGCATAAATATTATTTATTTTATTATTTTATTTATTTTTCCTTCAACAGCTATTGTTTTGGAATAGTGAAAACTTTTGTACTATTGCCTCCCTATGACATATCACTTTATTGTTACCTAATCTTTCGCTTTGGATAAAAGCATCTGCTAAATGCAAAAACATTATTTATTTATTTTATTTTATTTCTTTTTCTCTCAACAGGTATAGTTTTGGAATAGTGAAAACTTTTGTACTATTGCCTCCCTATGACATATCACTTTATTGTTTCCTAATCTTTGTAAGTCGCTTTGGATAAAAGCGTCTGCTAAATGCCATATTATATTATATTATATTATATTATATTATATTAACAAATTAACATTTTATGAATTAATTTATTGGCATTTAACTTTTGTTTAACTACTTGTTCGAAATCATTGTTATGTTTAATTTAAATAGATCATATAGGAAACATTTAAACTCAGAATGTACAATAAATGCATGTTTACCAGAAAATTATAATAATCATCATATGTATACACTGCACTATTAATATTTGCTCCTCTAATTTGTTTAACTGGTGAAATATCTGTGTTATGAAATGCAATTAAACGATAAAATGTAAAAATATTTTGCTCAAATATTTAACATAAGGTAAGCTGTCAAGCTTATTAAATTATTTGCAAATTATAGCAAAAGCAGGGTCTAATAAGTCCAGAGACCTCTCTCAGCACTATGAAGATATTTGCGAAGTTACGTATGTTACCTTGGAAACTGGGCCAGATTTGATTTAATGCCAACGTGTTTGCCTTGCAGTGCAATAACTCTGCTAATTTATTCACAATAAGATTTTGCCCTCCGTTATTATTGTTTAACCTTAAAATGTCTGAAACTGCGAACTCATACTACATACTGTTGAAAAAAATCACATAGTATTAAACTGTAATTATATGTTAATAAGAATACAATGAATAATTGTGTATGCAAATTTCGATGGGGGGCGACATTTCACATCAAACGCAAATGACCAATAGCTTGATGCACTTTATCAAACTGTATGAATGTATTTATTTAATCTATATAATTATGTATATTTGGGCCAAAATAAAAAAAAATGATTAAGTAAGTAAAATTTTTAAATTAATCCATTCAGTAAAGCCAGGTTTTAGGGTCTGGTTTGTCCTCCATGCTAGTGGTGACCTAATGACCTCATGACCCTGAGTGCCCATCTGTCAGAGTAATAGTAATACATTGAGTACATCTCCTCCCCTAATCTCTCATTCCCTATCCTATTGTCTCCTCTCTCGCATCTCTGCTTGTCTTATCTCCTTTCCACTTTTCCGATCTCTTCGTGTCTCCACTCATCCCTTCTTGTTTCTTCCCATCTTCTCTCCGCTGCTCCCGTCTCATCTCTGCTCCTCTCAGAAACACAGGTCCCTTTTGTTCAGCTTGATTGAAATTCTGGAGTCACAGGCCAGAATAGAGCTGTGGCCAATTAGGAAGTGGAAAAACCAGGAGTCTCTGTCTGGTTGGGCGAAAGAGAAAAATGCTCGGTGGGAGAAAGCACTTAAATACAGATGAGTGACATTCCCAAAGTGTGTGGTCGCTCATCAGATAGATAGAGAGAGGGATTTCTGCCAAAAATAAATCACAAAGCCTATACCTCAAACGCCAAAGCAATATTTTCAATTAATATCTTTTGTGGTGCAATTGCATTGACTGCCTGTAGGTGGCAGTATAATACTCTCAGATTCTAGTTTGCAATATGATATGATCACACTTCACTTTGCCTTTGCCACTCATGTTTACATTCACATCTATTCATTCGACAGACACTTTTATGCGAACACACCTTAACATTTTGTCGATGATTTATAGATTGCAGACCTGCTTTAAAATCACAAACGGCAGATGCCTAATAGTGTTTAAAGATGACTTTGTGCCAAGGATATTTATGCTTTCCACATTTGCTTTGGCAGTTACGGTCACTTTTGTGACCACCGATGTGTGTTTTTCACCATTGCAGGATGATTTAATAAAAATAAAGAACGGTACAGAGGAAACAAGGACATTTTTGGCACGTTATTGTAAATCCTCAATCTAAGTTGTTGTTTTACAATGTTGTAAAAGTGTTGGCACCCTTTCACGATTTTTCCGTTCATGAAGGGAAAACTAAATCAAGCACACATGGCACTGTGTGAAAAAGTGCTTGCCCCTTAACCTAGTAACTTGTTGGGGCACCCTTAGTAACTGCAATCAAGCGTTTACGATAACTTGCAATGAGTCTCAGCGCTGTGGAGGAATTTTTACCCACTCATCTTTGCACAATTATTGTAATTCAGCCACATTGGAGGGTTTTTGAGCATGGACCGCCTTTTTAAAGTCATGACACAACATCTCAATAGGATTGAGGTCAAGACTTTGACTAGGTCTTCATTTTGTTTTTCTTCAGCCATTCAGTTGTGGACTTTCTGGTGTGTTTTGGATTTCCTGCTGCAGAACCCAAGTAAGCACGTTTTCGCACAGGGCCATGCGTGTTTGGATTTTGTTTCACTTCATAATAAAAACCTTCATTTAAAAACTGCTTGTTGTGTTTACTTGTGTTATCTTTGATTAACATTTGAATTTGTTTCATGATCTGAAACATTAAAGTGTGACAAACATGCAAAATTTTAGGAAGCAATAAGCAATTTTAGGAAAAAATCTGACTCAATCTTCAAAAACTATGCAACTCCTGAGCAATAAATGTTTAGGTTAATAATACATAAAAAAAAAACATGTCACTGGGTCTCTAACTGATAGAGGGGAGGGGTTAAAATGTGAGGTCTTGGTGACATCATCCAGAAAGAAAAGTCGTTTCAACCAAATTTGATTCGTCTTATTTCACTTTTGCAAAAGCAGTGCAGCTAAGCTGGCAAAACAGCAAAACACTCATATAGAAAATATTCATATATGCATAGAGACACCCACATTTTAGCAAACATGAATCTAGTTGTCAGTGTTAAAGTGGTGTTACCTGTTTTGCATATTTTATCAGTTTTGTGTATTGTCTTGATGCACATTTAACATGCCATTGTACAAAGATACTCAAACCTGAATCTATTGAGTCCTAAAGATTTGTATAAGGCCCCATATGGAGCTGGAGGCCCCTGGAGGCCGCAGTCATATGGAGGAACCAGAATAGCATATAAAATCATAGAAATATTGTCAGGTGAGCTCCAACAGTGTAGCAGAAGGTTTTGCACAGGCAAGCACATTCACAAAAATGTCTAAATTAGTTTCAAATTAGTGTTACGCCAAACTTTTGGAATATGAGGAATCAGGGCGTCACAAATTAAGTTGAACACCTATGTGCTGATGATTTCGCACAGCAGTGTGCAAGGACTGGATTTTTCACACGTTGCGTGGGTGGTGCCAAGGACACCTGCATAGATTTGAGGACAAACATGACAAAGCTGAATCTAAATTAGACTGTATTGCATCATTGCATGAGGTCCTTTTTAAGTGCAGATAATGAATACATCCACTTCAGAAAGCAAATGACTCAATCTAGGCTCCTATTATTTTATATACAGTAAGTGTAATGATGCACAAAGGGTAGAGCACTGCGTTAGCAATGCAAAGGTCAACGGTTCAACAAATCCTGATTAAAACAATGTGTAGATTGAATGCACTGTAAGTTGCTTTGGATAAATGCATCTGCCGAATGCACTTCAAGTAAGTAGTTTTCTGTACGTTTTGTTCTGTTTCATAGATAAAAACATCAAAACCCCAGTCAGATTACAGAAACATTTCCTGAATCAATTTTTAAAAATTAGATTTCATTGAATTAAATTAGCTCTCATTTCTCTTGTATGCTTTTTCAACATGGAAATGCCTCGGACTTCAATATATTCATTGTTTTCTGAGTGCTTCGTCTGCTAGTTTTTGATTTAGTTCTGTCTGTCTGTCTATCTATCTATCGATCTATCTGTCTGTGAGTGTAGTCTGCTTGCCTCTCTGTCTGTCTGTCTATTTGTGATTCTGTCTATCTGTGAGTCTGTTTCTTTATCTGTGAGTCTGTCTATCTGTGAGTCTGTCTCTTTATCTGTCTGACTGTGAGTCTGTCTATATGTGAGTCTGTCTATATGTGAGTCTGTCTATATGTGAGTCTGTCTGTCTTTCTGTAAGTCTGTCTATATGTGAGTCTGTCTGTCTGTCTATCAGTCTATCTGTGAGTCTGTCTATCTGGGAGTCTGTCTATCTATCTGTCTGTCTGTCTGTGAGTCTGTCTATCTGTTAATCTGTCTGTACGTCTGTCTATCTGTGAGTCTGTCTGTCCATTTGTCTGTCTGTCTTTCTGTGAGTCTGTCAAGCTGTGAGTCTGTCTGTCTATCTGTGGATCTGTCTATCTGGGAGTCTGTTTATCTATCTGTCTGTGAGTCTGTCTATCTGTTAATCTGTCTGTACGTCTGTCTTTCTATGAGTCTGTCTATCTGTCTATCTGTGAGTCTGTCTATCTGTGAGTCTGTCTGTCTATCTGTGAGTCTGTCTGTATATCTGTAAGTCTGTCTATCTAGGAGTCTATCTATCTGTGAGTCTATCTATCTGGGAGTCTGTCTATCTATCTGTCTGTCTGTCTGTCTGTCTGTCTGTCTGTCTGTGAGTCTGTCTATCTGTGAGTCTGTTTATCTATCTGTCTGTCTGTGAGTCTGTCTATCTGTTCATCTGTCTGTACGTCTGTCTATCTATCTGTGCGTCTGTCTCTCCGTTTGTCTGTATGTCTTTCTGTGAGTCTGTCTATCTGTGAGTCTATCTATCTGTCAGTCTGTCTGTCTATCTGTCTATATGTGAGTCTGTCTGTCTATCAGTGACTGTCTGTCTATCTGTAAGTCTGTCTATCTTTTAGTCTGTCTGTATGTCTGTCTATCTGTGAGTCTGTCTGTCTATCAGTGACTGTCTATCTGTCTGTCTGTCTGTCTGTGAGTCTGTCTATCTGTAAGTCTGTCTGTCTGTCTGTCTGTCTGTCTGTCTATCTGTAAGTCTGTCTATCTTTTAGTCTGTCTGTATGTCTGTCTATCTGTGAGTCTGTCTGTCTATCTGTGAGTCTGTCTGTCTATCAGTCAGTCTGTCTGTCTATCTGTCTGTCTGTGAGTCTGTCTATCTGTCTGTGAGTCTGTCTATCTGTAAGTCTGTCTGTCTATCTGTGAGTCTGTCTGTCTATCTGTGAGTCTGTCTATCTGTGAGTCTATCTATCTGTCAGTCTGTCTGTCTATCTGTCTATATGTGAGTCTGTCTGTCTATCAGTGACTGTCTGTCTATCTGTAAGTCTGTCTATCTTTTAATCTGTCTGTATGTCTGTCTATCTGTGAGTCTGTCTGTCTATCAGTGACTGTCTATCTGTCTGTCTGTCTGTCTGTGAGTCTGTCTATCTGTAAGTCTGTCTGTCTGTCTGTCTGTCTGTCTGTCTGTCTATCTGTAAGTCTGTCTATCTTTTAGTCTGTCTGTATGTCTGTCTATCTGTGAGTCTGTCTGTCTATCTGTGAGTCTGTCTGTCTATCAGTCAGTCTGTCTGTCTATCTGTCTGTCTGTGAGTCTGTCTATCTGTCTGTGAGTCTGTCTATCTGTAAGTCTGTCTGTCTATCTGTGAGTCTGTCTGTCTATCTGTGAGTCTGTCTATCTGTTAATCTGTCTGTACGTCTGTCTATCTGTGAGTCTGTCTGTCTTTCTGTGAGTCTGTCTGTCTATCTGTGAGTCTGTCTATCTATCTGTCTGTCTGTGAGTCTGTCTATCTGTAAGTCTGTCTGTATATCTGTGAGTCTGTCTATCTGTGAGTCTTTCTATCTGTGAATCTGTCTGTCTATCGGTGAGTCTATCTGTCTTTCTGTAAGTGTATCTGTCTTTCTGTGAGTATATCTGTGAGTCTTTCTATCTATCTGTCTGTCTGTCTGTCTGTCTGTCTGTGAGTCTGTTATGTCTATCTGTCTAAGCTGGTTTAAGGTGGCAGTAGCTGGTTTAGGCTGGTCCTCCCAGCCTGCCAATGCTAGTCAAGCTGGACTTAGCTGGCCTGGTTTAGACAGTTGACCAAAATACAGCTAAACCAGCTTACTACTCCAGCTAGACCAGTGTGCTACTCCAGCTAGACCAGCTAAAACCAAGCTGGGATACCACCAAAACTCAAGCAGGAAGACCAGCAAAAATCAGCTAATTTTCTGGAATTGGTCTGTCTCTCTATCTGTCTAGCTGCCTGCATGTCTTTCTGTCTGTCTATGAGATCGATCCATCCATCCTTCTGTCTATCTATCTATCATCTGAAATTATCTGTCTGTCTCTCTATCTGTCTGTCTATTGATCTGTGGATGTAATCCATTGGTCTGTCTGTCTGTATAACTAGCAATCTGTGAGTATAGTCTGTCTGTCTTGTCTGTCTTTCTGTTTATTTTTATGTCTGTCTGTTTAGTCTCTGTCTCACGTAGGCTACTTTATGTCTCATAATACGCAATTGTGAATTCGCTCTCTCTCTCTCTCTCTCTCTCTCTCTCTCTCTCTCTCTCTCTCTCTCTCTCTCTCTCTCTCTCTCTCTCTCTCTCTCTCTCTCTCTCTCCTCCTACCTCGTTATCCTGTAGCGGAGAGGCAAGCAGTCTCTGCTGTCCGTACAGTCACACACACCTGCGGGAGGAGCGGCGCGGCGCGTGAGACCGGGCGCGTTTGCTCAGACCCAACTCGGGTACCGTCGGTACTGACGGACACGGATCACGATAAAGGATCTGCTCGGGACTACATCCAGCCACGATGTCCGACTTTATTTTGGCATTTCTGAGCATGTCGGGATTACTACTTCTGATGAAAATGCTGACAGTAGCCGGGGCTGAGCAAGGTACGAGACATCAAACTCAAACGCTTTATTAATATTATGAGAGGGAGATTTTCTGGAGATGTAAGCTATTTTTGGCTTCCATGCGTTGTTTCTTTGCTGAGTTTATAACAGTTTTACATAAGTTACATTACGATGTACAGTTTTATAGAAGAAGAAAAAGACGACAAAAAAATCAAGTCGATAATAATGTAAATTACGTAACCTCGTTAGGAAAAGTTATTTAATATATTTAATATGAAAGATATCATATTTTTAAAATTTAATTTACTAATTTAATTTTAATAGGCTGCATACAGTGACTTCAGGTAGATATTGAGTTTTAAAAACTGCCCCAATCTAATTACATAGGCTGCATCGAAATATACATTAATATTAATTAAAATACATTTTAGTAATTAAATTAAAAATCAATGTGCCTACTCTTCAAAAAATAAAGGTTTAGTTCATTTTGAAAAGGGCAAAAAGTTTACCGTAACCGAATTCTTACATAATATTAAACATTAACATTTTATTTTTAAGAATGTTTTACTCTTGCTTCGTTGACTTTTCTCATAAAGGCATTTAAATTGGCTGATTGATTGATTGATTTTAAATGCAATGTCATTATATGCGTTATTAGGAATAATGCAGTGGATTTAGTGCGTGCGTGCGCGCGCGCGCGTGTGTGTGCGCAGGACACATGTGTTTAACCTAGAGCACCTTAGAGTAAATGACAGGATTGACAGCTGAGTGATTCATCATGAAAAGGCATTTTAGTAAGATATACCTCATAAATACTAATGTAATGATCATATATGTTGACAAATAAATCCTTCTGAGCTAAAACGTAATGCAATTTGTTATACTGAGACAAGTCTATAATTGAAAAAAAAAACCATCGTGTTATCAAGAGATGCCTTGTTACTGAGTTTTCTAAGCATTAAATAAATCGTGTTTGACAAAATGTTGTTATCTTAATCAACTGCCACCTCAAGTGCAGCCCCCCAAAGGGTCCACTAATGCGTACTGAATACTATAATGGGCTATAGAGTGAATACTTAGTGTGGTAAATATATCTCTGTCAAACTAATGTTGGGTAGATCATTTCTTTTAGGGGTAAAGCAATGCATTAGCAACGCAAAGGTCATGGGTTCGATTTCAAAGGAACATGCATTGCATACTAATATAGCCGAATGCACTGTAAGTCATAAAAGCATCTGCGAAATGCATACAAATGCATTGCATAGGTAGAAAAAATTGTACAATATAAAGGGATGTGACAATAGCATTGCTGGTGACACCACCCATAACACAACAGTTGTTAATGTACAACAGTATTTCTGTGACTTTTGCATGCTTACATTGCTCATGAAGTCTACATGCAGCTAAATATTTCATATTTCATTGTTTTTTGGGAATTGTGGACTATGGCAGACAGAAATGGGTTTTTATGGCAGAATTTCCTGTTCGTTTTGATTCTGGAAACAACTTTAGGTTAAAATTGTGTAAATTTTCATGATAAATTGAGAATTTTGGAACCGCACGTGGCGATGATGCCAACCTTGACTGGATGCTGTTTTACTTGGAACGGCCTTTGTTGAATGTCAACAGTGCCAATCGTGGTTTTTCTCATCGGTTCGGCGCTTGATGACTCAGCTGGCAGGTTTCTGTCTTTCTCACGCTCTCGTTTCTTGATTTCTGTCTTGGCAGCGTGGCTCTGTTTACCACAGTCAGTTCTTGATTTTAATCCGTCATTAATGACCTTTATTTTAAGCAGTGTTCATCGAGATTTGTGTGTTTAGGTTTATTAAACAGCTCCTAAATTGCCCACAAAAATGTGACGAGTCTTGAGTTCTTATTGTAAATGAGAACACATTGTTTCTGAAAGTAAATAGCTTTTCCAAAGTATTGATGAGTGTTGCTTACACGTTCTGCAAGGGTTGTCTTAAAGACCCCCTAACATAGAAAATACACTTTTAAAGGTGTTTCTAGCAGAAAATGAGTCGCCAGTGTGTGTGTGTAGAAACATTATTATACAAATCCATGTTTTCTTCTTTGTGTAATCACATTTAAACCGTAAAACAGGCGGTTGGGGATCCCCTAGCAATGTGATGTCACATTGATTAAGCCCCACCCATGACCGCCCACAAACTCCGCTTTATGAGCGCGTAGTTCAACCTTCTGCCACAGACACATGTTTTGATGTAGTCCAAAGCATCTGTAAGCGCTCTGTCTCCTACTTTGCATACGGAGAGGGGAACAGAAGCTTTCTTTGCATTTAAAGAAACACACACAAAAACAGCACGTTTTTCATTGCAGCCACAAATGGCCATGTTTAATATCGTATAATGAAAGATCTGTGGTGTATTTTGAGCTGAAACTTTACAGACACATTCTGGGTATACCAGAGACTATTTTTATATTGTTGAAAACACCTAGGTTAGCGGCCCTTTAACCCATGTTTGGGTGAAATATGGACAAACCCAACTGTTGGGTTCAAAATAGGGATGCATCGATATATCGGCCTATAATCTGTATCAGCAAATATACCTTTTTCCTTCGACTATCAGACATTGTCCGATTTTTTTAAAGAGCGAATTATATCCTGGTTATCAAAAGGGGCGGCACATAAAACCCTTACTGTGTGATTATGTTGAATTGGGTGACAGTGACAACATGATTGCAGTTTGTACGCTCTATACACTCCAAAAAAAGACGAGCCCAGCACCTGGTTGATGGTTAACCTAAAAAATCTTTATATTTGCCCCAACAATGGGTTAAAATAACACAGTATTTTGGGTTGAAACAACCCAGCATGGGTTAAATTACAACCCAGCGGGCTGCGCTCATCCCTTTTTGACCCAATGCCGGGTTGAAAATTACCCAGCTTTTTTAGAGTGTAGCCTACTTCTAGGATTTTATGACAAAGTACCTTGAAAAAAAAGAGTAAAAAGCAAAACTTTCTATCGGTATCAGTAGATTTAATTCTAACTGTGCGTTCATACCAGCCGCATTTGAGGCGTCAAAATCACGTCTACCGCATCTAGTTTGCCGCTTGAACATTTTGAATGCATTCGCGCGTCTAGAGCAAAGTAGACACGCGGAAAAAGCAAGCATTTGACGCGCGTCAGAGGGGAAATCCTCTCCTTGCGGGAGGGGCAAGTGCTATGCGGTTGTCTGTTTGCAAGATGACTGATGTTGATCGTGCATTCATCGAGAGAGTTACCGATTTGTGTTTGGGGGAAAATTGTTTAAAAACCTGCGGGAACGCCGCGGGTCGATAAACTTCACGTGACTCAAAAGTGAAATGTGTATTTACAACTAACAAGGTTGCCCAATGTCCTCACTGGCACTTTTCCAAGCGACGTCCTTTTTATTCCTGTCTCTATAGAAATAAGAACTTGTGTCGTATAGCTGCGGGTGACTACTCACGGACAATATCAAGCATTCCTCCATGTTGAATGAGTGACTCCAGGAGGGGCTGCCGCCACAGCAGCAAGCCGGCTCCTGATTGGTTATTGCGGTGCGAAAATCCGCCAAAGTTAAAAATTTTCAAATCGGGCATCAGACCCAAATTCGCGTGAAACGCAAAATGCACAAAAGCAGCACAACCACACCAGACGCTCAATGCGCGCCATTTGTGTGAACTAGATGCGCAATCGCATATACCGCGCCGCACTAAACGGCTCATTTGTGCCACGAGACCTCCAGACGCGCATCAACGTGTCTTCACATTGACTTAACACTCGCGCTTGACGCCTCTACCGCGGCTGGTGTGAATGCAGCATGAGTAATTGAATATCGGCACAGATTTTTTTAATATGCATCCCTAGTTTTAAATGAAATATGCTGGGTTGTTTGACTGTAAAAAATATGGACCTAATGTCCGTGACATCACCCATATGTTTGTAAAGAGCTTTTTAAAAAAAAAAAACTGCCGTCGCCATCTTGCCCGCGCATCACTCGTGAATAACTGAAAATGGGTAAAGAGGCGGGACATGGGTGAAGCTGAGGAACTTAAAAGCTTAATATACTTTAAACGGATGAGTTTTAAAAAAAAATCACCCCCCTCACAGTTGTCATGAATTGACTAAATTATAAACCAAAAACGCTTTTTGTACCCGGCTCTAAACTCATTTATTTCAGCTGTAAAGTTGGGCATTTTAACATGGACGTCTATGGGAAATGACTACCTTTTGGAGCAAGTCGATGAATTGCAGTTTAAATCACTTCCGTATTGGCGTCATCAGAGAGATCGAAAGGTTGCCCCTTGGTTTAAACCCATTGTTGAGGACTTTTTTAGGTTAATTTAAATCAGCGGTTTGTTTATTTTACCCAAGCATGGGTTGAAACAACCCATCATTTTTTTCTTTTAGTGAAGGACTCAAATGTTTCCACAAAAGTAGACAACATCATCTGAAGTGACATAAGATGTTTAAAGCGTTTATGTAAAAAATTCAAAACTGTTTCGTCTTCATATCCTAATATGAGAGTTTTCATATTTGTTTGTGTTCATGGTAGTTCAGGTTCAAGTATCTAACTTCAGGTCCTTAAGCTTGAGGGTCTCCTTCAGTACAATCTGTCATTCAATTTAGCCATCATTCAACTCCTGATGGGTCTCCTTCAGCCTCCAGCCTCCTTCAATCCCTGCGTTCATGTATCTGCTGAAGGCTACGGATGATGTTAACATCTTGAGTTATTTTTTTTCTTTTCTTCTTTCTTGTGTTTCTATCAGAATGTGACGGGTATATAGAAGAATCAAATCTAAACCAATTGACACACATCCTCTCCAATATGTCCAAATCATTTTCATGTTTTAAAAGCAGAAACACATTGAACACATATGGACATGAATACACCAACGTTATGCATACAGTATATTGGTTTCAATACTAATGGACAATTGTGGCTTTGGCATGCAGGTACATGCTTTCTTTCTTTGCATGGCTGATTTTGACTTTTAAGAATTTTAAATGACAAGCAGGTGTTTTAATTTCAGTTGTGTGTGTGTTATAATGAGTTGTATTATTTTTGTTTAATGAGTTCCTATCAGTGGTGGAAAGTTACAATTTCGTTCCAATTTATCGCTTTCCTGCAGCTCCCCATTTCATATAAATGATAAAAACAAGCGTCTTTACTCCTAATTTACCGTTTATTAAACAAAACTCATGCTAGGGCGGATTTGATCCCTGAACCTCTCACGGTGAAAGCGAAAATATACAACATTACTAGCAAATCAGAAGTGACACATGAAAGCTGATCCCTGGATTTTTCCAATGACCTACAAAACACCGTGACCACAGCAGCAGATGCTTGGAGTTTATAAGAGCATATAAATTGGTTGATGGAAATATTTGAATGTCAATTTAAAGGCTTGTTTAAACATAGCCACCTAATATGCTACTTTGATAATGTACTGTAGTAATGCTACTGTCTTTTATTTGGACACATACCTATATTATGGTAAGTCCAAAGTATAGTGTTCTTCAAACGTTTGGACATACCTACCTAATTTAGCCTGTTTTCGACATGTTTATGTCTTTTTATATCAATATATTGAATGGCCAAATGCTGTATATTAAAAACATTTGACAGGTCGTTTATCTTGGAGCACAATTAATAGTAAATATCACAGCACAAATGTGGTAATCATTCAGAACCATGGTAAATAAATCTGATACCACCAATGTACTTTGTTTTGTTATAATGTTAACTCATTTCTATTTACAGTAACTTACCGTCTCATTGAGCAGTTTTCCAGAAATGCCACTGAAACCCGGAGGTGGTCGCAGTTGTATTTCAAGCCTATAAGCAAGAGTGAACATTTCTCTCTCTATCACTCAGTGTGTCTTTGATCTTTGCTCCGTTCAGAGAACTTTTAACTCTGTGCTCATGGGGGTCTTCATGCATTACAGGATTATTTACTTCAGTAGATTTTCACAGCTACAGTATTATAGCTTTATTGATATTTACGGTTAAACTTTTAGTGGCCAAGTGTACGCCCATCCAAGTTTCTAATCCTTCACGAACAGATCAAATGTGAAACTTTAGATTTTTTTGAGCATTCTTTTAATGTTGTTACATTGTTACATCTTATTTTTAGATTCTTAAATTGTAGATATGGTAGATTAATTGCAGATTACTGTAGATTATTGAAGATAACTGTAGATTATTGAAGATTATTGTAGATATTGTAGATTATTGAAGATAACTGTAGATTATTGTAGATTACTGTATTTCATTGTAGATATTGTAGATTTTTGTAGATATTGTGGATTATTGTAGATATTGTCAATTATTATATTACTATACATTATTGAAGATAATTGTAGATTACTGACGATTAATTTAGATATTGTAGATTACTGTAGATTGTTGTAGATTTATGTAGATATTGTGGATAACTGTAGATTACGGTAGATTATTGTAGATATTGTAGATTATTGAAGATAACGGTAGATTATTGAAGATATTGTAGATAACTGTAGTTATTGTACATTATTGTCAATTTTGTGGATTATTTTAGATAACTGTAGATTACTGTCAATTACTGTAGATATTGTACATTATTGTAGATTACTGTAGATTATTTGAGATTTTTGTAGATTTTGTGGATTATTGTAGATTACTGTAGATTATTGTAGATATTGTAGTTTTTTTGTATTGTGGATTATTGTAGATTACTGTCGATTACTGTAGATATTGTACATTATTGCCGATTTTGTGGATTATTTTAGATAACTGTAGATTACTGTCAATTACTGTAGATATTGTACATTATTGTAGATTACTGTAGATTATTTTAGATTTTTGTAGATTTTGTGGATTGTTGTAGATTACTGTAGATATTGTACATTATTGAAGATTACTATAGATTATTGTAGATATTGTAGGTTTTTTTAGGTATTGTAGATTATTGTAGATTACTGTCGATTACTGTAGATATTGTACATTGTTGTCGATTTTGAGGATTATTGTAGATTGCTGTAGATTACTGTCAATTACTGTAGATATTGTACATTATTGTCAATTTTGTGGATTATTTTAGATAACTGTAGATTACTGTCAATTACTGTAGATATTGTACATTATTGTAGATTACTGTAGATTATTTTAGATTTTTGTAGATTTTGTGGATTATTGTAGATTACTGTAGATATTGTACATTGTTGTAGATTACTATAGATTATTGTAGATATTGTAGTTTTTTTTTTTAGGTATTGTAGATTATTGTAGATTACTGTCGATTACTGTAGATATTGTACATTATTGTCGATTTTGAGGATTATTGTAGGTGGCTGTAGATTACTGTAAATTACTGTAGATATTGTACATTATTGTCGATTTTGTGGATTATTTTAGATAACTGTAGATTACTGTCAATTACTGCAGATATTGTACATTATTGTAGATTACTGTAGATTATTTTAGATTTTTGTAGATTTTGTGGATTATTGTAGATTACTGTAGATATTGTACATTATTGTGGATTACTATAGATTATTGTAGATATTGTAGTTTTTTTAACTGTATTGTGGATTATTGTAGATTACTGTAGATGATTGTAGATATTGTTGATTATTATATTACTGTACATTATTGTAGATTATTGTAGATATTGTAGATTACTTTAGATTACTGTATATTATTGTAGATTATTGAAGATTACGGTAGATTATTCCAGATATCTGTAGGTTACTGTATATTGTTGTAGATTATGGTAGATTACTGTAGATTATTGTAGATTACTGTATATTATTAAATAATACTGTATATTATTGTAAATAATTGAAGATTACTGTATATTATTGCAGATTATTGTAGTTCATTTAAGATTATAATAGATAACTGTAGATTACTGTAGATATTGTTGATTACATTAGATATTGTAGATCATTGTAGATTACTCTAATAAATTATTGTAAATTATATATCAATAATATATAGTAGCTTTTTTATTCTTTTATTGTTAAACCGTTGCTAAACCGTAACAGATATTACTATTATGTACTGTGTAAATGCGTAATTTCAATAATATTGCCTTACACTTCTTTAGTATTAGTATATTTTTAATTTTAATTGTTATATTTTTTATTTTTTATTACAATAAGGAAAATGTGATTATTTCTGCACCACAGTAATGACTTTATATTTATTGTAGGCACTTATTTGTCCTTGCAAAACACATTTTCGGATCTCATGTCTTTTTAAATTAACTTACTTTAACACACAGACTAGTTTTAAAGCACTTTGTCATAACAGTAGCTCATCTGTCATAAGTGCTCCTCTTTGGAAGTCTTCCTCTTCCTGGTAAATCAATTATTACCGTGAGATCCTCCAGTCTCGGGAGTCCATACGACTTTGAGGTCGTAGTAAAGTCTTTTTCGGTGACACACCTGATTTGTCCTACTTAAATTTGTTGGTTTAACCGTGTCTTGCAATTTGGTCTCGTAGCAGATGACAGTGAGACAGACCAGAAGAGAGCAGAACAAGTTTGTTTGTTTGTGCGAAAGCATTTGTTGTGCTTTTTTGTGTCGTCACATTCCCATGAAAGGCTTTGTGTCTTTGTTTAATGCTTGTTGGTCTTATGCTGAACACAGTGTGTTTAAAATTAAACATTTTGAAAGCGAAGCAGGCCACGGTGCAAGAGCCACAACAAGCCAAGGACACAAAGTCCTACTTGCATACGGTATCTGCATTTAGCAGCCTGATCTCATAAAGCAAAACATCTGCTGACTTTTTTCGCAAAGTGATATGATGTGCCTTCTACAGATGACACCTGAGAACTGAAATAAGATCAATTAAACCATGTATATGAATCTGGATATGTAACGCAAACATAAAAATGTGGTAAAGGAAAAATGGCAAAAGTCAAATAATAGTGGGACAAAAATAAAGCATTTAACTTCAATAAAAGACACTGTATGTATTGTAGTGTCACAATACTAAAAAAACTGACAACTGTAGTAATTTGTATGTAGAAATCATTTCTTTGGTTTTGCAAGAGTCACATTAATTCTTTAAAAGCAGGTTTGCATTCACATTTGGTACTTTAGCATCCTTCACCAAATCCATATTTTCCCTCTGTTTACTCTTCTCTCCGGTTTGATCTTTGATGTTGTCAAAAATGTCATAAATCCAGAAGTAATGAAATGAAAGCAGATGTTAGGAGGAAAGACAGCTTGCTCGTATAAAGCACCTATGGAGTAGATGCTCCTCAAAGCAGAGGAAGCTCTGATGTGACGCTTTTAACTCTAAGAAGAACCGCAACAGGGGTTCTTTAAAATTCAGATCAGTTCTGTGACACCTTTCGTGCACACACACACAGGCACGCACGCACGCACACACACATGCACACATTCTAGCATTCTATAATGCACACACTGGTTTTGAACATTGTTTGATCTGACACTTCACACACTTTAGATGTTATGACCTTTGTAGTAACCTCTTAAAAAAAGGTGACACCATGCATATGCAAATTACGTCACGTGTGTGGACACTGTGTGATATTGGCCTGGCATGTTTTAGTAAGTTTTACAGATCCATGTAAACAGGATTATTTTAACAATGTTGTCGTCTGTGTGCAAAACGTTGATGTATGGATTGCTTTAAAGTATTTCATCCAACTAGTTCTCTTTAAACTTTAAATTCTTCTTTTGAATTTAATAGCCGTGCACAAATTGTGTAGAAGTGTGTAGTATTGAAGATATTGTAGATTATTAAAAACAACTGTAGATTATTGTAGATTACTGTAGATCATTGTAGATATTGTAGATTACTGTCTATTACTGTAGATATTGTAGATTGTTGTAGATATTGTAGATTGTTGTAGATTATTGTAGATATTGTGGTTTTTGTAGATATTATGGATTATTGTAGATATTGTAGATTATTATATTACTGTACATTATTGTAGATTTTTGTAGATATTTTAGATTACTGACGAATAATGTAGATATTGTGGATAACTGTACATTACGGTAGATTATTGTAGATATAGTAGATAACTGTAGATTATTGTAGATATAGTAGATATTGTAGATTATTATATTACTGTACATTATTGTAGATTATTGTAGATATTGTAGGTTACTGTTGGTTATTGTAGATTGCGGTAGATTATTGTGGATATTGTAGATAACTGTCGATTATTGTAGATTTTGTGGATTATTGTAGATTATGTCACATGTGTGGACACTGTGTGATATTGGCCTGGCATGTTTTAGTCAGTTTTACAGATCCTTGTGAACAGGATTATTTTAACAATGTGGTCGTCTTCATGCAAAACGTTGATGTATGGATTGCTTTAAGGTATTTCATCCAACTAGTTCTCTTTAAACTTTAAATTCTTCTTTTGAATTTAATAGTCGTGCACAAATTGTGTAGAAGTGTGTAGTATTGAAGATATTGTAGATTATTGAAGACAACTGTAGATTATTTTAGATTACTGTAGATCATTGTAGATATTGTAGATCACTTTAGATATTGTAGTTTACTGTAGATTATTGTAGATATTGTGTTTTTTGTAGATATTATGGATTATTGTAGATATTGTAGATTATTATATTACTGTACATTATTGTAGATTTTTGTAGATATTTTAGATTACTGATGAATAATGTAGATATTGTGGATAACTGTACATTTTGGTACATTATTGTAGATATAGTAGATAACTGTAGATTACGGTAGATTATTGTAGATATAGTAGATGTTGTAGATTATTATATTACTGTACATTATTATAGATTATTGTAGATATTGTAGGTTACTGTCGGTTATTGTAGATTGCGGTAGATTACTGTAGATAACTGTTGATTACTGTAGATATTGTAGATTTTGTGGATTATTGTAGATTACTGTTGATTACGTCACGTGTGTGGACACCGTGTGATATTGGCCTGGCATGTTTTAGTAAGTTTTACAGATCCATGTAAGCAGGATTATTTTAACAATGTTGTCGTCTGTATGCAAAACGTTGATGTATGGATTGCTTTAAGGTATTTCATCCAACTAGTTCTCTTTAAACTTTAAATTCTTCTTTTGAATTTAATAGCCATGCACGGATTGTGTAGAAGTGTGTAGTATTGGAGATATTGTAGATTATTGAAGACAACTGTAGATTATTGCAGATTACTGTAGATCATTGTAGATATTGTAGATTACTGTCAATTACTGTAGATATTGTAGATTATTGTAGTTTATTGTAGATTATTGTAGATTTGTGTAGATATTATGAATGATTGTAGATATTGTAGATTATTATATTACTGTACATTATTGTAGATTTTTGTTGATATTTTAGATTGCTGACAATTATTGTAGATATTGTAGATAACTGTAGATTACGGTAGATTATTGTAGATATAGTAGATTATTATATCACTGTACATTATTGTAGATTATTGTAGATTACTGTTGGTTATTGTAGATTGTGGTAGATATTGTAGATAACTGTCGATTACTGTAGATATTGAAGATTTTGTGGATTATTGTAGATTATGTCACATGTGTGGACACTGTGTGATATTGGCCTGGCATGTTTTAGTCAGTTTTACAGATCCTTGTGAACAGGATTATTTTAACAATGTGGTCGTCTTCATGCAAAACGTTGATGTATGGATTGCTTTAAGGTATTTCATCCAACTAGTTCTCTTTAAACTTTAAATTCTTCTTTTGAATTTAATAGTCGTGCACAAATTGTGTAGAAGTGTGTAGTATTGAAGATATTGTAGATTATTGAAGACAACTGTAGATTATTTTAGATTACTGTAGATCATTGTAGATATTGTAGATCACTTTAGATATTGTAGTTTACTGTAGATTATTGTAGATATTGTGTTTTTTGTAGATATTATGGATTATTGTAGATATTGTAGATTATTATATTACTGTACATTATTGTAGATTTTTGTAGATATTTTAGATTACTGATGAATAATGTAGATATTGTGGATAACTGTACATTTTGGTACATTATTGTAGATATAGTAGATAACTGTAGATTACGGTAGATTATTGTAGATATAGTAGATGTTGTAGATTATTATATTACTGTACATTATTATAGATTATTGTAGATATTGTAGGTTACTGCCGGTTATTGTAGATTGCGGTAGATTATTGTAGATAACTGTTGATTACTGTAGATATTGTAGATTTTGTGGATTATTGTAGATTACTGTAGATTACGTCACGCTTGTGGACACCGTGTGATATTGCATGTTTTAGTAAGTTTTACAGATCCATGTAAGCAGGATTATTTTAACAATGTTGTCGTCTGTATGCAAAACGTTGATGTATGGATTGCTTTAAGGTATTTCATCCAACTAGTTCTCTTTAAACTTTAAATTCTTCTTTTGAATTTAATAGCCGTGCACGGATTGTGTAGAAGTGTGTAGTATTGGAGATATTGTAGATTATTGAAGACAACTGTAGATTATTGTAGATTACTGTAGATCATTGTAGATATTGTAGATTACTGTCGATTACTGTAGATATTGTAGATTGTTTTAGTTTACTGTAGATATTGTAGATTTTTGAAGATATTATGGATTATTGTAGATATTGTAGATTATTATATTACTGTACATTATTGTAGATTTTTGTAGATATTTTAGATTACTGGCGATTACTGTCGATACTGTAGACAACTGTAGATTACGGTAGATTATTGTAGATATAGTAGATATTGTAGATTATTATATTACTGCTCATTATTGTAGATTATTGTAGATTACTGTCAGTTATTTTAGATTGCGCTAGATTATTGTGGATATTGTAGATAACTGTAGATATTTTAGATTATTGTAGTTTACTGTAGATTATTGTAGATATTGTAGATTACTGTAGATAACTGTCGATTACTGTAGATATTGTAGATTATTGTAGATTTTGTGGATTATTGTAGATTACGTCATGTGTGTGGATACTGTGTGATATTGGCCTGGCATGTTTTAGTCAGTTTTAAAGATCCATGGAAACAGGATTATTTTAACAGTCTTGTCGTCTGTATGCAGAATTTTGATGTATGGATTGCTTTAAGGTATTTCATCCAGCTAGTTCTCTTTAAACGTTAAAATCTTCTTTTGAATTTAATAGCCATGCACGAATTGTGTAGTTAACCTGAAATGCAGTTGTTATTGGATCTCAGAGATATATGGTGGCACAGCGAGGATCAAAAGATGTTTGGGGAGAGACGCTCGCTGGGTGGTTGGAAAAGAAAGATCACAAAATTAAAATTGATTTATTGACTCAACATCAGCACGGTGTAGCAGATCACAGAGCAGATCTAAACTTTTATTTTGACATAATTTAAATGCACTGATTCAACAATCTGCATAAAACTAATTAATATTAAGAACTTAAAGGGATAAATGCGATGTGCATTTACTGTAAATTACCCCAAATGTTTAAATGCCACAAGCAGATATCCAGCAGGTAAAAATGACTTGAATACCGCACCCCCTTACTTTCCGAATGAGGTACGGCGCGTTCCCGCCGTAAGTCTATCAACGCAGCAGAGGCCAAAACAACAACTCAGCCCGACCAATAAAGACACAAGTCTATTGACTATAAACCAAGAGGCCATAAATCCTATGAACACATAATAGACTCTGTTATAGATTGCCAACGGCGCCCACAGCAGTCACTTGTGCTAAATGACAAAACAGTGCTTTGGAGAGGCGAATATCTTGCAGAAGTTGAGAACACGACAAATCATTCAGGAAACAGACAGAGGGATGTTTCTGTAACCATTTATTTAAATTACACAGAAATTGTGTCATTTATGTCCTGCTAGCATCGCCAAATGCAGTTGCAAGAGAGATTATTGGTTTCAAATGAGTTGGAAAATTCGCTTGGATGGACGTGTAACTTTCTGGGTTAAAAATAAACAAAACTTTGTTTTTGCTAAAATGAGTGTTCAAAACTTTCTACTTTACAGTGATTATCGTTAGCTTATAATAAGGATTTGTCATTTGAGCCATTGGGTACGATTTTACTGGAAATATCAGTTTGACGTCATTAAAGTAACCTGCAATTTTATCTTTCAAACAGAGATGGCGATAGAGAGGCAAGTTACGAATTGCACCTTTAACGTTGATCGACTCGCTTAACCGAATAATCCGATTCCATCTGAGATGGTTTCTTGAGTCTATTGATGTTCAATCAAGTGCCTTCAAAAACCATTTAGCTCAATAATTACCTCTCCCACGCATTTAAGCTTGTACTCACTGACGTGCAAAATGATGACAGTGATTTATTACTGTGGTTCTTGCACATTAAAGTTGGCAGATTTCGTTATTAGGGAAACATAAACAGGTAAACGGCCTGAATTTGTGCCAGTATCGCAATCAGGATTACCGGATCAGGTTTTATTGCATTGATCTAACATACGTGGGTTCCTTAAAATCCAAAAATACAACTATAGTATATTTACCTATTTCATAAATCGAATGTTTGGAAGTACTGATACAGCCTGACACTGTTAAACTGTTGTTTACTTCACCTGGAGCAATACTACATTATACCAAATGAACATTAAACAAGGCCTGTAATGCACAAAAACACATGCAGGCAACTTGCCATTTAGCAGATGCTTTTTATTGCTACAGTAATTGCAGGCAAGGCTCTTTGGAGTAACCCCAGGTTAAGTGCCCTGCTCAGGAGTACAACTGTGATAGGTTTCTATTTGTTACCCTTTATTAGTCCCAACCGGGGAACGGATGCTTGACCCGTGCATTATGATCATTTTACCTTTATAGGTTAGCACTGCCTAGATTAAGTGCGTCTGACATATTTTCTTGTAAATGAGCATTTTTTTGTATTTGGATCTTATGTTAAGCTTCAGTAATTTAAATTTAATAACAAATTAAAAATGCACTATTTTCACAAATGTCACTTCTTTTGCAAAACCATTTAAGTACATGCAAAGATTTCCACATCTAAAATAAAGTCCCCAGTCAATTTTACTGTCTTTTCTGAATGACTGTAAAAGGTAAAACCAATTCAGCCAATATCGATAAACCTTAAATCTCCTTTATCGGTTCATTCAATTCTTCTTACGTGGACTTAGAGAAAAATCAATGTGGCGTTTAAAGGATTCTGCCAACAAAGCAATATTTCTGAATGACCTAAGGCCAGGATTGAGCGGTTTTGAGGCAAAAGTATTTGATGAATGTACACTCACCTAAAGGATTATTAGGAACACCATTCTAATACTGTGTTTGACCCTTCAGACTTAATTCTACGTGGAATTGATTTAACAAGGTGCTGAAAGCATTCTTTAGAAATGTTGGTCCATATTGATAGGATAGCATCTTGCAGTTGATGAAGATTTGTGGGATGCACATTCAGGGCACCACATCCCAAAGATGCTCTATTGGGTTGAGATCTGCTGACTGTGGGGGCCATTTTAGTACAGAGAACTCATTGACATGACTCATTATGTTCAAGAAACCCATTTGAAATGATTTGAGCTTTGTGACATGGTGCATTATCCTGCGGCAAGTGGCCATCAGAGGATGGGATATATATATAAAAATTTGGCCATAGCTGTATCCCCTCTAGCCAGAACCTAAGCTTAAAAGTGCAGGAAACGAAATCATCGTTATTTCAAAGTGTGGGGGGGGTATGTCCCACGTGTCCCCCGTATACTCTACGCCAAAGTTTTGACTTTTTTTATACCTTGAATAATTTGTATATTTTCAAAAAATACGTCCGTGTCAAGGTTCAAAACTTCTCGTTTTGGTAATCTTCTTACACAATCCTGCAGATATTAAATGCATTTTTTTGTACCTTTAAATTGAATACGTCAATTTTTACGCCAGTTTTCTCCTGTATTATCCTATCGGAACCGAGCTGTGACCGATTTTTCTGGATTGTGACGCCAGTTTAACACAAAAGGTGTCTTTTGCTCACTTAGTGGCCCATTGTACCGCTATATATTTTGGCTGTACACGAATGAGTGTTTTAAAAAGGGGGTGATAGGTGAGAGTAATAGATATTATCTTCTGAATCTCCCTTTAGGCCTAATCTGATAAATAGCACATTCATAACAGACAATCGATCTACTGTTTACTCTGGTAGGAACAGAAAATCGATGATGGAGAGGTACTGTATGCAGCAACATCCCTGTGATGAGACCGCGGTGCACCGCTGTATTTGGTGATATTAGCTCAGTGGATCTTTAAGGGGCCGATAGCTGTGGAGCACCGAAATTAATTTTTGTTTATTTCAGCAATTTATCATCGCCAATAAATGGACACCCCAGGATGATGCATTAAAATCGGACGGGTATCGGCTGAATTACAGCAAAAGCAAAGCCCTGCTGGCAGGTTTTCCCACAATGCCATCTGAGTGATAATTGGATTTGCAGTATGAAATATTTTCTAATTATGCCTGCTTTTCTTTAAGCAAGAAATTGGGAAATGTTTTTGTTTTATAAACTTGTAAATGAGTGTAAGTACACGTTTATTTAGTGGCTTTATTGACAAACATCTCCTGCGTTTCTTTTATCGGCATTTTCGCTTAATGGCATTTTTATCGCATCTTTAAAATAATTGAACGTCTTTAGAAAAGTGCATCAATGTGACCCCAATTAATTCGTCACCTCATGTATTGCTTTAATGCAAACGTGTCAGTGTTAAATGAACATGTCGGCTGCGTTTTTTAATTAAGCTCTTGTTTTAATGACTTTTATAAGGATAGGTTAAAGGGACAGTTTATTTAAAAATATACATTTTCATTTATTAACCCTTGTCGTTTTAAACCTGTATGACCTTTTCATTTATGAAATATAAATGTATAAAATTCTTTATAATAAAAAAAAATTCATTACTCACCTTCTGGCAATTACAATGAATAGAGATTTGACAGCTTAAGTCCTCATTTATTATAGCTTGAAACGCTTTGAATGACCACTAAAAAACAACAAATAAAAATATCACAATCATATAAGGTTTCCTTAACTCAAATGGTAGAGCATTGCGTTGGATTTAAACGTTATTAATAGAGAACAGCATGAAGGTAAATGCATTGTAGGTAAATGATGACATCATTGGAATTTTAAAATAGGACACTGTCCCTTTAAATAATGCTATGTTTTTTTCCCAAACCATTATAATCCTAGGCAATACGTTTTGTCTTCACCTGTTAGTTAGACATTCCCTCGGGCCGAAGGGAAGCAGAAGAAAGATCTTCTGTTGCTTCTTGACCTTCACTTTTCCTTGTTATGTCAAGAGAAATTCATGCTGCGCTGAGGTCAAAGGCGCCAGGATTTGCTGGAAAGTGAAGAGTTTGAGTATGCATATCGAGTTTGTGATTAGCATATGGACTTGTTCTCCTTGAATAAGAATGACTTTATTACTACATATGCATTAATGCATTAATATAAGTTTAGTGCCTGTGTGGACAGGTCTTAAAGGGACAGTTCACCCCAAAATGAAAATTTTGTCATCATTTACTCATTCTCATGTTGTTACAAACCTGTATAAATTTCTTTGTTTTGATGAATACAAAGGAGATATTTTAAAGGATTAGTCAATTTTCAAAAAAAAAAAAATTTCAGATAATTTACTCACCACCATGTCATCCAAAATGTTGATTTCTTTCTTTGTTCAGTCGAGAAGAAATTATGTTTTTTGAGGAAAAAATTCCAGGATTTTTCTGATTTTAATGGCCTTTAATGGACCCCAACACTTAACAGATTTAATGCAGTTTAAAATTCCAGTTTCAAAGGACTCTAAACGATCCCAAACTAGGCATACAGGTCTTATCTAGTGAAACGATTGTCATTTGTGACAAGAAAAATAAAAAATATGCACTTTTAAACCACAACTTCTCGTCTGCGCCAGTGCGACCTCACGCAATACGTTCTCACGTCAAGAGGGCACGGATGAGAATGCGAAACTACGCCCCAGTGTTTACAAGTGTGGAGAAAGAGGACCGTTACGACGTTGTTGTATGTGGAATGATACTAATTAATGTCTTTGTGTCAGTTTATTTTTTGAAATGGTCCGCAAATGTGCGTTTCATACATGTAACACGTGACCTTTCGACGTCATTGCACAATTACGTGAGGTCACGCTGGCTCGTCACAGGACCGGAGATAGACGTGAAGTTGTGGTTTAAAAGTGCATATTTTTTACTTTTCTTGTCAAAAATGACAATTGTTTCGCTAGATAAGACCCTTATGCCTCGTTTGGGATCGTTTAGAGTCCTTTGAAACTGCAATTTTAAACTGCATTAAATCTGTAACGTGTTGGGGTCCATTAAAGTCCATTAAAATGAGAAAAATACTGGAATGTTTTCCTCAAAAAACATAATTTCTTCTCGACTGAACAAAGAAAGACATTAACATTTTGGATGACATGGTGGTGAGTAAATTATCTGGATTTTTTTAAAGAAAATTGACTAATCCTTTAAACCGATCATGACCCCAATTGACTTCCATAGTAATTCTTTGTCCAACATACTCAAATCATTGAAATCATTACAGGGTTTTTGGAGTTACCACAGTTTTTAAGTGCAGAAATAATACATCATTTTACACGTGTCACAATGGTTGACAATGTCGATAAAGTGACGTTTCATAAAGACTCAGAATAAGAGTTATGTGTGTGACGGTTCAAGTTTGATCTGCTGTTGCAGCTTTAGGCCAGTGTTTATTTATTTATCAGTTCTTTATATTCCTTTCATCCCATGCAGGGTTATTTTCAACCCAGCGCTCGGTCAAAAAGGGACAAGCCCAGGCATTGTGTTAAGTTAACCCAGAAAATATTTATATTTGACCCAACAATTGTTTAAAACAACCGAGCATAGGTTAAATTACTGTACAACCCAACGCATTGGGGTCGTCTCTTTTTGACCCAATGCTGGGTTTCAAAATGGAGTGTATATGTCTGTAATTGTCAGTAATATCTGATGCTGTCCATGGTACTGAAAAACGTTGTCAGATATTAGAGGATATCTAATATCTGACAATGTTTTTCAGTACCATTTTATGTCTGTAATACCAATCCATCATTTACTTGTTTGCAAGATTTATTCGGTTGTGTTTTATTATCATTTTTCCATACGTTTTCTTCTGGTAGTTCATCGCGACTGTATTGACATCGCCTCGAGCTGTTTATCTCACGCTTCATTTGCATCCCGGCAAAATTAAACAGGAGCGAACGATACTGTCAACGTGCCCCATTTCAGACTTTCCCACAAGTGGGTCATTTTGCAGTGCTGTCAAAACAAAATTTATTTTGGGCGTGCCATAATTGGGGCTGTCACCATTGTGAAATTATGCCTGACGATTAATTGGTGTACGAATGATTGGGATTTAATTGTCTACTTTTGTCCATGTCATAGTGTACTGTGTAAGCCGTAATGGACTTTAAACATGTATGTTTTTACATTTTATTTACTTTGAACTTGAAATAAATCAATAAAAACATCACAATAAATATTTAGCATATCCCTAATTTATTTTAATTTAAACTTAATTATTGAAACACAGGTAATCTGATTTATAATTAATATTTCTATCAATTTAGTATTTTATTTTATTTTATTTTAGAAGAGTTTAGATGCAAGTACGTCTGCCATTTTCCTTGGATAAATATATATATATATATATTTAAAAGCTTAGAAGGGATACAGCTACAGCCAAAATCTGAAATCTCGCCGGATGAGTGCTGTTTTCATTCATACACTGTAAAAAACTACTTTGCTGCCTTGAAATTTTTTGTTAAATCAACTTAGATTTAGAAGTCATGTCAACAGAGAGAGAAGTCAACTTAATTTTATAAGTTATAACAACTCACCTGTACATGTATTTATAACAACTCATCTCTAGTCAAGATAAATAAAAGTAAGTTGCAATGACTTGTAAATCCAAGTTTATTCAACAAAAATTTAAGGCACCAAAGTATTTTTTACAGTGTACCCTCAAACCTAACCTTAACGCAACATTTCACTGGATTTAGGACATAGCTGTATTATATCTAGTTGGAACTGCTGTTTTTATCCTAATACTACCCCAAACCTAACCCTAAACCCAAAATCTTGCGAGATTAGGGTGTAGCTGTACCCCCTCAAATATAACCAGAACCCGAGCTGAAAAGTGCAGGGGACAGAATCATCTTTATTTTAAAGGGGGGGGGGGGCATGTCCCACGTGTTCCCCGCGTATTCTATGCCCATGGGCGTGCCATAATTGGGGCTGTCACCATTGTGAAATTATGCCTGACGATTAATTGGTGTATGAATGATTGGGATTTAATTGTCTACTTTTGTCCATGTCATGGTGTACTGTGTAAGCCGTAACACAATTTAAACATTTTATTTACTTTAAACTTGAAATAGATCAATATGAACATCGTTACAAATATTTTGCATATCCCTAATTTGATTTTAATTTAAACTTGATTATTGAAACACAGGTAATCTGATTTATTATCATTATTATTATTATTATTATTATTATCATTATCATCATCTATTTATTTTATTTTATTTTAGAAGAGTTTAGATGCAAAACCCTCTAAGTGTGTCTGCCATTTTCCTTGGATATAAAGGCTAGAAGATATTCAGCTACAGCCAAAATCTGAAACCTCGCCGGATGAGTGCTATTTTATTTTACTTTATTATTATTATTATCTATTTTATTTTATTTTATTTTATTTTATTTTATTTTATTTTATTTTATTTTATTTTATTTTAGAAGAGTTTAGATGCAAAAACCCTCTAAGTGCGTCTGCCATTTTCCTGGGATATAAAGGCTAGAAGGTATTCAGCTACAGCCAAAATCTGAAACCTCACTGGATGAGTGCTATTTTATTTTACTTTATTATTATTATTATCTATTTTATTTTATTTTATTTTATTTTATTTTATTTTATTTTATTTTATTTTATTTTATTTTATTTTAGATGCAAAAACCCTCTAAGTGCGTCTGCCATTTTCCTTGGATATAAAGGGTAGAAGGTATTCAGCTACAGCCAAAATCTGAAACCTCACTGGATGAGTGCTATTTTATTTTACTTTATTATTATTATTATCTATTTTATTTTATTTTATTTTATTTTATTTTATTTTATTTTATTTTATTTTATTTTTCACTGGGTCGGTAACATTGTAACAAATATTTAGCATATCCCTACCTTTACTTTGATTTTAACTAGATTATTGGAACACAGGTACTCTTATTATTATTATTATTATTATTATCATCTATGTATTTTATTTGATTTATTATTTTGTATGGAAAACCTTTGATTTAATGTGCACTCACAGAAATAAAGGTATGGAAGCAGTTACTGGGGCGGTACCTCTTAAAAAAGTACATATTATACCTTAAAGGTACATAGCTGTACCTAAATGACACATATTAGGACCTTTTAACACATTTATAAGAACATATTAACAAATATTTTGCATATCCCTGCTTTTACCCAAAAATGAAAATTTAGTCATCATTTACTCTCTCTCATGTTGTTACAAACCTGTATAAATGTCTTTGTTCTGATGAACATGAAAGAAGATATTTGAAGGAATGTTCGTAACCAAACCGTTCGTGGACCCATTCACTTTCATAGGAAAACAGAATACTATAGATCTTAATGGTTTCCACGAACGGTTTGGTTACAACACAAATACATTTATATTATCTATTTATTTTATTTTATTTCTGTACCTAAATGAAACATATTAGGTTCTTTTTAAAGGGTACCGTCCCAGTGACACCTTTTGTAGCTTTATTTCTGACAGTGTATAAATGGTGTTTTTTATATAACCATTATCTTTTCATCCCCGAAACTGAACTGAAACAAGCGATTTCGTAATAATCGTGACAGGTCTGACAGAATTTAAAGTTAGTAATTACATTTCAATTATGCCATCTTGTCCAACTACACTGTCGAAAAAGCTGTCACTGGGACCCTTATATCTAAAAGTGTACTTTTTGAAAGGGTACCGCCCATTGACAACTTTTGTGCTATTTATTTTGATAGCGTAGGGTAAACGCACCGTGTAGAGAAAGGCAAAAATAGTCTGGGTGTTCTAACACAGTACAATAATTATTCAGCGGTGGGGTCGTGTGATGATTTGCCCTCTAAAGGTTTTCGTCGATTATATTTGCTCTGATGAAAAGTGTCTGCATGTTGCTTGGGGAGATTGCGCAGAGGGGGTTCACGGCCGGATGAAGGACGCTGCTGTACCGGTCTCACATACAGAAAAAACAAACTATTTCACCCCTCTCTCATGCTTTTCGAATGCACTCGTCCCTTTATAACTTGTGCATGGTGAGTTCACAACCTGAGTATTTACAAACCCCAGGAGGTTACGTTGCCTGGTTAAGCTGTGCAATGCAGCAAAAAAATATGTGTTAAACCAAAAGATACGTCTAAATGTACCGCATGTAACTTTAAGTGCACCTGAACTAATGTAGGCCGTGAAGTAGATTGTAGTAATGCGCCGTTGGGCTATTTATGCAACTAGCGGGCCAATGTGTGCAGGTGTGTCGACCGCTGACCACAGAATGTTGCTGACTGTGGTAATCAGAGATATTAACATTGGCACAGATCACTGCAGGCATAAAATCTCGTACCTGCATTACCGTGAGTCATTATGTTACTCTACAACCCATTTTGCTGCTTTTAGCAACCATGACTTATTTGGGGTGCCGTACATTACCAGGTGAGCTCACCCTGTCCTTTCGGCCCGCCGGCACTTTAAAGCAAACCTACCCAGTCACATTTCTCACAGCAGCATGGACTGAATACGAATTCGATAGGTGAAGGAGGTCCTTCGATGTTTGCAGTACGACGTTAGCACAGAATGGAACATTTCTTCCATCGCCGCCGGTCCGGGGAAGACGAAGCAACTCCATTGTCCTTACATTTTAATTAGGCGTAATAAAAGTGCAGGAGATAATGGATTTGTGTATTCCCAGAAACACTCGAGAGTGCCGTTATGGGTCTTATGCAACGTCTCTCGCTTCGTCCGCGGCCCTTAACGTGTGCATTAGCGAGCTAAGTGCTGCCCGGCGGGGCCGTCTCCACACTGACCTGGTGAACCTGTGGGCAGTTAAGTGACTGCAGGGCGGTGATGTTTGAAAAGACTTGCGCTGGAGTCGTAGATATTATCATAGCGGAAATTATGCCTGGAAAGTAGTTAAAAGGGAACTGTGAGAGATGTGTGAATAAATAAATGGGCTTTTATTGATATGTCTCGGGATTGACATCATTTTTACAGACGGAATAGGAAAGTGGCATTTTAGTAGGCCTATTCAAAATGTTTTTTGAGTGATGTGTAAATGGCTGTTAGCTGGTAAATATTTCAATTAAAGGTAGAATTTTGCCAATATTTGTTTATTTTGTGTCTTAATGGAAATATTATCAGTTATTTTTTATAGGGCTGTGACAATGATTAAATAATTAAATAATCATCTCATCTTGATTGTTTGACCTCATCGCGATGATTACAGATCACCACAATGATTGCATATCTCTCTAAAAAACACAAGGGGGAGCTGCAGCCCGTGTATAAAGGAGACTGTATCAGATGGCGCTCCTTAACTGACAGTGTAACGCGATACATCGCAAAGCCATTCAATACAGTGGAAAAAAATGCTTTTAAAGAAATGCTGCAAAACTTTGATAAGCATTATGAACTGCCAGAGTTGGGTTTGGGTAGGGATGTCATGTTATGTAAATCTAACCCTAAACCGAAGTGACAATGGAAAGAAAATAGGACAAAACAGTTGAGTAACCAGTACGTGATAATCACACGAAAACAGGAATTCGTTATACAATCACGAAAAAACGTGGAAATTTGTGATAATATTACGAAAAAAGAATCAAAAAGTTACGTGACTTTATAACAAAATTTCGTGAGAATGGTCTGTAATATTTACTGCCGGGTAAACCTTGCAATTTTTTTTAATTTAAATAAAAACAACAATGCGTAAAAATAATTTCATGAACAAACAAAAAATGTATGAGAATTAAATGTTAATGTTAAATCTTATCCGTCTTAATATGTTGTAGTTGTAATTTTATAATAGTGCTTCCCAAATGTGTATTTTTGCGGATACATAAGCCTGGGCTTTTTTATTTCAGTGTGATCTCATGAGTATACGTGTGTATATTTTCGTAAAGTGTGGTTGTATCAAACGTACATTTACTTATGTTTTAATACACACTGAAACGTATAATATCGACGTGTTGACAGGGCTAATATGTTAATAATTTACATATTAACAGCTTTAGAGGCGAGCAGATTTGTACGAATTTCTATTAATAAATATTAAAAATTTTTACTCATATTAATGACATGTTTTCTTATTTTCTGACATATTTATTTAAGACATTTTACTCATTTATAAGTAAATTTCACGACTTTCAGAGAATTACCATAGAAAGACTACACTTTAAATGACTAACCTTAAAATCAATAACATTTCTATAATCATTAAACCATTTTGTAATATTTAGTTTGTTTGCAATGAATGTGTTTTCTCCTATGGAATAATAAATGCATGAAAAAAAAAAAAACGTTTTCCTGATGAGTTTTATGGTTATCTGTAATACCGCGACTATCCACTAGGAGTAAAAATTATTTATTAATTTTAAACTCTGTGTATGTTTTGATAATCGTTCTGAATCTGATCTCTAACAAAACTCCTTCACAAAAATGCAATTATTTCAGGTTTTTGCTTAAAAAAATATATTTCTGAAGAACAATACCCATATTTAAGAGTTCATAAGCAGAGAAAAATAGAGATAGGATGAAACGTATTTTCCCGTTTTGTTTGTTTGTTTGTTTATTGTTTGTTTAGAAGCAGAGGGTCTGTTCTTTCATTTGATATATTTTTTTTATGTTTATATATTTTTAAAAGAAAAATTTCCTGATTTTATGAATCTTTTGTGAAATCACAAAATAAATGCTGGCGGTCAACTTTTCAAAAAAAAAAAAAAAAAAATCTGGCGGGGAATGAGTTGTTTGGGTTAAGGGTAAGGTTTGGGGTAAGGTGCTAATATTATCGATACATTTGTTAAAGGGAAATTATACAGCAATCTGTATGGTACGAAAAATTTGTAAATCTTTTTATGTTTTATGTGTAGCTACACTGTCAGAAAAAAGTACAAAACTGTACCTTTTTTTGTCGCTGGGGTGGTACCCCAAGGTACCGTTTTGTACCTTTACAGGTATATAAAGATAATACAATGTTGTACCTTTTGAGGTACATTACTGTTCCTTAAGGATCTATTGTGTACCTTTAAAGGTACAGTTAACTGTTTTGTACCCCTAAATTTTAACGGGTACAAAATTGTTCCTTATGGTAGACAATTGCTCCTTAGGGTGTAATATTCCATAAGGTACAACATTTCAATGTGTTGTATACCCATAAAGGTACAAAAAGGTACCTTTTAGGGTGCCACCCCAGCGACAGAAAAAGGAACAACTTTGTAACTTTTTTTCTGACAGTGTATAAAATCGTAATAATGCTACGATTAAATGTTCAGCATCTATTTAAACGTACCCAAAAGGGTTTTTTTTGTTTTCAAAAGTTACATATTAACACTACTTGTTAACAATGAAACCAGGCTGCTTTTTTTGTAACTCGGTCACGGTTCTAAGATTTAATCATGATTTGAGCGCGTGTGTAAACCCGACACCACGGGGAACATTAACATGCAACTGCGCCGATCATTTTCGCCAGATGCGTCGAGCAAAATGTGAGCGGTTTTGGGTCATTGCTTGTGATGGAGGCCTACTCGTTTCTTGCAGAAATGCCATAAACACCAAATGAGCACCAGAGTCAGAAAACATCCATGGAGCGCCAATGATCTCGTGCGGTGGAATCACCCATCTGCCGCTCTATTACAGCAAACCATTTTGCAAACCGCGGGTTCAAGCTTCCCAAAATCACTTCCCCTCTGCGTTTCTCTACCAGGTTGCATTTTCTCCCATTCACGTTGGGTTTAAAATGCACGGTGCCCTTAGTGTGACATCAGATGAAGTCGCTCTAAGGGATCTGCCGCCAATATGCCCAAATCAATGTTTGTGGCCACCTGCGAGCTTTGTGCGACTTGGCTTTTGGGTGACGGGGCGGATGGAGATGAGCGGTGTCAGGGCTGGCTCGGGCTTTGGCGGGCATGCATTCAAATTGGTCGGGGATAATGTCAGGGATGGTGAATGTAGCTTAAACAGTTGTTTTCTTGTAGCGAGCAGCCATCTGCTCCAGGGGAGAAAATGCTAATTAGGAGAAAGAGAGAAAAAAATGGAAATTTGGTGTTTGGTGCATTTTTGATTCGAAACTTATGTCCTCTCAGTCCTTTCGTCCTTCTACAGCCTATGACTCTATACCACATCCTTTTATCTCCGTCCAAATGTGGACGCTATCCCAAATCGGACAGCAAAACACCCATAAGCGAGCTAAGGAACGACTGTTGACAGATGCAGAGTTGGATTAGCGGGCGGTTGACACATTTTACAGATCTAAAGAGACGATTAGAGCAGAAACCTTCATCGGTTTTACTCTCGACCGCCGATGTACCCGATCCTCCTTCTCTAACTGATCCATCATCATCCTTTTTTAACACGACAGCTAAGAGGCTGTTTACGGATAAGTGCCTGCATTTTTCGAGGTGTCTGTCTCTTTCTAACTCACTGAGAAGCAAACATAGAGACGCGGTGAGTTTGAAAGCCCCCGAGGGACTTTGGGTAGACCACACATACGCTTATACACACACTTTGTCTCTCTCAAAGGCACCTACGTACACACACACAAATATACAGATGCATTGACTGTGTGTACTGCTGTAATGTACTGATACAAGCACACACATATATTGAAACTAAATTACATACACTCATTTTCCCTCAAACAACTATTAACATGATCATGTATTGATAGATGAGAAACATGTTTCATTACACAAGTGAGAGAGCAACATAATTGCTTATTCCCTTCTCGCTCTCGCTCTCTCTCTCGCTCACTTTCTCGGCCAAAACTTATTTGATATCTGATCACTTAGAAAAGTATTAGTATGCCTCTTCTCTACAAGACCATAATGCATGTGATGAAGTATGATTCATGTACACGGTACAGGATCTTCTCTGCTATTCTTTTAAAACAATTATAATGAATCTAAATATCAAGTAATCATTTTGCATTTAAGCTGAATCATACTGCTAAAGCTTAAAAAACTGTATGAGCAAGGCTGCTATGTTATGCAAATCGATCTCTTCTTATGATTCTGAATCATATCCTTGAGTTCACAAAGCAACAACCAATCAGAATTCACAAAACCTTTTAAAGCGAACAGGAAGTGCTTTTCTGAGAAGGCAAAAAAGACATCGACTCTAATATGCGAACATAAAAGCACAGATATCTGATGAAATGAGTGAATAATAGATTGCAAAACAGTCAAATGTCTTTTAAAAGATGACGGTTTTTGTGATGCCATCTGCCGTACGAGTCAAACTATTGGTTAATGTGGTAGGTTGAATGAAGACAGCTGGTAAAACTGGATCTTCTGGACATTTCACAGAAACCGGAATGCCTTATAATTTTTGTGTTACAGGTTATAGCAAGAGAGTGTTTGTAAAGCTGAGAATTTGTTTCAGACGCGCACGTAGAGATTTGAAGCGAAAGTGACACGTCAGTGTCAACAACTTTTGAAGTAGAGTTTTATTTATGTAAATCACATTTTTCCACCTCAGACATATGCACGGATTCTTCAAAACATCCCAGAAAACAGCTGTCAGATGGAAGTGTAGAGTGCATTTATAAAGAGACTCTGATGGGATTATATGCAGGAATATCGGACCTTTTGTACATTTAAGATTTTCTCCAATTTATGTATATTCGCTCTCTCCCTTGTTCGCTTGCTTGCTCGCTCAGTCACTCATGCACCTTCTGCGCTTATTTGTACTTTTGTTTATTCATTCACTCTAACATGAATTCACTCACGCATTTATTCACTTGCTTGCTCGTTTGTTTATTCTTTTGTTTAATCACTTACTCATTTATTCACTTACTCACTTGTTCGTGTGTTCATTCATTCACTTACGCATTCATTTAATGGGTTGTGTGCTCATTCGTTCATTCATTCACTTACACATTCACTCACTCACTCACTTGTTCATTAATTTACTCACTCACTCACTCACTCACTCACTCACTCACTCTCATTTATTCACGCATTTACTCGTTCAATCACTCACACATTCAATCACTCGCTTGCAAGCTTATTCGAACATTAATTTATTCATTCACTCACACACACATTCATTTAATGGCTTGTGTGCTCATTCGTTCATTCATTTACTTACACATTCATTCACTCACTCACTCACTCACTTGTTCATTAATTTACTCACTCACTCACTCACTCACTGACTCACTCACACACTGACTCACTGACTCACTCACTCACTCACTCACTCACTGACTCACTCACTCACTGACTCACTCACTCTCATTTATTCACGCATTTACTCGTTCACTCACTCACACATTCAATCACTCGCTTGCACGCTTATTCGAACATTCATTTATTCATTCACTCACACATTCATTTAATGGCTTGTGTGCTCATTCGTTCATTCATTCACTTACACATTCACTCACTCACTCACTCACTCACTCACTCACACACTCACTCACTCTCATTTATTCACGCATTTACTCGTTCACTCACTCACACATTCAATCACTCGCTTGCATGCTTATTCGAACATTAATTTATTCATTCACTCACACATTCATTTAATGGCTTGTGTGCTCATTCGTTCATTCATTCACTTACACATTCATTCACTCACTCACTCACTCACTCACTCACTCACTCACTCACTCACTCACTCACTCACACACTCACTCACTCTCATTTATTCACGCATTTACTCGTTCACTCACTCACACATTCAATCACTCGCTTGCATGCTTATTCGAACATTAATTTATTCATTCACTCGCACATTAATTTATTCATGCACTCACATACTCACTTAATCACTTGTTCGTTCATTATACGCTCACTCACTCAGTTGTTCATTCATTCGCTCGCTTGCACACTATTCCTTCGTACAATCACTCACTCATTCATTCACTTACTCGTTTGTTTGGTCTTTCATTCATTCACTTACTCACTTACGCATTCATCAATGGCTTGTGTGCTCATTCGTACATTCGTTCATTCATTCGCTCACTCATGCATTCCCACACTCACTTACTCGTTCATTCATTTATACACTCAGGCACTTAGTCACTCACTCACTTACTTGTTCATTCATTCGCTCACTTGCACGCTTATTAGTACTTTCATTTATTAATTCACTCACACATTCATTTATTTACTTGCTCACTCGTTCGGTGTTCATTCACTTACTCATTCATTCACTCATGCATTCACACGCTCACTCACTCATTCATTCATTCGCTCACTCTCATTCATTCACGCATTTACTCATTTACCCATTCGTTTGTTCGTTCACTCACTCACACATTTATTCACTCGTTTGCACACTCATTTGTAAATTCATTGATTCGCTCACTCACACATTCATTTATTCACTCGCTTATTCGTTCGTTAGTTAGTTTGTTCACTCACTCATTCATTCACTCATGCATTCACATGCTCACTTAATCACTCATTTGTTCATTTATTTGCTCACTTACTCACTCAATCACTCATTTACTCGTTCATTCATTCGCTCACTCACTCTCATTCATTCACACATTTACTCATTCACTTGTACGCTCATTCGTTCGATCACTCACTCACTCACACATTCTTTCACTCACTTACGCGCTCATTCGTACATTTATTCATTTATTCATACACGCACTTTAATTTATTCACTCACACATTCATTTATTCACTCACTCTCTCATTCGTTCGTTCATTCACTCACTCATTCCTTCACTCATGCATTCACATGCTCACTTACTTGTTCGTTCATTTTTTTACTCCCTCACTTACTCATTCATTTATTTTTTCATGTGCTCGTTTACTCACTCACTCACTTTCATTCATTTACACATTTACTCATTCACTTTCATTCATTCAGAGATTTACTCATTCGCTTCCTCACTCACTCACTATCATTTATTTACTCATTCAGTTGTTCACTCACTCTCATTCATTTACGCATTTACTCATTCACTTAGTTTACTCATGCATTAATGTTCTCGCTTGCATGCTTATTTGTACATTTGTTCATTCATTCATTCATTCACACACATGTTCATTTATTCATTCACTCACATGTTCATTTATTCACTTACTTTCTTGTTCGTTTGTTCACTCACTCAATCATTCATTCACTCACACATTCATTCGTTCGTTCACTCACTTGTTTGTTTGTTCCCTCACTCACTCACTCACTCACTCACTCACTCACTCACACATTCATTCACTCGCTGGTGCGCTCATTTGTACAGTCGTTGACTCATTCATTCATTCATTCATGCTTTTACACGCTCACTCACTCACTTGTTCATTCATTTATTCATTCACTCGCTTGCGTGCTTATTCGTACATTTTTATTTTATTCATTAATTCACTCATGCATTCATTTATTCACTCGCTCTCTCTTCTTAGTCTTGTCTCAGACATCAGAAACATTTTACAAAGTGATTTATTATTGTTAGTTTTTTCTTTTTGTGTCGATGCTCCTTAGTTCCCAGTACCGTGCATTCAAACTTTACTTCAGATTATTAAAGCCGCGACCTTGCTTTGATTTCCAATATTGACCTGCATCACTTCCCTCTTAGCTTTTGAAGTTGGTTTAAATAATTAGATTTTTTTCTGGCAGATTTTTTTTGAGCTCACAAAGACTCATTCCTCATTACCGTGACACATTTCTATGGCAACCACAAGTGATATTTCATAATTAGGAGTTGGCAGAGAGCCTACGTCCTTCCCATTTATTTCAGAAATAAAACGATCAATATGGCCCGCGCATGCGACGTAATGGAACAAGCTTGTGTAGACTGGAATTGATTAATAATGCGAGAGAGAAATTACAAACATGGCTTTAGCTGGTTATCATTTGCGCTCATGTTGATAAAGCAAACGGGTGATTTCGTGCCGTGGGAGTCTGGGTAAATATTTTCACATTTGAATATCAATGTCCAATTAAATATCCAGATTTGGATGAGGATATGTTTGCGCTCATTTAATGTCATTCAATAAACCTTACTAAAAAAAAAAAAAAACGGTAACACTTTACGATAAAGTTGTATTTGCAAAGCGTTTGCTAACACGACCTAGCATTTTTTACGCATATTTTATACAAATACATCCCCCAAAAAAACTTGAATTGTGTTAAATATCTGCACACATTTTAAACAAATAAACTGTAAATAGTTAAAAAAAAGTAATTTACTGTAAAATCCAATATGAAGGAAAATGTAAGCAGGTCATTCCGAAAATCTGTAAAAGATTAAAGACTGAGAGTTATATGATATGGGCGTCCTGTCATGTGCCTGGTCTTGGGTCAATAGCAGCGAATTAAAGTGTTCGAGCAAGGACGGCCACCACACAAAGGTCTTTATAGAAAAACCAGCCGAGAGTCATCAGTAAAGCCGAATCAATCTTGTTGTATTGAGCAAACGTTCGCCTTTTGATCTAATGCCCCTCATGATGGCATATAATTGATACCTTGTCCAGGAAACAAGACACGGTCTTAAACATGTCTTTCAGGTGGCTATAGAAAGTCATAGAGGGATTTACATGTGCTACATACGAATTATTGCAGCGCTTAGCTTGAGTTATTTTAAGAGGATTTAAAGCTGTGTAATTTATTCGACGTCATAACTGGCTGATGCCTCTTAACGTACCGAGACAACTGAAAGGTGCAAACAAAAGCAATAAAAACGTCTATTTGATTGACACAGTAATAATGTTGGCCAACCAATAGTACGAGTTTGGGGGCGGGGTCAATAGTACTAGTTTGATTTTTCAATCAATAGTAACATCCAATGAACCAAAAGTTGTAGAAATTGCAAAGCACATTTCCTTGTAATTGCACATGTCTGATGTAATTGCTACATAATCCATCTTACAAAAATGTTCCAGCCAAAAAAAAAGAATTCGGCAAAATTGCTTTGATTTATGGCCAAACCTGAGGCCGGTTTCTGCGATTGAGTCGCACTTTATAATACCTGCCAAAGCGCCGCTCGTGTAGATGTTCATCACTTGAACCGGATTTCATATCCCTCCACAAACATTGGCCACATTTCACACGCATAAAATGTATTTCCAAAGCAGCTGTCAGGGATGCGTACAGCGTGCAGTATTTTCCCAGGTACAAAACAAGCAGACACAGAGCGGTGAAGAACTGTGAACAGAACCACATTAGGCATAATGTGTGAAAAAGCCACACTGAATTTTAAGATAAGCTGATGAATAATTCATGTTTTTTTTTTGTTGTAAAATTGTGTGTGTGTTTTCTCTTTGCTGCTTGTAGATGGTTAAGGCAAGAGCGTCTGGTTTGCGTTTTGCGAGATAAAATCGTAATAATCCAGAAATAATGGAAGCCATTGCTTAAAATCAAGACGGGATACATAATGAAAGCCATTTTAATGCGTTTGTATTGATTTTCTTCTTGTTTGCTTGAGGATAAACGTAGCTCTTAGAAACATGGCCAGCATTATGATCTGAAATAGAGGATCATAGGCGAAAATTTATTATGTGTGATTTTCCTTGAATCTCTGCTTCCTTTATTCCATGTGATTTTCAATAGTGATAAAGCAGATTGAGTTGAACATTTCACAAGATTTTGGGGTGTTTTTACCTTAAAGGGATAGTTCGGCCAAAAATGATATTAAACCCATGATTTACTCACCCCCAAGCTGTCCGAGTTGCATATGTCCATCGTTTTTCAGACAAACACATTTTCGGATATTTTAGAAAATGTTTTAGATCTTTCAGTTGATTAAATGTAATGTTACGGGATCCACGACCTTCAAGTCCAAAAAAGAGCGTCCATATCCTTCACAAAATAAATCCAACCGGCTCCAGGATGATAAACAAAGGTCTTCTGAGGGTAATCCGCGCGGTGTTGTTGTAGAAATATCCATATTTAAAACTTTATTAACGTAAATAACTACCTTCCGGTAGCGCCGCCATCTTAGTCGCGTCCGCATTCAGGATGAGAGCTACGGAGGCTACTCTGCTGCTGCTCTGTAACCCCGCCCTCCGAATTTGTCATACGTCACTAAGAAAAGTGCGTACACTACGCTAATACTCTCTCCTGAATACAGAGGAGTCTAAGATGGTGGCGCTACCGGAAGGTATTTATTTTCGTTAATAAAGTTTTACGTTTCTTTCTCGCCACAAGAAACCACCACAGGTTTATCAATGCCATCAAAATAACTATTTAGTTTTGTTTGTTTGTTGATCACGAAACCATTATTGTTTACAATGCGTGGAATGGTGCGCTGTGATTGGTTAAGCGGATTTATTGCATTCTGCAGAGGAGAACGACTGGCGTTTGTCACGGTTTGAAAAAAGGGAAGAAAAGATGACAGAATAACACCGCGTATATCAGATTTTGCGTAAAATAAAGTATTTACTTTTTAATACTGACCTGATATCATACTGATTTTGGCAGCAATTTTATTTTTTAAATGGCGTTTATCGCATTTTGGAACCAAACTCTTCATACATATATATACACATGCAGAAAGTGAACTGAATTTGTTGTCACTAATGTTAATTGTATAGTATACAATGGACTGTATAATATTGAGTATACCGCTTTATAAAATCTTGCTTGGGGAAGATACCGAATAAGGTCATTCAGTGTCGAATAAAAATATGAAGAGGGGACAGTTCACCCAAAAATAAAAATCATGTGTTCGTTTACAGACCATCATGCCATTCCAAACCCATATAACTTTATTTTCCCTCTGAAACGCAGAAAGTGAATTTCTTTACGAATATCTTGGCAACCATTTATCATCTAATAAAAATGAATGATTACTGCTGGATTTAAGTTCTAAAATTTCCTGAAAACACTGTGAAAGGATCATAAAAGTGCTCCAAACCTCCAACGTGCTATAAAGTTTTTTGCAGTCATACATAGTTTTGTGTACACAGCCATAAATTTAAATAATATTTATTTAAAGATTAAATACCTTTAATACTTTTAAACCACAAAAGTATTTTAAAAGTAAATACTGGTGCAACTAAGACTCAAACCTGGGAGCATTTTTTCATTTTCATATTCAATTTTAAAATACTCTGCTATATAATATGTCCTGGGCTACATGATATATCTGTTATAATTGAGTCACAAACTATGACAACCACTAGCATTTTAATGTCTTGCAAATATGATGTTCCTTCCAACATCCCGCAGTGTACGTATGTTGCCAAAAAAAGAGTGCTTTTCCATCTACAGATATTTGGTTTAAGGAGTTGAAAGCTGTTTCCACAGTATATATTGACTCACAACCCAAAACATGTTTTCGTCCATGCAGTCGTTCAACAAGACATCTCCCTTTGAACTTCATATCTTCATTGTTAGCCGCCTTGTCATCTCGACGAGTGCAATTTGGATTTAGAGTCGCGAGCCGCTGTAAACACAAAGCACTCTGCATTTACTCTTAAAACCGCCCTGCCCATCTACACTACAGGAGACCAGAAACGGATCTCTTTGAGTCTTCACGTCGTACTGTTATGGAAATGCGCTCGCTCGCATTTCCCGACCTGAAAGGCTTCTAGCTTCCCGCCACGTCTCCCGAGCTCCTTTTGTGTTTTTTGAACCGCCTTTAATGCGAAAAAAGACGCCGTCTGATGTACGAAATCCATCTCCACCTTCATCTGCGTACTTTGTTGCGTCCATCTCTGCTGGGCCTCGGGGATTGTTTACAGGCGAAATAAAAATGCAAAGCAATTCAAGTGATTACCAAGACGGTTTGGGTTTAGACCGAACGCTGTCTCACAAAGTATTTCATGCAATACAAGTGTCTTTCTGTTATCTGTAAAGCTGTAATGCACTTTTTCAGTGTGCATTTTTTTTTACTAGATTTCAAGTTATGAAAGCTGCTGTATTGGATTTTACAACGTTATTTAATGGCAATTCGTACATATTTTACGAGGTTAGTTAATTCATAAGACCACATTTGTATTTTTTTGTACGATTTGCTTTTGCCCTGTGACGTTGGTGTTAAGAGTGGGATTTAGTATTGTTAATAATCGTATGTTTTTATACGATTCACTTTGTACGAATTTATACAAATTAGCCTATACGTACGAATTCTCGTGAGATCAGTCTGTTTTTTTTTCAAACTTAGGTCATCTTTGTTTTTAAGCATAACTTTTTTTTATAGTTTAGGATTTTTATTACGATCACAAACCACAATTGTGGTGCAAATAAATCGGTACAAGGTGCCAACGTGAACAGGTTGCGTGATCTCATTCTTAAAAGAAAACAGAACAAAGCTACAGAAGATAAAACAAAACAGACTACATTTTAATATGCGGCTCATTTGCATGAATTGCCTTAATAAATAATGAACGTGCTGCGTTGAGTTGCCATTTGCTACATCAACATAAACACCACAAATATGCGCTGTATCAATCATTAAACTGTCAACCCATATTCGGTGCTTACATTTTCCGTAAAAGTGTATCATACTCATCTGTCTATAATAATATATCATGCTCGACACAAACATAATGAACACTGTTTGACATCTCATTCATGGGCTCTCATTTAACTTTTCTCCCCACCTCATCTCCTCATTCCTTCCTCCAGTGTGTGACGCCGGAGAGTTTTCGTGTGCCGACAGACGCAGCTGTGTTTCTGAAAGTTGGCTCTGTGACGGAGAGCTTGACTGCTCTGATGGTTCTGATGAATCACCAACCATATGTAAGTCCATCAAACAAGACACATTTCCCCCATATACATCACATATGCGTCATGTAACCTCATATATGCTACCGGTATATTGTTTCCTAATTTTTGTGAGTACTTCACATATATGTCACAACCTCAAATACATCACATGTGCATTATGTAACCTCATATACATCACATATGCGCCATATAACCTCATATACGCTTTATTGTTTTCCTCTTTTTTATAAGTACGTCGCATATATGTCACAACCTCACATACATCACATATGCATTTTTCATATAACTTTATATACGCATATAAGCATTATATAACCTCACATACGTCACCTACAGGTATGTATGATTTAACCTCATATATGCTTTTTTGTGTCCTAATTTTTTTGGATAAAAGCGTCTGCTAAATGTCTAAATGTAATTTAATATATGTCACATATGTCACATAACCTCACCTACATGACGTATGAATTATATAACCTCATTTACGTTTTTTATAGAACCTCACACATTTACATGTTATAGAACCTCACACATCACATATGTGTTATATAACCTTACATACATCACACATATGTCACAAAACCTCATGTACATCACAAATGCATCATATAACCTTATATACATTATATATGCATCATATACCATCAGATTACCTCATATACAAAATATATGTGTCATATAACCTCTTTTAAATCATATCCATTTTATAACCTTACATACAGTATATCATATATGCATCATTATATATACATCCCATATGCATCATATAACCTCACCTACATCACATATGAATTATATAACCTCATATACATCACATATGCATTAAAGAACCTCATACATCACATGTGCATTATATAACCTCATATACATCATGTATGCGTCATATAACCTTTTATACATTATATATGCATCATGTAACTTAATATAAATCACAAGAGAGTTATATAATCTCATATACTTCACATATGAGTTTTAGAACCTTACATACATTACATGACATATATCTCACATTACCTCATATACAAAACATATGTGTCATATAGCCTCTTTTACATCATATCCATTTTATAACCGTGCATGTATCATATGTGCATTATTATATACATCACATATGCATTATATAACCTCATATATTTATATATATATTGCATATGTGCCATATAACCTCTTATACATCACATATCCGTTTTATAACCTCATATACATCTCATATGCATCATATTACCTCACCTACATCACATATAAATTATATAAACTCATATACACCACATATGCATTAAGGAACCCCACACATCACATATGCCTAACCTTACATAGATCACACATGCGTTACAGAATAAGTTCCTATCTATTCTGAGCTCTTATCATCGCTTTTGCTTCATTATTTGATCCATTTAGAAAAATAAATTGTATTGGACGGAACTTAACTTCAGGTCTTTGTTTAATGGTCTGGTTAGTGGCTAAACTTAACTCTGGGACAAATACCCTATCAAAAATAACAAATGTATTGGTTTCCTAAAGACGAGGGAAGACGGCGATCATGGGTCACTGCTTTGTAAAGGGAGGTTTGGCAGCCGACCTGTAGTTAAAATTGTATACATTTGAAATAGTATTGTTAGCTCAAGTGTAATTTTTGATATGCTTTTGAAAGCCGTTTTGTTTATGTTGTTACTGCTGAAATACTGTGTATATATATAATCTTGCTGCGTGCGTGACCTATTCATTACCAATTAAAGGAACCTGTTCTTTAACTGTAGCTTTGTGAGTTTTAGTATGAGCTTTGTTCTTCATTGTATTTCAGTTTCTCTAAATTGGTTTTGAAGGACATACAGCAATTTAAATTAAATATCATTACAAAGGTCACAAACCAATTAAACCTGTGTTATAAAGCTGCATATTCATTTGAATAAACTCATTTCAGAAGTTCTAATCGGATGTCACATTACCAGGAGGCTGTTTTGTACACTTTCAGTAGATATCCTTTGCGACCCATGTCAATGAGATTTTAATTTCTTTAAGCCGCACGCAATTGTACCACTTCTTATAATTTATGGCAAATGTGAAGGGATTTTTTAAATGCCTTTTGTCATGAATCGGCCCTCTTGTCCTTGTTTTACTTTAGTCTTGAAGCAGGATCAAGACAGGCCCATGTTTTTTGTGGTGGCACATGGCCTTTCGTTTGGGCTGTGTGCTTCTCATGTCTCGTCTTTTGACCCTGCCCCTTGTTTGATTCATGTCACCTGTTGCCCTCTTAATTTAAATTAAATTTTTATTTAAAAGGGACATTTCACAAGACTTTTTTAAGATGTCAAATAAATCTTTGTGTCCCAAGAGTACATATGTGAAGTTTAGCTCAAAATAACATAAAGATCATTTATTATAACATGTTAAATTTGCCACTTTGTAGGGGTGAGCAAAAATGTGCTGTTTTTGGGTGTGTCCTTTAAAATGCAAATGAGCTGATCTCTGCACTAAATGGCAGTGCTGTGGTTGCATAGTGCAGATTAAGGGGCGGTATTATCCGCCTCTCTCTCTTTTTTGGAGATCCTTGACACCTTTGCATTGTGCTTCTTTGAAAATGACCATATAGCTTAATGAGAAATAGCAAGAAATCAAAAGCTACAGTAAAAAGAGAATTTTTTTTAAGTGCTCTGCAGTTTTTATAAGGTGTAATACACTCTTTCAGATTCACCATTCTGAGAAATATAAAGAGAAAATCAAATATTTTGATTGTTTGTCAGACTCAGCATTTTCTTTGTAAAAATATTGGATGTAGAAAGCGCATTCATGAAATCAGATAACCGCTGAGGTCAGTTGCTTTCAGCAAAGCATGAGGTAAAGTTGAGCATTAAGTATCGTTAAATCGCACCAGTCATACTTAAATTTTATTAAAGGAGCGGTGAATCAAACAATCAATTTTAACTTGATAATTTGTTATATAAGAGGTCATCATACTTAAATGAACATCCTGCAAGTTTCAAAACTGAAAACGTCTGTGCTACTGAAATATAACAATTTTTTGGCACCAAGCCAGGAAAATGGTCTATTTAGGAATGTGCCGAAATATGACGTCAGAGTAGAATTGAAACACCTCCCCAAACCAAAATACAACGACCACTTTTGTAGCCCCGCCCACAGCTTCGCGTGACACACGTGTGTGCCAGGGGCAAAGCAAACCATGCAATGTCTCAACAATCAGTAAACATGTCTTTAAAGATAGCCAAATGTTACCAGAATGACTTTTAAATAAAAATTTTCGGAGAGACTTTTATTTTGACGCGGTGATCTGTTATGAGTATTTATGAGTGTTTGGTTGTGGAAGAACTGTCTAGGAACAACAAAAACGCTGCTTAACTCGGAGGCTCGGAACATAACATTAGGAATGCGTGGTTAAAGTTTGTTTTTGAAGAAGTTCCAGCTCGCGTGGGGAGTGTTTGTTTACTTTGTGCACCGCAGATTCATTCAAATAAGCCACAAGTCGGTGCTGGATTTGCAGATCATGATTAAAAGCACAACTAATATTGCATCTGACAGGAATGATACAACAAGTAAAACATTTTACTTTATTTAAGATAAAGTTACTGTGTTTCTCTTTTGCTTTGTAAGAGATGTCGTAACATCTGTGTCTAAACACGTGTTTGACTGTTTTAATTTACTAAAAAACATTAAATGATTAATAAAGGTGCAACACTTAACAATACCACTCTAATATAACAGTAGAAATATACAAAGTTATTGATAAAGAAGGACTTACCAGGCGCAATTTTAATTCTGATAATTTAGGCAAGTTGCGTTTGAAAGGTTCAACAGTCAACAAAACTTTTTTATCATATAACTGCGGGATGTAACATTACGTGTATGTAAGAGCAACCTCACTAGCACAATAGAAATATACAAAGTTATTGATAAGGATTTATCAGCCGCAGTTTAGATTCTGATGCGTGTGTTGTATACGGTAATTTAGTCGCGTCGAGTTTAAAGGTTTATTTATACTTTACTATACGTATCGTCATTTATGTGTATCATCTTTAGCACCCAGAATCTTTTGTGGATCAAACATATATGTGCTCAACTGCTATTTTTACAAATTAATTTTTTCAAAACATTTCCCCACATGTAATGACGGGAAATGAAGTTGTCCAATCATAGCAGTGGGCATTTACGTCCAGGTCTTCAATGCAGCCCGCCCCTTCAAACAAAGCTTTTCTCCAGACAGCATCAGAACCATGTTAGAAAATAGCCTATTACTTATTGCTTTTGATGTTTTTGATTGTAAAAACCACACGAACATCATATGTAGACCTCAGACAACAGTATAAAACAATAATATCGACAGATTCATTGCCCCTTTAAAGTTATTTTGCCTGTCTGTATTTTGCAAGCTTCATTAATCATGTAAGTTTGATGACTACAAGACAGCTGGTTTAAATAAGTTCAATCTTTGAATAGACTTTTGTCTATAAAGTGTGTTTTCATTTATAAACGCTCACTCATTTGCCTTCCTGCTTATCAACGCATGTACAGCTGTGATTTCTTTGATGGCTTCGTCACTTTTCTTTTTTGAAGAACCATCTGTGAATTAGAAACTCTTTCCTTGTATTTTCATACAATACAGAGCTAATAAGCTGCACTGTAAAAAAATCTTTTTGCACTTAAATTTTTAAGTTGAATTAACTTGAATTTAAAAGTCAATTGTATTGACCAGTGACGAGTTGCCGTAACTTATAAAATAAAGATGACATTGATCACTTGTCAATATAAGTGCAAAATATTTTTTTTACAGTTCTATAATACGCTATACCAAAGGATATGAAGGATAACATTGGGATCATTTTAATAGTAATCATCGACAGCAAATCAGAATCCGTGTGCATTTAAATGAGAAAACTTTAGATTTTAGATGTTACCCATTGAAGTCATTTTTTAAGTTGATCCAACTTCTACTTTTACAGTGTGCATACCAATTTTATAGATGTCTTAAAATAATAGCCATTAAGCATACATTGCATGCATTTTAAGGGGGTGCCGTCGGCCAACCACGAGGGAATGGCTTTGCACCAAGTGGTCAGGTTCTCAAAATCCATCATTTACGCCTCTGGTTGTTTCATAAAAATTAATCAAAAGTGTTTAAGCAAGACCTCCTCGATAATACCCTGTGTTAGGCTGGAGGGCGGCCACGGTCAACACCATCAAAGAAAGGATGAAACAATAGAAAAGTGCTGAATTAATGAGGTTGCATCACCCTCCAGATTTTGTGCTTTCGTCTTCTGCCGCCTATATACTTCTGAACATCTCATGAGATACAGAGACCCTGAGAGAAAGAGAGGGACGTGAGATATTTTTAAACAATTCTCCTATTTGTTGAATTACGTATTCGTTTTTTACCGGGATTATGAAAGTGGAGCAGCGGTCCGCTGGGAAAAGCCTTGGGGGGAAACCTGTGTGTATGATTCTATTCTCCAAAACTCTTGGAGATAAACCAAGTTACAAGGAAATTGGAAATTAAGAAGTCAGGTGTAGCTCGGGCCACTTTCGTTGCGTGGAGGTTTTGGCAGTGGACACTTCTGTACTGTCACTCTCATGAAATGTCAAGCCATTCACGATTCACGAGATGGCATGATATGCAAAAGTCTTTGGTGCTTAAAGGGACACTTTTTTTTGAAAATATGCAAATTTTTCAGTTCCCCTAGAGTTAAACATTAGATTTTTACCGTTTTGGAATCCATTCAGCCGATCTCCGGGTCTGGCGGTACCGCTTTTAGCATAGCTTAGCATAATCCATTGAATCTGATTAGACCATTAGCATCGTGCTAAAAATATCCAGAGTTTCAATATTTTTCCTATGTAAAACTTGACTCTTCTGTAGTAACATCGTGTACTAAGACCGACAACTCGCTGAGGGTGGAAACTATGGTAATGCAGGACTGTAAGTGGGCGGGGCTTTATCAAAGTGACCTCACATTGATAAGAAAATTGAAACGGCATGCCTAATGAGATTGCTTTGTTTTAATGAGGATCAAAAACAAGGAGCAGGTGGATTTTTTTCATCGTAGAGTGGTTGTGTTCACACACTGCCAACACACATTATGTCCAAACACCTTGTAAAAGTGGATGTTGCATAATAGGTGCCCTTTAAAGCTGTGTTGGTCAACTATTTCTCTGTCTATTCTAGGCTTGCAGCAGGTAAAGATAAGATGTCCTGTCAATCATCTGCAGTGTCTGGGCACCCACAGATGTGTTCATTACAGTAAACTCTGCAACGGAGTACGGGATTGTGAGGACGGTTACGACGAGGGCGTACACTGTCGTGGTGAGTTTTGGCAAAATCCTCCATTTGAAAAAAGTCTGCATTGCGAAAGTTGTATGCATTGTTTAATTTCAAAGTTTTAGTAGATTGGTACATTGTAAAAAATACTGTTGCACTTAAGTGTAATCAACTTGAAATTACAATTAATTTCATCAGTCGTGTAAGGAGTTTCAAGTGAGAAGTTGCAAAAAATATTAAAAATATAAAATATAAAAATTAAGTTGAATTAGCTTAAGTTATTTCAACTTTATTTTATAATTTATAGCAACTCCTCACTACACTGTAAAAAGTGAAAAGTTGGATCAACTTAAAATATTATTTCAATTGGTAACACTTAAAAAGAAATATATATATATTTTAATTGACTTTAGGTAAAAATGTTAAGTTGAAAAATTAGTTGAATGTGAAAAATGTGGCTTATTCGTATTATTTTATACGGCCACATTCGTACATTTTTTAACGATTTGCCTTGACCCCTATGACGTTGGGATTAGGGGTGGGGTTAGGTGCAGGGTTTCGTTATTGTTTTTTTTATGATAATCGTATGTTTTTGCACGAATAATTTCTCGTAAATTAGCCAACTCGTAAAAATATGTATGAATTCTTGTGAGTTCAGGATGGTTGATCCCACTTTTCACTAGTCAAGAAAGTTGAAATTAGTTAAACTTAAAAATGTAAGTGCAACAAGAAATTTTTACAGCATATGAAAACGGATTTGGCTCTTAAAGGGACAGTACACCTCCCAAAAATTCTGTATTTTTGTTATTCACTTTCGCATAGTTTTAGACCTGGTTGACTTTCTTCTTGAAACACAAATGCAGATGTTTGGCAGAGAGTAAGTGACTAAAACCTGCATTCCCCATTTACTCTTTTTGTATAGAAAACGAGCATTGCCAACTTTTGTTTTGAAACATTGTAACTTTTTTTACATAGGAACAACATGTATCAGTCTATATTTATTCAGAGGCTAGGTCACATTTTGTCTATTGTTAAAATTATACCGATTCATGAAACAGTCTTTGCTGAAATGTGCCATTGAGACTGTTAAGATCAGACCGAAACGACAAGGGACCTTATTAAAAATAAACTTCAGTCGCTTGTTTCTGACGCTGAGTTGCTTCAGAAGGTCACGCAGAGTGACAGACGCCAAACTACAGCAAACAACGGTTAAAGTTTCGACAGACTTTCCCCCAATTTACTGTGATCAAATATGCTTCGCCGTTGTGCAAATATGGGCGCATAATTGTGAGTTGTAGCTACAGTAAAGCTTTTAAGGCAAGTTCAGCTTTGAGTTTTGAAAGGCATGGTTTGTTTTTATAGTACATCAAGCTCTTTCATTTCAAAAGCGCTTTTAAAATAAAAAAACTTTAGATGTTCAGATTATTAAAAAAAAAAATCTGGTATTTGAGATAGCAAGAGAAAATGTTTGATGCACGAACGTTGCAAAAACTGTATTTTTTTTTGTGACTTGACAGTCTGTCAAAATTGAATTTGTGTTGATGGTCATAACTTGAAGTGCTTGTGGTAACCAAAAGTCCCCAAATGCTGGCAGTATGTCAAAACAAGCTTAGAAAATGTGATATGTTGTTGTCCGATAAAGGGTGCTTCGGAGAGAAATAAAAGACAAAAGTCTTTCTTGATGCCCAATAGCCAGTTTTGCAATGTTTGCAAAATCACACGTCAAGACTACAAAATATAATTTAAGCTTTTTACAGTGTGTTCGACATTACCGCGGCAAAAGTGCAAGCGTTTAAAGTCTGTTTGGAGAGATAAGCGCAGTTAGCTTAATGTAGTAATGGCTTTCCGCTAAGTGGCAATTACTGTTGCTGCTCATGATGAAGTGAAGATCGCATTATTTGACATTGCGGTGTAGACATGAGGAAGCCCAAAGATTTATATTGAAACCAAGCTTAGTTAACATCTAAAGGATTTGATGTATTGCAGCCGAGCGCTCTTAACCGCCGAGACACATGAGCTACGTCGCTCGCGTCCGCGCGTGTTTAATTATGGCCGTAATAAATGAACATATGGAGGTATTTATCAGCTTCACCTTGAGGTGAACTGCGCATACGATGTTATGCTTTTTACCCTGCTTTACGTTTTATGTACTTCTCAATCTTAGTCTTGGTCTGGTTTCAAAGGAAATAAAAATTTGCATTGCGGGACGGCAGTTATGGATGTTAGAGGTTCTCCAGAGGAGCGTGTTGGAGCGGTTTAGGATCGCTCTCCGCGCACCTGTCATAACTAAACATTCATAATTTACATTACAAGTCCGCTGAGCAGATATCAGCTCTCGCTCCTCAAGGTATTTTCGAATCTGGGACGGTACAGGGAAAGAGAGAAAATGAGACCATAGCTTTTCCTCCGCAGCTTTTACTATTGGAACGTTCACGTGGCGTAGACTTACAATTCTGTTTCTCATTAAAGTTACCATTTTTAGACTTACGGTTTAACCCTGTTTATTTAACAAATGCATCTTCTCGTACGTTGCACAATGGATATGTGCATCTTTCATGAAAATGTAATAAACTCTCCCTTTGATATTGCTTTTCTCCTCTGTTGACATAACCAAGGCTGTGTGGGTGGGAAAAAACAATATCAATCGAATTGTGTGTGTTTTTTTAGTGTGTTGTCACGCATGCCTCCTGGTTTTTATGAATTGTGGTCCTTTCAAATCCTTAACCGTATTTTGAGTATAAGCCTAGTTATATTTGTATTAGCAAACAATGCTAAATTCTTGGTCTACTCCATCAATACATGATGAGTGGATATATAAGAAAGTCCTACGCATGTACTAAATGTATTGTTTTGTGATATGAATGTTATTAAACATGACTTAATTATAGTCATTAAACTTTTTACTGAAAAAAAAACATGGTTAAGCGACATAGTAAAAAAACAATGGTAGAAAAACAACGGTAGCCATACTGTACTGTGGTAACCATAGGTAAACTAATTGAAGAAATTTTTATCCAACTTTTCACTTCATACAGTGTATAAGCATGCGTTTTTCTTTTTTTTTTGTGGAAGCAGAAATGCGCTTTTTTCATGACTGTACCTTTAAATGCAAATGAGCTACAGCTCCTCACTCCCTTACAGTACAAACAGACAGTGAGCACTTTCAGTTAGAATAGATCTGATTAAAGGAAAACACCACCGTTTTTCAATATTTTACTATGTTCTTACCTCAACTTAGACGAATAAATAAATACCTATCTTTTATCAATGCGTGCACTTAATCTTTGTACAGCGCGTTTTGAATGTGTTAGCATTTAGCTTAGCCCCATTCATTCCTTAGGATCCAAACAGGGATGAATTTAGAAGCCACCAAACACTTCTATGTTTTCCCGTTCTTTCTGTGTTTTTGAAGCTTTGATTGTGTTTACAGTGCACAATATAACATGTGTTCATGTTTCACATGTAAAAAACGCATGTTTTTTTTTCACACAATTAGGGGTGGGCGATATGACCAAAATCTTCTATCACGATAGGATTAATTTTATATCATGATAACGATATGTATCACGGTAGAGTTTTTTATGTTTTAATAAGGTTTAAATCTTTAATACCATAGAAATGTTCATAATTCTCACAAAAAACATATACAAGCATAGAAAGAAGATAAAAACAAACAAAACTCAAGCTCTCTGAAGATACACAGTCAATAAGAATGATAATAAATAATTATGCATGTATGTATAGGCCTATATATATTTTTATTTAAGGTAGAAAAGTGATTTAATCAGGAGCAGTGAGAGATTTTTTTCTCAATGCTGTTTGATTAACACGAGTGACAGACAGGAGCAAAATTAGGTAACTTCCCCTTTAAGACCAAAGTCCGGATCCAATACACTGTTACACATGCGCTTTCTCTTTTAGCTGTTTACTTTCTCTTAAGACCTTACTGATCGTGTTTATGATGATGCTTGCAAAGACGGGAATTTTGACGCATATGTGTATTTAAGGCCAATAAAGCGGGAAAAATGCTCACGAGCTTAATAAGCAGAGGTCGCGCGACTTGCGCGCTCCTCACAGACAGAAAGAGCAGCGGTTGCGCGACTTGTCCGCTCCTGACACACAGAAAGAACGCACGCATACAGATCTGTTGTCTGTGTTTCAATGGCTTAAAATAACTTGTTTTAAAACTGCAGTGCTTAAATACGTGTACAAACGTTACGTTTTCGCGACCACACGCACAGGAGCGTGACGTGGGCACGTAACCTCGATAGAAACGATAGTCCAAAATCTCTACCGGTTGACAAATTTCTCCCGGTTAATTTTGTCTACCGGTTTATCGCCCACCCCTACACACAATTTACTTATCTGTATAACGCTGTTTTCACTGTCCTCAAAACGGGCTGATGTCTTCCTTGTTCTATGAAGTCCCTCTTTCAAAAATACGTATCGAGTTGTGATTGTGTAGTTTGTTTTTGTGTGTTGTGATTCGATAGCAGCTTAGCTTGCTGTTAGCTTAGCTGGCGACTGACGTATTTCTGTGGGCGGAGTTAAGTCAAAAAACTGTTCTACTAATGTCATTAAAGGTGCAGTGTGTAATTTTTAGAAGGATCTTTTGACAGAAATGCAAAATAATATACAAAACTATATTATTAGTGGAGTATAAAGACCTTTCATAATAAACCGTTATATTTTTATTACCTTAAAATGAGATGTTTTTATCTACATACACCGAGGGTCCCCTTACGTGGAAGTCGCCATTTTGTGCCGCCATGTTTCTACAGAAGCCCTTAAAGGTCTAGTGTGTACATTTTCGCACAGAGAAGCTACGGTAGCCACCTCCAGAAAAACATCTCAATGTTGGAGACAACTTAGGGCTCTGTTAAGGGCTTCTGTCGAAACATGGCGGCACAAAATCGTGACTTCCACGTAAGGGGACCCTCGGTGATAAAAACGGCTCATTCTAAGGTAATAAAAACATAACGGTTTATTATGAAAGGTCTTTATACACCACTAATAATATAGTTTTGTATATTATTTAGCATTTCTGTCAAGAGATCCTTCTAAAAATTACACACTGCACCTTTAAAGCAGGAAGTAGAGGACTGTAGTCCAAACCGGCTGTAGGCTTTGAAAGGCGAATTCTGTTAAAGAAAATATATCGCCTCACAGTGAACTTTGCTCGAACTGATTTTGCCAAGTGGTTGATGTCCTCAGGGCATCATATTGTGTTGACCCAAGGACAAAATTTTTCTAAATAAAACCTAAACCTACCCCAAAACCCAACCCTAACCATAACCAAACCCTAAAATCAGAAGGACATGATAAGTCAAAAACAATGGTCTAAAAACAGCTAATCCTGGTTGTAAGCTTAAACTTAAAACAAACTGCAAACTTATTTCTGAAATCTGATTGGTTGATTGAAATGTTGTCCGAGGGTCAACATAATGTTGCCCTGAGGACATCAATCAGGAGAGCCGTGAACTTTATCATTTTACAGGTATTATTTATGCTATTTTAGCAACATTACACACTAACTAGGGTTTCAAAATGGGATCAGAAAGAACGTGACCTTTAAAGACTGTTACATGAGTCATTACACGAGTAAGTGTGGTACAAAAAAAAAACTGCGCGCCAGGGTCGAAATACTGCAAACTAAGTGCTCTTCTGCCATACAATATAGTTCTCATTTTTTATCTGCTTAAAAATCACCACGCTTTATTTTGTGCCACCATACTTACTCGTGTAATAGTCTTGAAATAGAGAAAACATGAAAGTGATTTGTGGCTTCTAAATTCACCCGTTTGGATCCCAAGGAATGAATGGCGCTAGGCTAAATGCTAACACATTCACGATGCGCTGTACAAAGATTAAGTGCACGCATTGAAAAAACATAGGTATGTATTTATTCGTCTAACTTGAGGTAAGAACATAGTAAAATATGGAAAAACGGTGGTGTTTTCCTTTAATACAGTCTGAGACAACTGTATCTAGTGGACAGAGTACAACTTGCTGAGGATGGAAACTATGGTAAGGCAGGACAGTAAGTGGGTGGGGCTTTATCAATGTGACCTCACAAAAAACAAGGAGCGAGTGGATTTTTTTGTTCATTGTAGGGTGGTTGTGTTCACACACTGCCAACACACATTATGTCCAAACGCCTTGTAAAAGTGGATTTTGCATAATAGGTGCCCTTTAATCCAGTGGTTCTCAACTTTATCAGCATACTTAAGTTAAAGTAACATAAAAAAATATGTTGATTTGACAAAAATGCTACAGTGTATTAAATCATACAATGTAGTGCTGTTGGTAAAGATCATACCCTCAACCTATATGCTGATAAATACCTTTTTATGTTGAATTTTACTGCATTAAAGCATTTTTAAAGCCGGAAACTATTCGTCTAGGTCAAAACTGCCAAAATCTCTTGTATATTAAAACCATGTGAACAGTATGCCAGCTATTTGACATGTAAACAGGTAACTAACCTTGACAAAGTTCTTCGTATTTCTAAAAGGAATAAAAACAGATTTTTCAACTTGTGAAGCACCGCATGGCTTTTTGAAACCCTTGCTATTTTTCTAGTTGTGTGGGGATTTGTTTTGTCAGTGAGGAATGGAGTTTGCCTTCGGGTGACCATCAGCGGCACTCGAAAAAGAGAATATAAAGGGCTTTGTCTGTGTGTGTTTCCATGTGATTGCCTATCTTTATAGTTTCCCATGTATTGGTTCTTCTCACACAGATTATATTGAGGTCGTGTGCGCCTGATAAAGACTTATATCTTTTTTATTTTTATTCAGGCAGTGTTCTGGTGTCAGACTGACTAGATGTAGATGTGTGAAATGAATAACTTAACAAGAGACAGCGAAGGGTTCGGGGGGAGAGATAACAACGCTGAGACAAAAGGAGTGTCGCACATTTAATTACTGTAAAACACACATTCATACACCCGTCGCACACATTTCAAAGCTTTTGCTGGGAAGATTCGCTGTGTAGATTTGGTGGGTAGCCACGCCCACAATGAAATCTCTTTGGGCCAAAGTCACAATAAATTCCCAACCATCTCAAAAATGAGAGCTCGTTGGGTCTTGGATTTGATTGGTCAAAAAATGGTTGCTAGTTGTCACTGGGGCATTACCCTTTTAAAAGCTTCCAATATGTGCCATTTAAGTACAAATATGCATTCATTTGGTACCAATATGTACCCCTGAGGTATTAATATGAACTCTTTTGAAAGGGTACCGCCCCTGTGACAGCTAGGGACCATTTTTTTGTCCATTTTTGCCTAAACGCACAGCATTTAGCTGAGGCTTATCCAAAAAAGCTTACAAAGTTAGATTCGTAACACAAGTAAAACATCTGCTATGATTGTCATTACACGCATCCATCTATATGTTGCTTCCACAAATAGACATATTTTAAATGTCAGTAAATAAAAAGATGTTTTTCTTCCTCAAGCACAATTCTACATTTTCCATATGTGCATTTGTACGCTGATAGTTCAGTCGAGTCGAATGGCTTTCCATAAAATCCCGGCGCAGGCAAAAGGTCTTTTTGAATTTACTGCGCAATCATTTAGTCATTTGTGTCTGATGTTGTACTACACCAGACATGAAGGATGGGCGTCCTGCCCTCTGGGCTTGAAAAGCTCCCTTATTTCACACATCCATTGACTCCACATTTATAGCACAAAGGAAATGCTAAAGCTCATAAACTTTATTTCTTCGTGACAGCACGGACCGTAACCTTGAAATTGTGCTGAGTGTCCCTCTCTTGCTGGCAGAACTCTTGTTTTTTTTTTGCTGTCTCTTTCTGTCCACTGTTTCACAGTGTCCTGCTGTTACCCTGAGCCAAGGATTTGAGTTTAAACTCAGTCCGTTCTCTCAGACAAACCCGTGGGTATTATGGCAATGGCATACGGGCAGACTACTTTTGCATATTGCAGTATGTATCCTGTGCCACAGCATTGAAGGTTTTCTGTATGAAATACCTGGATTACCTGCCACATTTCACAAAGTTTTTATTTTTAAATCCTTTCGAATGGACTGCCAAGGCATTTCTTAAATAGATTTTTTATACACAATTGGTTAAAAATGTATATGTCTGCCTGTCTGTGTGTGTATGTATGTCTGTCTGTCTATTTGTCTCCATCCATTTGTCTGTCTATCTGCTGTATCTGTCTGTCCATAATTCTGTTTGTTTATCTACTCTGCCTGTCTGTCTTTCATTCTGTTTGTTTATCTACTGTATCTGTCTGTCTGCCCATCTGTCTATCTATCTGCTGTATCTATCTATCTGGCTGTCTGCCCAACTTTTTGTTTGTCCATCAACTGTGTCTGTCTGCCTGTCCGCATACCTGTCCGTCCATCCGTCAATCTGTCTATTTCTATCTATGTCTATGTGTTTTTATGTCTATGGTATCTATCTATTTGTCTGTCTGCCTGTCTGTCTATCTTCCCTGTCTCTGTTGTGTCTGTCTGTCGGTCTGTATTTCCATCATTTGTCTTTAATAGCTTTCTGTCTGTCTATTGGCATGTCTCTGTGTTTTTATGTCTAGTGTATCTGTCTCTCTATATATTTGTCTGTTGACCTGCCTATCTGCTGTGTCTGTCTATCTGTCTATCTACTCTATCTGTCTGTCTGTCTGTCTATCTGCCGTGTCTGTCTGTCTACTCTATCTGTGTGTCTGCTGTGTCTGTCTGTCTGTCTGTCTGTCTATTAGGCCTGGGGCGGTAACCGGATTACCGCCATACCGCGGTCACGTGACCCATGCCGCGGGTCTGAGCTCCTCACCATCATAACCGCAAAAAAAAAACTTGTACCATTGGCTTGCACTTGTGTGTATGCCAATAAACCGCAAAACCGCGGGAATTTGTTGATTAACGACCGCGGTAAAAAAAAATCCAAACCGGCCCAGCCCTACTGTCTATCTACTCTTTCTGTCTATCTGCTGAGTCTGTCTGTCTACTCTATCTGTCTGTCTGTCTGTCTGTCTATCTACTCTATCTGTCTGTCTGTCTGTCTACTCTATGTGTCTGTCTGTCTGCTGTGTCTGTCTATCTACTTAATCTGTCTGTCTGTCTTTCTGCTGTGGCTGTCAGTCTATCTACTCTATCTGTATGTCTATCTACTCTATTTGTCTGTCTGTCTGTCTGTCTATCTACTCTATCTATCTGTCAGTCTATTCGCTGTGTCTGTCTATCTACTTTATCTGTCTGTCTGTCTGTCTATCTGCCTGCTGCGTCTGTCTATCTACTGAATCTGTCTGTCTGTCTTTCTGCTGTGGCTGTCAGTCTATCTACTCTATCTGTATGTCTATCTACTCTATTTGTCTGTCTGTCTGTCTGTCTGTCTGTCTGTCTGTCTATCTACTCTATCTATCTATCAGTCTATTCGCTGTGTCTGTCTATCTACTTTATCTGTCTGTCTGTCTTTCTATCTGCTGTGTCTGTCTGTCTGTCTGTCTACTCTATCTGTCTGTCTGTCTATCTGCTGTGTCTGTCTGTCTGTCTGTCTGTCTGTCTGCTGTGTCTGTCTGTCTACTTTATTTGTCTGTCTGTCTATCTACTCTATCTGTCTGTCTGTCTTTCTGCTGTGTCTGTCTATCTACTCTATCTGTCTGTCTGTCTGTCTACCTACTCTATCTGTCTATCTGCGGTGTCTGTCTGTCTATCTGCTGTGTCTGTCTGTCTGTCTCTCTATCTACTCTATCTGCTGAGTCTGTCTGTCTACTCTATGTGTCTGTCTGTCTTTTTGCTGTGTCTGTCTATCTACTCTATCTGTCTGTCTGTCTGTCTGTCTGTCTGTCTGTCTGTCTATCTACTCTATCTGTCTATCTGCTGTGTCTGTCTGTCTATCTGCTGTGTCTGTCTGTCTGTCTGTCTCTCTATCTACTCTATCTGCTGAGTCTGTCTGTCTACTCTATGTGTCTGTCTGTCTTTTTGCTGTGTCTGTCAGTCTATCTACTCTATCTGTCTGTCTGTCTGTTTGTCTATCTACTCTATCTGTCTGTCAGTCTATTTGCTGTGTCTGTCTACTCCATTTGTCTGTCTGTCTATCTACTCTATCTGTCTGTCTATCTGCTGTGTCTGTCTGTCTACTCTATCTGTCTGTCTGTCTATCTGCTGTGTCTATCTGTCTGCCTGTCTGTCTGCCTGTCTGTCTTTCTGCTGTATCTGTCTATCTACTCTCTCTATATATCTGTCTATCTACACTATCTGTCTATCTGCTGTGTCTGTCTTTCTGTTTGTCTGTCTGTCTGTCTGTCTATCTATCTACTTTATCTGTCTATCTGCTGAGTCTGTCTGTCTGTCTTTCTGCTGTGTCTGTCAGTCTATCTACTCTGTCTGTCTGTCTATCAGCTCTTTTTGTCTGTCTGTCTGTCTGTCTGTCTGTCTGTCTGTCTGTCTGTCTGTCTGTCTGTCTATCTACTCTATCTGTCTGTCAGTCTATCTCCTGGGTCTGTCTGTCTACTCTATCTGCCTGTCTGCTGTGTCTGTCTATATACTTTATCTGTCTGTCTGTCTATTTGTCTGTTTGTCTGTCTGTCTCTCTGTCTACTCTGTTTGTCTGTCTGTCTGTCTGTCTGCCTGCTTGCTTGCTTGTCTGTCTGTCTATCTACCTACCAACCTATCTATCTATTCCATGTCAAACAGCAAGTGTTTCAATGTAGTATGCAGTATTGTTGAACTAGTATGCAACACTGACATAAACGTAGACATACAGAAGTAGAGGTAATAGCATATAGACTAATAACAGTGATTTATTCAAACAAATGAGTCTAAACTGAATGTACTCGCAAACAAACCCTCATTTGAGCAGAACAGATGTACAAATCTCTTTCCTCTCCTGTGGAATAAGAGTGATAGATTCATCCCTCGCTCGCCGGCTGTTTTATATTAATTGCGCCGTCCGTTGTCACTCATGCGTACACAGCGTATGTTTCTGGAAGCCTGCTACTCAGTCGCTTTCACTGCCTCTGTAAATTCCAGCAATTGAACGCAAATCAAAGGGTACAAATGATAAAACAAACTTCAGGACGTGTAACAGGCCTGACAGCTGTTCATGCGCAATCGAAGTTCAGACGAAAAACAGCTCTCGGCACGCGCTGTTGTCAAGGCCGTAGCGGCAGGCATGAATGAGTTTCAAAGACAGGAAAGTCCTGACTAGCTCGAAATTGGGACTGAGTCCCTTTTTGACCCAACATTGAAAATAACCCAGCATTTATTGTGTGTAGTTTTTCTATTCAAAAGGATTACTTATGATGTAAATAAATAGCAGTGTAATAATGTAGCAGTGTGATAATGTACGGTACATTCACACGGGGCGAAAGCGTTAACCCTTGACGAAAGGTTTGTCTGAAGCGTGGCCAACAGCCAATCACAGTGGCCCTAACACATGCTCCGGTCTTGCACAAAAGTAATTGGCTGACTCACACTAGGTTAGTAGACATTACAGTTAAATACATTTTAGACTATAAAATGTCCACAGCTCCAAAGGTTTCCAAGAATCCAATTCGGCTTGATCTGTATCAAATAAAATTTTTCAAAAATGTGGTTTCGCCTCTAAAAACATCAAACGTCCTTGATCTGATCCACCCTCACTTTTGATCTCCCGCTTAACAATTCGCTGTTAACGTTCTCGGTTCTTCCGGATTGACGGTTGCAGCATGAATGTCCACCGCTATGTTTATCCAACGCCAAAACCACCAAAAGCATTGTAAATCACGACTTTGAAAGTAATGCTTCATTTCTCATGGGCTTCGAGTGTACTACATACTACAGGTGTTAGTCAGGAAACATTCTTTGTGTTTTACCTTTGTATGTCCCTATGGTGATAACACACTTGCCTCAGTTTTTCCCCCGGCATGCGCAGTCCCTAATGAATATAAGAAATTGAATAAGGCGGCCCACACAACAAGGTGAATAAACACAGAAACACGCATTCACAAAGAAACAGCACACAAAAGATGGCTTTTATATAATGAGCACACGCGCCGTAAACAAAGGTGTACGATAATTGGAATGCCATCGTGTGCTTACAATTTATTTACGATCCCCGGTGAAACATCATTTTACTTAAGTTAAGCATAGCATTAGGAACTTATTATGCTTGGACTGGCGAAGATAGTTTAGCTAATGGAAAAATTATGCGTACTGATATCAAATGTACGTACATGGTATTGTTAGTCGTAATGTAGAATAGGTCATTCTGGTTCTTGTGTTATGTTATTAGTGTTGAATACTATTATACTGAAGCGTGTAAAGACATAAGGCTCATTCACACCAATAATAAAAACCATAAAGATTACTATAACGTTAACTATATTAGCGGTCACAATAGTGGACAGTAACATTTTGTGTATTTTAAGCTCGCTGTCTGCAGTTTCACATTTTAAATGTAAAAGCACTTTAAATTAGAATGGATTTTGATTGGCTGTTAATGTTTCATTGTACATTTCCTGAAAAATATTGCTCCGAATGTGATCCCCAGTGTGCTTTTCACATGTCTCCTATTTAAACGAGACACAAGCAACTACCGCATCCCACGTGAAAAGATTTTTAAAATATGTATTTAATATTTAATAATAAATCATCATGCTGGCCGGATTGGACACAATTGTGGGCCGTGTATACACCATACACTTAAACTACACTGTCTATTTTTATCAAATCAACATTTTTATGGCACTTTAACTGAAAAAATTAAGTTATCAATTTCAACTTGTTTTTATAAGTTATGTCAACTTACACACGTCAAAATGCTGCCTTTTTTACATTGTATGTACACTATATACTCAGTTGTCAATTGTATGAATTTTATAAGAGTTGTATCGTCCCAAATGGGACACAGTAAACTAAATCTCCTCATAGCAAAGACCACGTATACACTTTCCAATTATAAGACAGTGATATGATTATGATTCTCTGTTATTAAAGGGCATCCGGTAATGGCTTACATAAAAAAGAGCAATTTGCAAATATCTTTACTGCTAAACAAAACAACGTTTATCCACACAGTGTTACCAGAGGTTAATTTGATCTATATTTCAAGATGGCTCTCTCATGGCACATTTAAAAGAAGTCATCCTTGGGTTTATGCATCGCTTGCCTTTGCATACATCAAACTGCTTAGCAATGTTTTAACAATAGGTTTTTGGTATGCCATAACCCTCAGCTAACAGCTCCGAATGTTATAATTCATCAAATAAATGCAACATTTATTTGTCCGGTAAAACATCAGATGGTGTGCGTACATTAGCTTGAGTTATGGTAATGTTGGCATATTACAGTATGATGGGAGCGATTGAGGGGTTAAGTGCTTTGCCCGGGGGTAAATCTGCGGTGGTCAGAGGAAGGGCAGAGATGAAGTTTTCATGTGCCAAGTCGAAGTGCTTCAGAGGCTTGACCAAGATTTGGACGGCAGGCTGTTACTGTCACATAAATCTGGCGAAATATAGATTTGTTGTATCCGGTTGCGGTGCACGCAGACTGTAAAAGCAGTCGGCCCATCTGCGTTGGTTTATACGAGGTTTATCTGGATCTTCTTTCTGTGCGGCTCGTCACATTGACGGTAGATTCAGAAGTGTTGATGAAGGGGCAAAATAAACCGGCTTTCTCACAGACATCTCGCTTTGTCTTCCTTTGGTTTCCGCACTTCTTTTGCATCGAAGTGCAGGTGTTTAAATCATCTCAGGTGTTTGCAAAGTTATGTAATGTGAATGTTTTTAGTTTCCATTAAATAATACTTAAAGTCAGAGTAATCGATTAGCTCGGTCATCTGCATTTTCTGGATCAGATTCGGCTCGTATCGATAAGGTAGTAAAGATGACATTAACTCCTGTTAGCATTGCACTGTCATTGAATCTTTCAAACATGGTAAGGAGTGTCACATTTCCGGCTGATGTCAAAGGTATTCGGGTGATTCTCACGAAAACTTTGTTTTAAAAATGTCAAGCATGAAAATGTAAAAATTGCTTAAATTTACTTTTTTCCCACTAGACATTGAAAAACAAAGTGTGGAGTAAATGGGAACATTAATTTAAACACTTTTACTTATCATTTAACACTTTTTGTAACATAATTTAAAAAATTAGTCCTAAAAAATCTCATTACCGCAACATCAACACTGACATATTTTCAAAATGACATGACAAACCTGAAAGAACATAATTTGGAGTTCCCTTTCAGTCGGTCACTACGACGTCACGTCGTGACCGACGAATTGGGAATTGGGAACTCGCTTAGAGAGACCAATCTGCTTCGTTTACTACAAAAACGCCAATGAACTTGGCATTGAGATATTTGCATAATGCTGGCGCCGCCCCGCCAGGTGCCTTTATAAGCAGCAGGTGCAAATAGGGAAATTAGCTTTTTCGCTTCGAAAGCCGGCTTTATCTGCTACTGAGAAGCTACTTTACTCTGGTGGGATTTGATTGCTGAAGTTGGTTGAACTAGCAGTATCACAGCGGACGCTTCGCTTATTCCACGGCTCTACATCTGTTTATTGTTTTGAGTTTAGTGTGTGCGTTGCCTTCCTGTGCGCTCATCAACTAAGCATCTGAGTGAATTTCCCTAAAAGAGTGATACGAGAGAGCTTTGTGCCTTGTTAAAGGCAGCCACTCTCTCGTATATGCGGAGATCAGCGTCCTTTTCAGGATAGCTTTTCGCCCGTGCGATCTTGGATGCGAGAAGTATAAGGGTTCCAGTGACGGTCACGAGCGCTGTCTTCGTGCTCAGGCATCGAGCACTCCGGGGCTGCGTTCGTGGAGAGTTTCTGTTCTCTCTGTGAGAGCATAACCCTCTTGGATTGCGGAGACGACTGTCGTTTCTACGGGAACGCTGTCCGCGCCTTTGCAGTGCTGACGCCGCCATGGTGCGGCTGTCAAGCGCTCGCAGGGCGCCCTTCGCGTCACTACGCTGAGTAGGATGGAGGATGCGTCCTCCGCCTACCGGCCTTCTCATCCTCAGCCGGTTGAGGCTCCGGTGGAGACTGCAGAGTCGTGTTCTACGATGTCTGCCGAATCCATTGGACCTCCTTCTGGTCCCGTCACTTCTGCAGCATCAGAGGGGTGTCCATTTTTCCTCCGAGGCAGAGTCGTTCCGGAGATGGCGGCCGTGCCCGCGAGCGGCGGAGACGGTAGAGTTGGAAAGGTTAACCCCTTTCCGCCCGAACCGTCCCGCCCACATGATTGGTACTTCGGAGCTGCTCGGGCCTCTCGGTCCTCTCCTCCTGTGCCTTTCGTTCCCGCGGCACGAAGAGCTGACGTGATTTGCGGCCGTCCGGCCGTTCAGCTTCACCCCTCACCTCCCTCACCAACGGAGCCGCTAAGGGCGGGGACCCCTTCAGTGGAGCGGGATGCGTTCCTGGAGGGACCACCCAACCCTTCCCTCCCGTGTTTGTAGACAGTTGTCCGGTCACGGACGCTGCCCATCAGGCATGCCGGAGAGGCGGCTTCGGCCCTGCACGCAATAACGTTGCTGCAGGCTCACAAGGATTTACGAGGGAGCCCGCGACCTTCAGTCGTGCGATGTCCACCACAGTGGTTCAAGATCGCCACCTTTGGCTGTGTCTGGCTGACATGACGGACGCAGACGAGAACAACTTGAATGCTCCTGTCTCACAGACCGGCCTCTTCGGCGAGCCAGGGGAGTCGTACAGCTCCGCTGCGCAGACTGAGGCGATCTCCTAGGTCATGCCCCGGCGGAAGAGAGCTGCCCTTGGTCCACCACGCCGGCTCCTCAGTCTGCCTCTCGCCGTCGGCGTCCTGCGGCGACCACCTCCGTTCCCCTCCTCGGACCCCATCTCGGCAGCGCAGGGGAACCGGTCGTCAGCAGCTCGCCCCGCCCGCTTAGCCGCTTCCCGTGAAATTCGGGAGTTTAAGTGGCCAGTGAAGGGCGACCCGGATTGGCAGAGGATCACTCTTCAGGAGATGGAGCTCCTTCCCCCGATAGAGGGTCGGGTGGAAAATCCTTGGTTTGCATATGTTCCACCGGCTGTTCGGCCGGTACCCACTTAACCACACATAAGAGTGCATTCCTCTTCCCTCTCTAGGTCTCCGGAGGATCGAGAGAGCCGTGAGCGGGTACACACCAGCTCCCCTACCTCTCCTCTATCGCCAGCGGGTGACCTGAGGAGTCCGAGCTCTCCGCTGAGGAGACCGGACCACCAGCACCCTCATCGGAGTCTGCGCTCTCCGTAGAGGAGACCAGATGACCGTTACCCTCAGCGGGCTCAGGTCAGTGTCACACACACATACTGTAGATGTTTATGCTGTCACAGCAGACGCACCGGCAGTCCCACCTGTCTCGCTTCGCTGCCCCCCCGCGGGTACTTCGGTAGTGTCGTTATTTCTCCTCGTACGGTGCCTGGGTGCTTGGCTTCAGTTCCCAGCCCGTTTCGTTGGGTTTTACGCACGATCCGCCTCGGTTACGAATCCGGCACACCCCAAAATTCGGGCTTTCGTTTCACTGTGGTGAAAGCGTCCGATGCACATGTACTGCGTGCAAAAGTCGATATCCTGTTGGCGAAGGATGTTCGAGCCGGTCCCTCTTACCGAGATGATGATGATGGGGTTTTTCCAGCCTTTATCTCATAGTACCCAAAATACGCGGCGGGTTACGATCGATTTGATTTACGCACCGGCTCTACGAAGGTGTTCTTTTTGGATGATAACGCCGAGGCTCGTATTTCAATATTCAGATCGGTTTGCAGCCTTAGACCTGTAAGACGTGTACTTTATGTGTCCATCTCCCCTCGCTTTAGACCGTTTTTTCGCTCTGCGTCGTGGGGTGGGCATATTAATACGAAGTGCACCATTCGAGCTGTCTCTCTCTCTCCGTGTCTCCATAGTCACGGCATTAAAATGTCAGAGAGAGAGCGTTGTTCGCATTCTGCTTTTAGCTACGTCGACTTATAATAGCCCGTTCTTGGCAGACGTGCGCGAACACAGAGAGTTAATGCTTCGGCATCTCGCTCGTTTAAGTCTTCAGGTCGGCTGGGAAAGAGCAACTTTGCCCTGTGCAGAGGATCCTTTTTCTCAGTATGGAAATAAGACTCGATCGACTAATTGGCGTGTTTTACAAGAGCGCGCAACCAGTCAGTTCTGACTTGCCTCGCTTTAATTCGAGGGAAGTACGCGGTCCCTCTGAAACAATTTCAGAAGCTCCTGGACATATGACAGCATGCTGCGGCTGTGACGCCGCCCTAGCTGCTTCATATGAGACCGCTTCAGCGTTGGCTACGATCGAGTCTCGAGGAGAGCGTGGCACACCGACATACACCGTGTAAACATTGCACCTGCGTGTCATTTCAATTTTTCCCCGTGGTAGACCCGGCATTTCCGATAGGAGATATGCCCCTGAGGGGTCTCCTGGCATTCTGTATATTGCAATGCCCTCAGCACGGGATGATCAGCCACGTATGACGGGCTTGCAGTCTCAGGGGTGTGCATAGCACCCCAACTGCCGCGAGCGGTGCGCTGTATATCTGGGACTTGTACGCTCCGCTATGGAGATGCGAGGGAAGGATGTATTAGCCGACACCAATAATATTGCGACTGTTGCGTTATTTACCGTTAAGGCGGTTTTGCGCTCTCGTCACCTGTCGCATCTCGCTCGTCATCTCCTCCTTTGGAGTCAGAAGCATCTGAGGTCCCTTCGTGCCATTTACATCCCGGGTACGCTCAATACAGCGGCAGACGCGCTTCCCGAGCTGCGCCCCCGGCGAATGGCGACTCCACCCCCAGACGGTCCAGCTATTTGGAAGAAGTTCGGTTGTGCGTAGATAGATCTGTTTGCGTCGCCGGACGATACCCACTGTCGCCTATTTTATTCACTAACCGAGGGCAGCCTCGGCGTGGATGCGTTGGCACACAGCTGGCCGCGGGGGGTGCGTTAATACGCATTCCTTCCAGTGAGCTTTATTGCGCAGACTCTGTGCAAAGTCAGGCAGGACGAGGAGAGCCTTTTATTAGTCGCCCCGTACTGGACTCCAGGAATTGGGTTTCAGAGTTAATGCTCCTCGCGACAGCCCCTCCCTGACGATTCCCCTGAGGAAAGACTTTCTTTCTCAAGGAAGGGGCACATTATGGCACCCGCGCCCCGACCTGTGGGATTTCCATGTATGGTCGTTGAGCGCGCGCAAGGTTTAGGTGATTTATCGCAAGCGGTATCTAACACCATCGACGCGGTTCGAGCACCGTCCACAAGACGGGCTTACGCGCTTAAAGAAACCTTTCTCGTCACCCGGTGCTCTTCGCAACGCGAGGACCCCAGAGAATGCCCATTAACATTGTGCTTTTATATCTTTAACATAGGTTAGATGGTAGGCTGTCCCTCCGCCATTAAAGTTGATATCGCCGCTATTTCTGCTCATCACTCTCTTATCAACGGCAGATCAGTTGGCCAGCATGATTTAATTATTACATTTAAGAGGCGCTCGCAGGCTAAACCCCTCGCGCCCTCCCTCTTTCCTCCTGAGACCTGTCCATGGTGCTGAAGCCTTCAGGTCTCCCTTTTTGAGCCTTTGCAGTCTACGAGTCTGAGGTTTTTATCAATGAAAACTCTGACCCTGATAGCATTGGCCTCCATGAAGAAGAGTAGGGGATTTACATGCATTCTCTGTTGACGATTCGTGCTTTAGTTTGGTCCTGCTGTCTCACTGAGACCCAGACCAGGCTACGTGCCCAAAGTTCCCACCACTCCCTTCAGAGATAAGGTGGTGAGCTTGCAAGCGCTGCCCCCGGAGGACGCAGACCCAACCATGGCTTTGTTGTGCCCCGTACGCGCACTGCGACTCTACGTGGATCGCACGCAAAGCCTCAGGACCTCAGACCAGCTCTTTGTTTGTTATGGTGGCCAGCAGAAAGGGAAAGCTGTCACTAAGCAGAGGATGTCTCATTGGATAGTTGATACTATCACCCTGGCTTATAATCTTCAGGGTATTCCTTGCCCCTTTAATTTGAGAGCGCACTCCACACGGAGCGTTGCCTCATCTTGGGCTTTAGCTCGTGGTTCCTCGCTAACAGACATCTGTAGAGCTGCTGGTTGGGCGACACCTAATACGTTCACTAGATTTTACAGTGTTCGTATCGAGCCTGTATCCTCTCGTGTTCTTTCCTCCACCAGGGGGAGCACGGAGAGCAGTCTCGCAGGTCGGCTTGCAGCCTCCAACTGATGCTTCATAACTGTGTCAGTATGGAAGGCCTTCAGAACAAAAATGCGTAATGGTTTGAATTGTTCTTCCTCCGCTGCCTTGGCAGCCTTTGTTGCGGAGCATTGGCTGTCAGCCTTTCACTAGCTGTATCCTCGCGAACCTACGTGTCTGGCTCGGGCTCCACATTGTGTCCCACCGGGTTCCTTTGTGAGTATTTTTCCGTGGGGTTAATCCTACTAGCCCACGTTTCCCTTAGCAGAGCACTGCTTTGCTTACACAGCCACGGCTGTCATTTTTACCTCAACTACGGTTGACTTTCGCCCACCATTAACCCTTAAGACGGGTGGTGGCTTCCGCAGCGTTCCTATCCCGCTCAGGTAGGGCGCTTCCCAGTCGCTGGCACTTCTGTGGGGTTAAAGGAACATCTAGTGCCCGGCCTTCTGCCTTAAAACCTAATTCTCCTTATCCTTAAGTGGAACCGGAGGGCTTTACGCAGACACTGGAAGAGGTCAGCCCCTAGTGGCGTTTTGGTAGGGATTCCCAATTCGTCGGTCACGACGTGACGTCGTAGTGACCGACTGAAAGGGAACGTCTCGGTTACGGATGTAACCCTCGTTCCCTGAAGGAGGGAACGGAGACGTCACGTCCCGTCGCCACAGGTGCTGCCACCTGCTGTTACGGCCGGTCACACTTTCTCCCGGCTTTCTCAGCGAAAAGAAGCTAATTTCCCTATTTGCACCTGCTGCTTATAAAGGCACCTGGCGGGGCGGCGCCAGCATTATGCAAATATCTCAATGCCAAGTTCATTGGCGTTTTTGTAGTAAACGAAGCAGATTGGTCTCTCTAAGCGAGTTCCCAATTCCCAATTCGTCGGTCACGACGTGACGTCTCCGTTCCCTCCTTCAGGGAACGAGGGTTACATCCGTAACCGAGACGATTCTACACATGGATTTAAAATCAAAGTATTATGCTTCTATTAATTAAATTAACATTTAATAAGCATCTGTTGCGGTAATGATAATCAAAATGTCGTGTAAGCATTCTGACAAGACAATATTTCAAATTAACTGTAAAAAAATGATCTTACCTGGTAGCCATCTTGAAGTAACTGGTCCATGTGCTTGGTCACTCAAAATCAAACTTTATTAAAATTCTGTATGTGTGCTTAAACTGTTCTCAAAAAGTGTTGCGGAGGATGAGAACATCAGGCATGGACACATCATTTTCCTAATTTTTCTTCATTATTATTATTATACATGAATATTCAGTAAATATTTTTTCTGTCATCTAAAGTAGTCTAGCAAAACATCCATTTATTGTTTTTCTAAATATTTTTGTGTTAATTTGATTAAATTACAACATAACGCATGTTCAAACACAGCCGGACACATTGCGGTAATGAGAATTTCAGCAGAAAATGAGATAAAATTGACAAATTATAAATTCTTATGTTGAAATCACACATTGTGCAAGGTAGAACACAGTATTGTGTTAATTCTGATGCTTTTTAATATTACTATAGTACACATTTTATAGCTAAAATCATTAGTGCCGTGGTATTTCAATGGTTTCGTGAGAATCACCCATTCAGGCCAATCACCATGTACAGATTAGCTGGCCAATCATGGACACAGCGCTTTTCAGATCGATGAGCTTTGTAACAAATCATAGCGTTTGAGGATGGCAGGGATATCTGCAGCTAAAAAATGTAGGGTATGTGGAAAATAATTTCTGGAAGGCATTAAACTTTTGTGAAAATCATGAAAAATGCTGCCGCTGGCTGGAAACTTTTTAAAAAAACGTTGCCTTACTGCTGATTGGTTACAAGTGTTTTGGTAGTCTGCCCTTTTAAAAATCACGCACCCCGCTTTTGAACTTGCAAAATTTGTAAAACTAATTAAATTAATATGTAAAATATTTCTATATGTTTTAAATTCTGGGAAAAGCACCACTACACATTTCAATAATATTTAGATAATATTTTAAGAACTTATTTTAGTATTTCAATAATCACAATATATTGTGCATCTCTACACTTTTAAAAATATATGTGCTGCATGATGCCATAAAAGGACCAATTTTGAATTTATTAATCAATAAATATCTGTTAGCACTCGCAGTACCTTTCTGTTTCACAAAAGCTTCTTTGTAGTGAAAAAAAAAACGGTTCTTTTGAAGGTCAGAAAGAAATTATTATTTCTTTGGTCCAAATGGTGAATGGCTTTAAAGTTTTTTGTGTAGTTACCACACAAAAGTTATCCCAGATTTGTTCCACCGTTGCTTTAGAAAGTCAATACAACTTCCACTCTGTCCTTGCCGTTCTAACAAACCGTGTTTTTTTACTCAATCTTGTTTGCTTTCTGTCACCTATTTATAAACACCGCCTGGTAGGTCAGCCCCCCCGGTCACTTGTACAGATCGCACAAACACGAAAATACACAACCGTCCCTTCATTTCGCTATAGTGATGGCCTATCTGTCTGGACCCGGGGGACGGTGTGCACTCTAATCACGTCGGCTGAGGGAAAGACCCGCTGTGAGTGAATAATAGACCTGTCCAGGATTCTCTGAACAGGTGACACCTGCTAGGAAGGGGGCGGGGCTTTAACTACAGTACTTTCTGAGTGGTCCATTCAGACTGCTGTGGAACACAATAGGAAGCTGGTGTTAGGGTAGTTTAAAAGCATCTGCATTTGCGAAGTTATACATTTTATCGGTATGTGTGTTCCCTGTGAATCGAAACCACCGACTGAGGTGCAGGAATGGGGAAATGGTTTAGATGCCCTGTAAAATCTTTTAGTTTATGTATGTTAGCTTAAAGGCCATCTATATGCAAATGCACTGTTTGCAAAATAAACCTTTAGCAGTAATGTGCCTTGTACCATGATAGCTGACTTGCAAATAGCCAACAGTCATTGGCTCTTTGACAGGCGTGCCTCCCATATGAAAAATACTATATTATATACTACAATAAGCTGTAATAATACGGTAGTGTCTTTACTACCTTATAGTATACTGTATTATACAGCATTATAATATACTGTAGTATATTCTACAGTTTACTTATGTTTACTACAGTAAATACTACTGTATAAGATAGTGTACTGCGGCAACTACAGTATGCTATACTAAATTAATAAATACTAAATTTTACTACAGTTTATTATAGTAAATACTATAGTATATTATCGTGTACTATTTTTATTATAATATGGTATAGTATATACTACGGTTTACTGCTGTTTACTATAGTAAATACTATATACTCTAGTGTACTGCAGTTATATTAAAATAAGTATACACCAAAGTTTACTACAGTTTATTATAGTAAATAATATAGTGTATTATATTAATAATTCAATTCAATTCAATTCAATTTTATTTATATAGCGCTTTTCACAATTGTTAATTGTTGCAAAGCAGCTTTACATGAGTAGATGTAGAGGAGAACATTGAAAATCAATACATAGTATAAGAAGTAGAATATAGCGGCTAAGGATAAAAAAACGTGTAAGCGAGCATATTAATAATGTAACGTATACAGTAAAGTGCTAAGTTAAGCCAAAGTTGGCTGACTCTCCCTGGGACTAAAAAACCCCCTAGGAGAAAACCCAATGGGAAAAAATCCTAGAAGGACAAAAAACCCTAGGGAGAGATTAATATTTATATTTATAATATATAGACACGGTAGGGATAGGAAGCGTGTAAGCGGATTAAACTGGTTCAGCCGTTGGTCGCGCATCGGTTGGGCGTCACGTTGAAGGACAGCCAGTTGATTAGTGGTGCGATGACCTTCACAGCAACAGGAACTGGGTCTGTTTGTCTCATTGTCCTCAGAGTCGAGGACGAGACAGGGAGACAAAAACAGAATTCTATTAGCGTAGGGGCCGTTCGCATGTAATGCAAGTGTCATACATTATAGTGGTTTAATTCAGCTCGGTTCCAGACAGGCTAACTATTGCGGCAAGAGTAAATTACCCGTATGAGGTATGTGAGTGCTGTGTTCTAGACAAAATAACTACTGCGGGAAAAGTACATTTACTGGACATTCTATGTGAATGCTTTGTTAAAGAAGAATGTCTTAAGTTTAGATTTAAATTGATCGACTGTGTCTGATACTCGAACATTATTTGGTAAATCATTCCAGAGCTTAGGGGCTAAGTAGGAAAAGGATCTACCACCTTTAGACACTTTTGATATTCTAGGGATAATTAAGTAACCCGAATTTTGTGATCGCAGTTTACGTGGTGGATTGTATTCTGATAGTAGTTCTTTTATATACGAGGGCGCTAGGCCATTTAAGGCTTTGTAGGTGATTAGTAATACTTTAAATTGTATGCGATATTTAACTGGTAGCCAGTGTAAAGATGCCAGAATTGGACTAATGTGGTCATACTTTTTAGATCGAGTAAGCACTCTTGCGGCGGCGTTTTGAACCAGCTGTAGCTTGTTTACCTGATTTGCATGGCATCCCCCGAGTAACGAGTTACAATAGTCTAATCTAGAGGTCATAAAAGCATGGATAAGCTTTTCTGCATCTGATGCAGGCAGCATATGGCGTATTTTTGAGATATTTCTAAGATGGAAAAATGCTGTGCGGCAGACGTTGGAGATATGACTATCGAAAGATAGATTGCTGTCAAACATTACGCCTAAATTCTTAACCGTGGAAGATGGCACCACCGTGCAGCCATCTATGGGCAACTTGTAATCTGACATATTATGTTTGGAGCGATTTGGTTCAATAATAAGTATCTCTGTCTTATTGGAGTTTAGCATAAGAAAGTTATGTGCCATCCAGTCCCTAATATCACTAATGCAGTCTGTTAGCTTAGCAAACTGGTGGGTTTCGCTAGGATGTGACGAGATGTAAAGCTGGGTATCATCCGCATAGCAGTGAAAACTTATGTTATGTTTCCTGATAATGTCTCCTAGAGGTAACATATATAACGAGAATAGGATAGGGCCTAGAACTGATCCCTGAGGTACGCCGTATTTAACGGGGGAGTGATGTGACTCTTCCTCATTTACATAAACAAAGTGATATCGATTGGTTAGATACGATCTAAACCAGGCTAACGCCTGACCACTGATGCCAACATAGTTTTCTAGTCTATTGAGTAGGATTCTGTGATCTATTGTGTCGAAGGCTGCACTAAGGTCTAGTAATATAAGGATTGAGATTTCACCACGATCGGATGTTAATAGGAGGTCATTTGTAACTCTAAGCAGCGCTGTCTCTGTGCTATGGTGGGGCCTGAATCCTGATTGGAACTTTTCATATGTATTATTATTCGCTATGAATGTGCGTAGCTGGCTTGCCACTATTTTTTCTAATATTTTAGAAAGAAAAGGTAGATTTGAGATTGGTCTAAAGTTATTAAGATCTCCCTGGTCAAGGTTTGGTTTTTTAATGAGCGGTCTAATAACTGCTAGTTTGAAAGCTGTTGGAACGTATCCTAATTCTAGCGATGAGTTAAAGATATTTAGTACCGAGTCGGACACTACATGAAATACCTCTTTTAGTAATTTTGTGGGAATGGGGTCTAATATACAGGACGATGATTTAGATGACGTTACTAATTTAGAGAGCTCTTCTATTGTAGTAGGTTTAAATGACTCAAGATGTTCGTATGATAATCTAGTGGTAAATGTACTATTGGGTTGAGTGGTGGCTGCTTGCGTAGTTTCTATGTTTTCCCTAATAGAAATAATTTTGTTAGTAAAGAAGTTCATGAAGTCGTTACTATTGTGTTGGAATTTACTATTGGTTTCTGTTTGTTCTTTGTTTCTAGTCAGTTTCGCAACTGTGCTAAAGAGGAAACGAGGGTTGTTATGATTTTCTTTAATAAGCGTACTGAGATAGGTAGATCTGGCGGTTTTAATAGCCTGTCTGTAGTGTTGAACACTCTCTTTCCATGCTGAACGCCATACTTCTAACTTTGTGTTTCGGTAGTTTCTTTCCATTTTTCTAGCTACTTTTTTAAGGGCTGCAGTATGATGGTCGTACCATGGAGCTGGCGTTTTTCCTTTGATTCTCTTTTTTCGTATGGGAGCAACGGCATCCATCGTGCTAGAGCAAACGTTGTTCAGGTTTTCTATTATAATATCCAGATCTTCACGGTTATCTGCTACATGTTTCATTTGAGACAGGTCTGGAAGAGTGCTAATAAAGCTATCTTTAGTGGTGGAAATTATTGTTCTGGCTAATCTGTAGCATGTTGTAGACTGAGCGGTCCTATCTAGAAGTATTGTGTATGACACAAGGCAATGGTCTGAAACGGCATCGCTCTGGGGTGATATTTCGATGTCATTAATATTGAGTCCGAGTGACAGAATTAAGTCTAATGTGTGCTTACGAGTATGCGTGGGTCCAGACACGTTTTGTTTAATACCGAGAGAATTTAGAACATCCATAAACGCACGTCCTAATGCATCTTTTGAGTTATCCACATGGATGTTAAAATCACCAACGATAAGAGCTTTGTCTACAGTGACTGTAAGCTCAGATAGGAAGTCTGCTATTTCTTTAAGAAAATCTGTGTGGTGGCCCGGAGGCCTATATATGGTAGCTAAAATGAACGAAAGCTGTTTGTTGTTACGATCAGTTATTTCCATGTTTAACAGTATTATTTCAAACGAATTAAATTTTAGTTCTGATTTATGGTTTACTTTGAACATTTTGTTGTATATTGTAGCTACACCACCCCCTCTCCCTTTTAGGCGAGGGACGTGTTTATAATAATAGTCTTGTGGGGTGGATTCGTTTAAACTGATGTAATCGTCTGCTTTAAGCCAGGTCTCTGTTAAACAGAGTGCATCTAAGTTTTGGTCAGTAATTATTTCATTGATAATAGGTTCTTTATTGGTAAGCGATCTAATGTTAAGAAGGCCGAATTTTAACATTTGAGTTTCATCTTTTAGTGTATTGTGTTCTAATTTTATGTTAATAAGATTTGTACGAGACGAGGTAGACGGTGCTCTGTATTTATTTGTTCGAGGAACAGACACAGTCGAGATGTGTTGGTACTCTGGTAAAAAAGGCTCTATGTGCTGGGATATATGTGATCTTGACATGTCAAGGCAGCTAACAGACTGATGGGTAAGCCGATCTGTCTGTTTCCTGACCTGGGCCCTGGATAGTCAGACTATATCAAAAGTAAGACTATTGGTCAGATTTCTAGAGAGTATAGCACTACCTTCCGGAGACGGATGGAGGCCATCTCTCTTTAGCAGGTCAGGTCTTCCCCGGAAATGCTTCCAATTGTCTATAAACCCTACGTTATGCTGAGGGCACCACTTTGACATCCAGCCATGAAGAGACACTAATCTACTGTAAGTTTCATCTCCCCGGTAGGCGGGGAGGGGACCAGAGCAAATTACATTGTCTGACATTGTTTTTGCAATTTCACACACCTCTTTAATAGTATCTTTGGTGATCTCCGACTGGCGGAGTCTGGTGTCATTCGTGCCGGCGTGAATAACAATCTTAGAAAACTTACGTTTAGCATTAGCCAGCACTTTTAATTTGGATCTAATGTCAGACGCTCTGGCTCCCGGTATACAATCGACTATGGTGGCTGGTGCCTCAATGTCAACGTTCCTGAGTATAGAATCTCCAATAACCAGGGCACTTTTAACAGACGTCTCAGCCGGTGTATTGCTGAGTGGAGAAAATCTGTTTGATATTAAAACAGGAGCGTGATTTGGGTGCCGAATGTGACTATGCCGCCTGACAGTCACCCAGTTAGTCAGCCGCCTTGACTCTGAAGTCGGAACCGAGCCATGTGTATTACGCTTAACACTAGGCGCACCCGAAACAGTGTTTGTAACAATAACATTAGCGGTCTTACTGTCCTCAACTAGCGTTCGGATGCGCGCTTCTAGTTCAGCAACCTTCTCCGTCAGCCTTACTACTTCAATACACTTAGCACATGTAAACCCCTCTATGCTGACGGAAGAAGCTAAACTGTACATGTGGCAAGTAGTGCAGGTTACAATGACAAGCGGAGTCTTACCGTGTTCATGCTGGGCGATGGCGTCTCCGTTCGCCTGAACGCGGTCCGTGAAGCTGCATCGAGACGGGTGCTGGCTCGCAGTACGCCTCGGCCGCCTACGAGTGTCTGTGGTCAGGGTGATGTGAGGCACGCTGACTCTGCGAAGGCCGGGCAGCACCTCCTTCACAGCTTCCCGATCTGGTGTGGACAGATCAGAAAAGCATACCTCGGATGAATCCGCCATTAGATCGCCAAAGAAGGCAGGTTTAAGTAAACAGACGGTAAGAAATGCTAGAGGGCTATATGCTAAAACTGGGTGTTACAAGTGATAAAATCGTTTCGCTTAGTAATACAATTCAGTAATCGTCAAGGTAAAGTATTCCTAAGATAAACTAATAAGTTATATTATAAAGATAGGAATAAGATAGTGAAAAAATAGGATTTAGCTGATAAGCTCAACGGAGCTTCGGGCTTGCGACTCCTCTCTTCGTCTTTCTCTCAGCGTCCAAATACTTATTTCAGGAATAAAGAGAATACAGAGAATTGTCGAAACGCATAACAAAGACAATAAACTGTGTGGTACTGAATTGTGGAGGTGATAATATGCTATAGTATATCATACGGTTTAATAATGTTTACTACATAATATGCTACAGTATAGTGTACTACAGTAACTATGCTGTATATACTAGTAAAGTATATACTCAAGTTTACTACAGCAACTGTACTATACTAAAGAATATACTAAAGTTAACTACAGTTTACTATAGTAAGTATTATATTATACTGTCTTTTAAAACAGCAATAATGCATACTAAAGTATATAATAACATTTATATAGGATATAATAAAAGTTTGTTATAGTACATACTACAGCATATCGTAGTAGTACTGCGGCAACTACAGTATGCTATACTAAATTAATAAATACTAAATTTTACTACAGTTTATTATAGTAAATACTATAGTATATTATCGTGTACTATTTTTATTATAATATGGTATAGTATATACTACGGGTTACTGCGGTTTACTACAGTAAATACCACAATATACTATAGTGTACGGCAGCACTTATACTATACTAAATTAATATACACTAAATTTTACTACAGTTTATTATAGTAAATACTTAAGTATATTATCATGTATTATTTTTATTATAATATTGTATAGTATATACTACAGTTTACTGCTGTTTACAACTGTAAATACTACAATATAGTATAGTGTACTGCAGCACTTATGCTAAACTAAATTAATATATACTACATTTTACTACAGTTTATTATAGTAAATACTAACGTATATTATTATGTACTATTTTTATTATAATATTGTATAGTATATACTAGAGTTTACTGCTGTTTACTATGGTAAATAGTACAATATAGTATAGTGTACTGTAGCACTTATGCTATACAACATTAATATATACAAAATTTTACTACAGTTTATTATAGTACATACTATAGTATATTATTGTGTACTATTTTATTATATTATGGTAGTATATACTACAGTTTACTGCTATGTACTACAGTCAATACTACAATATACTATAGTGTACTGCAGCATTTATGCTATACTAAATTAACATAACACTAAATTTTACTACCGTTTATTATAGTAAATACTATATTATATTATCATCTACTACTTTTATTATAATATTGTATAGTAAATACTACAGTTTACTGCTGTTTACTACAGTAAATACTACAATATACTATAGTGTACTGCAGCACTTTTGTTATACTAAATGAATATATACTCAATTTACTTCAGTTTATTATAGTACATACTATAGTGTATTACCATTTACTATTTTTATTATAATATGGTAAAGTATATACTACAGTTTACTGCTGTTTACTACAGTAAATACTACAATATACTATGGTGTACTGCAGCACTTATGCTATACTAAATTAATATATACTAAATGTTACTACAGTTTATTATAGTAAATACTATGATATATTATCATCTACTACTTTTATTATAATATGGTAAAGTATATACTACAGTTTACTGCTGTTTACTACAGTAAATACTACAATATACTATAGTGTACTGCAGCACTTATGCTATACCAAATTAAAAGAAACTACATTTTACCACAGTTTATTATAGTAAATTCTATAGTATATTATTGTGTACTATTTTTATTATAATATGGTGAATAATATACTACAGTTTACTGCTGTTTACAACTGTAAATACTACAATATACTATAGTGTACTGCAGCACTTATGCTAAACTAAATTAATATATACTAAATTTTACTACAGTTTATTATTGTAAATACTATGATATATTATCATCTACTATTTTTATTATTATATGGTATAGTATATAATACAGTTTACTGCTGTTTACTACAGTAAATACCACAATAGTGTACTGCAGCACTTATGCTATACTAAATTAATAGATACTCATTTTACTACAGTTTATTATAGTAAATACTATGATATATTATCATCTACTATTTTTATTATTATATGGTATAGTATACTACAGTTTTCTGCTGTTTACTACAGTAAATACTACAATATACTATAGTGTACTGCAGCACTTATGCTATACTAAATTAATATATACTAAATGTTACTACAGTTTATTATAGTAAATACTATGATATATTATCATCTACTACTTTTATTATAATATGGTAAAGTATATACTACAGTTTACTGCTGTTTACTACGGTAAATACTACAATATACTATAGTGTACTGCAGCACTTATGCTATACTAAATTAATATATACTAAATTTTACTACAGTTTATTATTGTAAATACTATGGTATATTACCGTGTACTATTTTTATTATAATATGGTATAGTATATAATACAGTTTACTGCTGTTTACTACATTAAATACTACAATATACTATAGTGTACTGCAGCACTTATGCTATACTAAATTAATAGATACAAAATTTTACTACAGTTTATTATTGTAAATACTATGGTATATTACCGTGTACTATTTTTATTATAATATGGTATAGTATATACTACAGTTTACTGCTGTTTACTTCATTAAATACTACAATATACTATAGTGTTCTGCAGCACTGATGCTATACTAAATTAATAGATACTTAATTTTACTACAGTTTATTATTGTAAATACTATGGTATATTACAGTGTACTATTTTTATCATAATGTGGAATAGTATATAATACAGTTTATTGCTGTTTACTACAGTACATACCGCAATATACTATAGTGTACTGCAGCACTTTTGCTATACTAAATTAATAGATACAATTTTTTACTACAGTTTATTATAGTAAATACTATGATATATTATCATCTACTACTTTTATTATAATATGGTAAAGTATATACTACGGTTACAGTAAATACCACAATATACTATAGTGTACTGCAGCACTTATGCTATACTAAATTAATATACTAAATTTGACTACAGTTTATGATAGTAAATACTAAAGTATATTATCATGTATTATTTTATTATAATATTGTATAGTATATACTACAGTTTACTGCTGTTTACTACAGTAAATACTACAGTATACTATAGTGTACTGCAGCACTTATGCTATACTAAATTAACAGATAATAGATAATAGATACTAAATTTTACTACGGTTTATTATTGTTAATACTATGGTATATTACCGTGTACTATTTTTATTATTATATGGTATAGTATATAATACACTTTACTGCTGTTTACTACAGTAAATAGCACAATGTACTATAGTGTACTGCAGCACTTATGTTATACTAAATTAATATACTAAATTTGACTACAGTTTATGATAGTAAATACTAAAGTATATTATCATGTATTATTTTTATTATAATATTGTATATACTACAGTTTACTGCTGTTTACTACAGTAAATACCACAATATACTATAGGGTACTGCAGCATGCTATACTAAATTAATAGATACTAAATTTTACTACAGTTTATTATTGTAAATACTATGGTATATTACCGTGTACTATTTTTATTATAATATGGACAGTATATAATACAGTTTACTGCTGTTTACTACAGTAAATACTACAGTATACTATAGTGTACTGCAGCACTTCATATTATACTATAATATATTTTCATGTGGGCTGATTTCTTGTTTTTGTTCTGTCAACACAGAAAAGAAAACTGCGAAACAATTCCACACAGGATCTTTAAATCCGTCAAACCTATAGATGTGGTCAAATAAAAAAGCCTTGGCATTTAAGGCTGTATGGATTTTCGAGGTCTCGACCGTTAATATTTTATGTGGTACGGGACTCCCAGGAGTGATTGATTGTTCACAGCAGCTAAAGTTCAAGCTCCTCAGGTTGGGCTAGAGAAATAGATCCACAGGCATTTACCTCGACGCCCCTGTCAGACTCAGCACCTTCCCGAACCGCTGCGGAGAGCACTACATCACCCAGTGAGAGTAAGCGGAAGTGGGGCTCCTCACCGGGACAAAATCAGCCTGAGGTAGAGACGTGGAGTTCACAGGCGATAAATCCTGTCGTGAGGGAGTCTGACTCGCAGCGAGGGTCCCACCGTAATGGCCTCCTTCCTGTTCGGATTAGATTAGTGCGAATCCGGGTGGCAGGGAGCGTCCTAGTTGCTGTGTAGCAGTTGTAAACTACTGTATGCTGTCCATGAACATTCAGCATGATATTGGCCTACTTTTTGTAGTTATATTTCTTTCCTCAAGCACTTTTTAATAACTACAGCCCTTTACGAACACAGGATAGGGACTATATTTAATTTTATATCATATTAGATTTCATAAGAAAAAACTTCCTTCAGCATACAGTACGTAAATAAATCTTTTTTATTCATAGTCAATTTCAGTCACACATGTTAGTCACACATATAAAGTTTACATATTACCCCTAAACGCTGTAATGTATTTTTAAAGAAGTGCTTAATTTAAAACCGTCTAGCTTAAACCACTCAGAAAGCATGGTTGCGGTTGGGCGATGCATTTTTCAGCGCATGCATATTATTAATGTGGGCTTCACTCAGTATGCGCATTCGCAGTCTCCCTCTATTTCAATTGATGACATATTTATAGTGTCCAAACCATCAATACGTGCTCATTCATGTGCAAACCTGTATTGCCACAAATTTCCAACCGATTAAAAAGACAAGGTGACCTGCTAGCTACGCCCCCAGATGAATAAAAACGGCGAGTGCGGCCTATAGACATCAAAGTAATTGAAACAGATTGCATCCAGCGTTTGTAAATCTCTGCGATTTTTCACCCGATTTTGGGATCAATAAATAAGGACAGGGAGATCTTCCCACAGCGCTCCAGACGGGATGGGGATGCTGTCGTCAAAACGTCCCTCATTATGAGGCAGCGAGCGTGATAAATATCACACGGTGGGCCGTAAATTTGCACTTTACTGTTGTCTATTGACAGCGGCTCGGAGCGGGAGCGCTCGGGAGAAATGTGTCTGAGGAAACAAGCCTGAAGTGGCGCTTTAAAAGCGCTGAATCATGTTCTCGTAATGAGGCTGCATCTGTTCAACTTTGTAAAAATGAGTTCAGTACTGAAGAAAGCTGCTAGCCGAATGACATTGTTCTGCTAAGGAGGGTTTCACAGAATGTAAATGCGTGTAGTTCAGTGGCACTTGGATAATAAGATCGTGAATCAAACCGCTAGTTGCGACATCAATGTTGTCATCAGGCACTGGCTGTTAAAAAATAAAGTTAAAAGGAAAAAGAGTCTGTCCCACTAAACGAATTGTGAAAATGATCCCTGCCAAAATCATACCAGGGTTCCTGGGTGGGGATGGTAGGGATACTCAGGATACTAAGCCAACACAGCGATGCTTTACAAGCTTTTAAAATGTATTTTGTTTTTGTGTTTATTTCATTTTAGAGTTGGTGCGTAGCTGCCAGGAGCGAAGGTGTCAGTTCGACTGTGTTATCATGAGGAACGGCACGTCCTGTTTCTGCGGGGAAGGGTTCGAATTAGACGAAGATGGGAGGAGATGTCGAGGTGAGGTCATGACCATCTGTACCATCCCCCCCCCCCGTTGAACAATGTATTACACTTCGGTAACAGTTTGACTTGTTACATTACATTGTGGTGGCTTGTAAGTGTTAAATGTGAGAGCAGCCCTACTGAAAAGGCCAGCTAAAACCAGCCTGAGATAGTGGGCTGGTTTTAACTGGTCTCCCAGCCTGTTTTAGTTGATTAAACTGATGTTGTAGGCTAGTTTTAGAGTTGGGTTTGGGATACTTTTTAGCTGGAAGACCAGCTGACCCACCAGCTTAAACCAGCTTGACTAGGCTGGAAGCTTGACCATCTTAGCTAAGCTGATTGGCTGGTATAAGCTGGTTTACTGGTTTAATATAAAAGTAGCTGGTTTAAGGTGGTCAAGCTGGTCTTCCAGTCTGGTCAAGCTGGTTTTAACTGGTCTCCCAGCCTGTTTTAGTTGGTTAAACTGATGTTGGTTAAACTAATGTTTGGCTTGGCCATCTTGGCTAAGCTGGTTGGCTATTATTAGCTGGTTTAAGTAGCTGGTTTAAACTGGTAAAGCTGGTCTTCCAATCTGGTCAAGCTGGTCTCCCAGCCTGTTTAAGTTGGTTAAACTGGTGTAGCAGGCTGGTTTTGGAAACATTTTAGCTGGAAGACCAGCTGACCCACCTGCTTAAACCAGCTTGATTAGGCTGGAAGCTTGGCCATTTTAGCTAAGCTGATCAAACCTGGTTTAAGCTGGTCAAGCTGGTCTTCTAGTCTGGTCAAGCTGGTGGGTCATCTGATCTCCCAGCAGCCTTTTTTAGTTGGTTAAACTGGTGTTGAAGGCTGGCTTTAGAGGGGTTTTAGACACCTTTTAGTTGGAAGACCAGCTGACCCAACAGCTTAAACCAGCTTGACTAAGCTGGAAGCTTGGCCATCTTGGCTAAACTGGTTGGCTGGTATTAGCTGGTTTAATATAGAAGTAGCTGGTTTAAGCTGGTCAAGCTGGTCTTCCAGTCTGATTAAGCTGGTTTTAACTGATCTACCAGCCTGTTTCAGTTGGTTAAATTGGTTTTGCAGGCTGGGGTTAGAGAAGGGTTTTAAACACTTTTTAGTTGGAAGACCAGCTGACCCACCAGCTTAAACCAGCTTGACTAGGCTGGAAGCTTGGCCATTTTAGCTAAGCTGGTTGGCTGGTATTAGCTGGTTTAATATAGAAGTAGATGGTTTAAGCTGGTCAAGCTGGCCTTCCAGTCTGGTCAAGCTGGTGGGTCTGCTGGTCTCCCAACCTGTTTTAGTTGGTTAAACTGGTGTAGCAGGCTGGTTTTAGAGGGGTTTGGACACTTTTTAGCTGGAAGACCAGCTGACCCACCAGCTTAAACCAGCTTGACTAGGCTGGAAGCTTGGCCATCTTAGCTAAGATGGTTTGCTGGTATTAGCTGGTTTAAGTAGCTGGGTAAAGTGGCTGGTTTAAGGTGGTCAAGCTAGTCTTCCAATTTGGTCAAGCTGGTGGGTCAGCTGGTCTCCCAGCCTGTTTTGGTTGGTTAAACTGGTGTAGCAGAGTGGTTTTGGAAACTTTTTAGCTGAAAGACCAGCTGACCCACCTGCTTAAACCAGCTTGACTAGGCTGGAAGCTTGGCCATCTTAGCTAAGCTGATTGGCTGGTAAAAGTTGGTTTAAGTAGCTGGTTTAAGCTGGTTAAGATGGTCTTCAAGTCTGGTCAAGCTGGGGGGTCAGCTGGTCTCCCAGTCTGTTTTAGTTGGTTAAACTGGTGTTGCAGGCTGGTTTTAGACGCTTTTTAGTTGGAAGACCAGCTGACCCAACAGCTTAAACCAGCTTGTCTAGGCTGGAAGCTTGGCCATCTTAGCCAAGCTGATTGGCTGGTATTAGCTGGTTTAAGTGGCTGGTTTAAGGTGGTGGGTCAGCTGGTCTCCCGGCCTGTTTCATTTTGTTAAACTGGTGTAGCAGGTTGGTTTTGGAAACTTTTAAGCTGGAAGACCAGCTGACCCACCAGCCTTAACCAGCTTGAATAGGCTGGAAACTTGGCCATGTTAGCTAAGCTGATAGGCTGGTATTAGCTGGTTTAATATAGAAGTAGATGGTTTAAGCTGGTCAAGCTGTCCTTCCAGTCTGGTCAAGCTGGTGGGTCAGCTAGTCTCCCAGCCTGTTTTAGTTGGTTAAGCTAGTGTTGCAGGCTGGTTTTAGACTGGTTTTAGACCCTTTTTAGTTGGAAGACCAGCTGACCCAACAGCTTAAACCAGCTTGACTAAGCTGGAAGCTTGGCCATCTTGGCTAAGCTGGTTGGCTGGTATAAGCTGGTTTAAGTAGCTGGTTTAAGCTGGTCAAGCTGGTCTTCCAGTCTGGTCAAGCAAAGTGGGCAATACTCCTGTAAATTCCTGCTACACAGTTCAAACCAGGCTGGGAGACCAGCTAAAACCAGCCAACCAGCTAAGGCAGGTTTTAGCTGGTCTTTCAGTAGTAAGGTTTTATGTTTCAAACAAAGATGACGATAGAGGGGCAAAAGTTACGACTGCAACTTTAAAATTTTTGCTGGCCCATATTTAGCGTCAATCATATGCCAATATCTAAGCTACCTAACTGTGAGATTCAGATTCATGTCAGCTTTAATCGATTAATTACTTGAATTACGCTGTTGACTGAAACTGCAATTTACCAACGTGCTCCCTCTCCACACTTACGACTCTGATTTCCATATTCATACATTTTGATAGGATGTTACAGAACGGCCACATTAGGAGCTGAGTTTATATATTTAGGTCATGTTTGGGCACGTTTAGTGTTTAATAAATAGCCCCGCTGTTGCCTGCAGATCATGATGAATGCAGGGATTATGGGACATGCAGTCAGATCTGTATGAACACACAGGGATCGTACAGATGCGCTTGCACAGATGGCTTTAGCCTGCAGGCCAACAGACGATCGTGCAAAGCCAAAACAGGTAAGTTCATTTATCATCCACGTTATTTCTGGTCCGAAAAATGTAATTTACTTTCATTTCAGCTGCGTTTTAAAAGCAGAAAGATAAAGAAATTCACTCGCGCATAAATCAAAAACTTTGTTCGCAAACTTGCTTGAGCTACTAAGTGCAACCACGGCAATTTGATAGATGCGTAAAATACATTTAAGTCAATCCAGTGCAGTATTAGTAATAGTAATACTTTGCTTAGTAGGTCTGACAAATAACTTCACACTCAACATTTAAATTATGGCCGTCCTAACGTCTGAAGACAGTCACAATGCCTTCTGGGATTTTTATTTGTGTAGCAGGGTCTCTGTATAATGACAAACTTGGCCGATATAATAGCGCTGATGACTCTGTCGCTCGCCTCGTACGAGTGTCACTTACACTTAAAGTCATCAATATGCAAATGGCCACCGGTGAGCCGGGCTACATCAGAGTCGTGGGAAAGATAAACAAGGAGGTTTTAATGGAAAGTCAATCACGGCTCATCCAGACCTGCCTTCGACTGTCTATCAAATTTAGAGATGATTACACGCTCGCAGTTAATTGCTCTTCATGGTCTCAGTTCATAAGTGTGAAAGGGAAGAGAAAACACAAGGCAGTCGTGAAGTTTACACTTTCACAATTCCTGTCACGCCAATTAGATTGTTTTAATAAGCAAATGCCAGATAATGAACCTGTGTTTTAAAGTGTTGTAGAGGTGTTGAAAATATATATGTAAATATTGCTGGTTAAGTGTTAGAAAGGTGAGAAACTTACTGATGTTTATTTAAGATATGGAAATTATCCTGTTTAATATTTATATGGGGTGTTTCCTCAGGCATTTTTTGTCCACGATGATTTTTTGTTTGATAGATTTAATCTTTTTCTTTGCTTTTTGTTATATGAAGGTCACAGTAAAATAGTGTTGGATACATTTGTAATCAAACATTTCTATAATTTTTCTGTGACGAATGTATATTCATCGTTGGACTTGGTTAGCAGACAAAAAATGAACTTGTAAAATTATGAAGTCTGTCTCTCTATGTCTGTCTATTTGTCTTTCTGTCTATTTCTGTCTGTCTATGGCTTTCTGTCAGTCTGACTATGTCGGTCTGTCTCTGTCTGTCTGTCTCTGTCTGTCTATGTCTGTCTTTTTGTTTGTGTATTTCTGTCTGTCTATGGCTTTCTGTCTGTCTGTCTGTCTGTCTGTCTGTCTATGTCAGTCTGACTATGTCTGTCTGGCTTTCTGTCTGTCTATGTCTTTCTCTTTGTCTGTCTGTCTATTTCTGTCTGTCTATGTCTGTCTGTCTATGTCTGTCTGTTTCTGTCTTTCTCTCTGTCTGTCTGTCTGTCTGTCTGTCTGTCTGTTTCTGTCTTACTTTCTTTCTTTCTCTTTCATTCTGTCTATGTCTGTCTGTCTATAACTGTATGTCTGTCTGTCTGTTAGTTTGACTATCTGTCTATATATGTATGTCTGTCTGTTAGTTTGACTGTCTGTCTATCTATGTCTGTTCGTCTATCAGTGTCTGTCTGTCTGTCTGTCTATCTGTGTCTGTTTGTCTATCTATGTCTGTCTTTCTGTCTATTTGTGTCTGTCTCTGTCTGTCTATGTCTGTCTGTCTCTCTGTCTCTGTTTGGCTTTCTGTTTGTCTGTCTATTTCTGTCTGTCTCTGGCTTTCTGTTTGTTTGTCTGTCTGTCTGTGTCTGTCTATCTGTCTGTCTCTGTCTATCTGTCTGTCTATGTCTGTCTGTCTGTCTGTCTGTCTTTCTGTCTGTCTATTTCTGTCTGTCTATGGCTTTCTGTCTGTCCGTCTGTCTCTGTCTGTCTGTCTGTCTGTCTGTCTCTGTCTGTCTGTCTGTCTGTCTGTCTGTCTGTCTGTCTGTCTGTCTGTCTGTCTGTCTATTTCTGTCTGTCTATTTCTGTCTGTCTATGGCTTTCTGTCTGTCTATGTCAGTCTGACTATGTATGTCTGTCTCTGTCTGTCTATGTCTGTCTGTCTGGCTGGCTTTCTGTCTGTCTATGTCTGTCTGTTTGTCTGTCTGTCTGTCTATGTCTGTCTGACTATGTATGTCTGTCTCTGTCTGTCTATGTCTGTCTGTCTGGCTGGCTTTCTGTCTGTCTATGTCTGTCTGTTTGTCTGTCTGTCTGTCTATGTCTGTCTGTTTCTGTCTGTCTATCTGTCTCTCTGTCTATGTCATGTATATGTCATGTCTATGTCTATTTCTGTCTGTGTCTGTCTGTCTGTCTGTCTCTCTGTCTGTTTCTGTCTTTCTGTCTGTCTGTCATTCTGTCTATGTCTGTCTGTCTGTCTATGATTGTATGTCTGTCTGTCTGTCTGTTAGTTTGACTGTCTATATCTATCTATCTATCTATCTGTCTGTCTGTCTGTCTGTCTGTCCATCTCTTTCTGTTTGTCTACATATGTCTGTCTGTCTGTCTATGTCTATGTCCATCGATCTATATCTAGTGTAATCTATCTATTTTTATCTCTGCCTGTCTTTGTTTCTTATTTTCTAAATCTGTTATGCATCTATCCATCTATCCATCTATCTATCCATCTATCTATCTATCTATCTATCTATCTATCTATCTATCTATCTATCTATCTATCTATCTATCTATCTATCTATCTATCTATCTATCTATCTATCTAGTATTTGTATAATTTTTTTTCAGATATTAGGAATAATTCATGTCTTTTTGCTCCATTTTACAGATCCCGGTGATAGACCTCCTGTTCTCATAACAGCAAATATGAATTCTATATCAATTATTTACCTCAACGGTTCAACTATGCCAAATCTCAAGTCCATGGAGACGAATGGGACTCAAATCTTGGACTTTATTTATAGAGAGGAATCTCTTTGTTGGCTCTCGACAGCTGAGCATACAGGGCAGCTGTGGTGCGCTCGCGTATCCAAACTTAAAGGATTTTCAGAAAAACATCAAATAAGGATAGGTCAGAACTTACAAAGTGAGTACACGCATCTCTTCTCAGGGCACAAATTAAAAGACATTTGATGTTTTATTCAGGACGAGTGCGAACTAATGTCCTTTGAAGTTTTTATGAACCTGAATGTTTAGCGTCGAGCGTCCGCGTAAATATTCTCATTAGTCTTTCTTAATTTTCTCCAGTATGGCACATTTTCACCTTTTAAACTCCTGAAGTGTGTAATGATCCGCTAATGAAGTGTTTTAATGTCAGAAGGGTAAGCGTGTCGAGTGTGCATGTTAAGTCAGCGAATGTCAGTCGTTCAGTCTTTGAAGCACGCATGAATTTTTAATTGCATCTAACTGCCGGATGTACCGATACCCATCTAGATAAGCTCTGGAGGTGCCCCATGTTGTGTCTAAAACTAATTTGATCTTTTCCCCCAAAAATGCAGATGTGGAAAACATGGCTGTCGACTGGTTGACGGGAAACTTCTACTTTGTAGACCGAGTCAATGATCGAATATTTGTTTGTAGCGAACAGGGAGATGCGTGTGTTACGATTATTGACCTCGACATACAGAACCCAAAAGGCCTGGCGCTGGATCCTATAATGGGGTAAGCTCACTCGGAAATCATCAAAACTTTAATTTAGTTTCATCTGGGTGACATGACGGTACATACTACACTATGCAAAAACAATTTTGTAAATTAAAATACAAAATTAATGAAATAAAGAATTAACCATTGTAGATACTTTGGCTGTACTGTCCACCCCTACATTCTTACGCAACTCAAGTCAAAAAAGACTGGAAGAGATTTTTTTATTTATGCATACTTTTATCAAAAGCGTTCATTTAATCTATACATTTTATAAGTATGGTTTTTACCTGCGAATCAAACCCACATTTGCTTTGCTAATGCAGTGCCCTACCAAGTGAACTACAGCAGCAAATGCAACAAAGGGTGCAATCGCAGCTTACACATTGACCCTTTGATAGACTTTTCCGAACAAATCCTTTATCATTCATTGACTTATGTAAAGATATTCAGCACGTTGTATCTTCAAACGTTGCCGTTTAAAGACATCTCGGATAAGTTAGAACCGCGATTAAATTCTTTTAGTAGCGAATAAATTGCCCTTATCTGATGCACAGTCATCCACGTTCCTGCACCGCGAGAAACGCCAGCAGTGGCTCTCTGGTCTCTGGGTAAACACTGATTTGTATGCAGCGCTGAGTTTTGTGTGCTGTTGAGGGCAGTTTGGCTCTGTCAAATGACAAGGACTGTTTTGGTGCCAAAACCGAGCTCGAAATGAGAACTCCTAGTGCTGTCATGTAAAGAGGAGTGCGCATGAACTCCCCCGCTCTTTTATTTCGCTGTCATTATGAGTTAGTATAAAGTAATATCATACTGCGGCCCATTCATTCAACTCTTAAACATGGTGGCTTGATTTAATTGCACCGTTGTTACTGCAAGCTTTCAGCTTGGCCACAACACCATTTTGCAGAGCAGTAATGGATTTGAGTGGATGGATTATATATTAAACCGCCATCAGAATAGTTTTTTGCTTCAGACAGATTCTGCGAGTTGCATCGGGAGACCTCTTGTAAACGTTGCATTTTTTAAAAAGCACAGTTTGAGTTTCAAACTAATTAGATTTCGTGTCTCTGCTGCTCCCAGAAAACTATTTTTCACAGACTATGGGACGGTAGCCAAAGTGGAGCGCTGCAACATGGACGGCACCAACCGAACTAGGATAGTGGAGTATAAAACCGAACAGCCGACCGCTGTGACGTTGGACTTGGTCAAGAAACTCGTCTACTGGGCGGATGCTTATCTGGATTATATCGAAGTCGTGGATTACAACGGCAAGAACAGGCACACGATCATTCAAGGCGACTCGGTAAGAAATGTTTTTGGTGTTTACTTTATTTATTTACTTTGTTTTAAAAACTTTAGTTTTAGTTATTTTGTTAATTGCTTTAGTTTTGGTGATTACTTTAGTATTGGTTGAATACACCAACTGTTTTCCAGGAAATGTATTTTGTGAAGTATGCTGCTTGGTTTCTCCTTATAAGATTTGGTGTGGTAAACCAGTCAGACCAGCACTTTGTAGAAAAATTTTAGAAAATTTCTGAATTGGAACATTGAGGAATTAAAAAAAAATATTTGTACATTTTGGGTCATTTATACAAACTGTATCAAATACAAACATTAAATTCCTTGAGATCTGACTCATCTTTATCGGTGTGCCACAAATCCTCTATATTCCCTAGAAATTTCCATGGAATGTTTCCAATATTCCAAGATTTTTGCAACTGTAATATACAAGAAATTATTTGTACATTTTTGTGGTAATTTATACAAACTGTATAACATGCAAACATTAACTTTCTCAAAATCTGTCTGATCTTCATCTGTGTGCCACAAATCCCCTATTCCCATGTAATTTCCATGAAATGTTTCCTATATTTCCAGATGTTTATAACTAATATACAGGAAAGTATTTGTACATTTTGAGTACTTTATACAAACTGTATCATATACAAACATCAACTTCTTTGAGATTTGACTAGTCTGCCTCTGTTGGCCACAAATCCCCTGTATTCCTGTGTAATTTCCATGGAATGTTTCCAATATTCCTAGATTTTTGTAACTCTAATATACAGGAAATTATTTGTACATTTTGGGTACTTTATACAAACTATATCACATACAAACGTGAACTTCCTTGAGATTTGACTCATCTTCATTGGTGTGCCACAAATCACATATATTTCCTAGAAATTTCCATGGAATGTTTCCAATATTCCCAGATTTTTGCAACTCTAATATACAGGAAATTATTTGTAAATTTTGGGTTCTTTATACAAACTATATCACATACAAACGTGAACTTTCTTAAAATCTGACTCATCTTCATCTGTGTGCCACAACACACAAATTCCCTACATTCCCGTGTAATTTCCATGGAATGTTTCCAATATTCCCAGATTTTTGCAACTCTAATGTACAGGAAAGTATTTGTTCTATTTTGGGCAATTTATACAAACTGTATCACATACAAACATTAACTTCCTCGAGATTTGACTAATCTTCATTGGTGTGCCACAAATCACATATATTCCCTAGAAATTTCCATGGAAAGTTTCCAATATTCCCAGATTTTTGCAACTCTAATATACAAGAAAGTATTTGTACATTTTTGTGTAATTTATACAAACTGTATCACATACAAACATTAACTTCCGCGAGATTCGACTCATCTTCATCTGTGTGCCACAAATCCCCTATAGTTCCAAATAATTTCCATGGAATGTTTCCAATATTCCCAGATTTTTGCAACTGTAATATACAAGAAATTATTTGTACATTTTTGTGTAATTTATACAAACTATATCACATACAAACATCAACTTCCCAGAAACTTGACTAATCTTCATCTGTGTGCCACAGATACGCTATATTCCCATGTAATTTCCATGAAATGTTTCCAATATTCCCAGATTTTTGTAACTCTAATATACAAGAAAGTATTTGTTCTATTTTGGGCAATTTATACAAACTGTATCACATACAAACATTAACTTCCTTGAAATTTGACTCATCTTCATTGGTGTGCCACAAATCACATATATTCCCTAGAAATTTCCATGGAAAGTTTCCAATATTCCAAGATTTTTGCAACTGTAATATACAAGTAAGGATTTGTAAATTTTTGTGTAATTTATTCAAACTGTATCACATACAAACATTAACCTTCAAGATCTGACTCATCTTCATTGTTATGCCACAAATCCCCTATATTCCCATTTAATTTCCATGGAATGTTTTCAGTATTCCCAGATTTTTGTAACTCTAATTTACAGAAAAGTATTTGTACATTTTGGGTAATTTATACAAACTGTATCAAATACAAACATTAACTTCCTCGAGATCTGACTCATCTTCATTTGTGTGCCACAAATCCCCTATATTCCCGAGAATTTCAATTGAATGTTTCCAATATTTCCAGATTTTTTTAACTCTAATATACAGGAAACTATTTGTACATTTTTGTGTCATTTATACCAACTGTATCACATGCAAACATTAACTTTCTCAAAATCTGTCTTATCTTCATTGGTGTGCCACAAATCCCCTATATTCCCATGTAATTTCCATAGAATGTTTCCAATATTCCCAGGTTTTTGTAACTCTAATATAAAGGAAACTTTTTTGTAAATTTTGGGTAATTTATACAAACTGTATCACATACAAACATTAACTTTCTCAAAATCTGTTTTATATTCATCTGTTTGCCACAAATCCCCTATATTCCCATGTTATTTCCATAGAATGTTTCCAATATTCCCAGGTTTTTGTAACTCTAATATAAAGGAAACTTTTTTGTAAATTTTGGGTAATTTATACAAACTGTATCACATACAAACATTAACTTTCTCAAAATCTATTTTATATTCATCTGTTTGCCACAAAACCCCTATTTTCCTGTGTAATTTCAATGGAACGTTTCAAATTTTTCCAGATTTTTGTAACTCTTATATAGAAGAAAGGATTTGAAACTTTTTGTGTAATTTATACAAACTGTATCACATACAAGCATTAACTTTCTCAAAATCTGTTTAATTTTAAACTGTATGCCACAAAACCCCAATATTCCCATGTAATTTCCATATAATGTTTTCAATATTCCCAAATTTTGTAACTCTAATATACAGAAAAGTATTTGTACATTTTGGATACTTTATTCAAACTGTATCGCATACAAACATCAACTTCCTTGAGATTTGACTCATCTTCATCTGTTTTCCACAAACCCCCTATAGTTCCATATAATTTCCATGGAATGTTTCCAATATTCCCAGATTTTTGTAACTCTAATAAACAGGAAATTATTTGTACATTTTGGGTACTTTATACAAACTGTATCACATAAAAACATTAACTTCCTTGAGATCTGTTTTATATTCATTGGTGTGCCACAAATCCCCTAAATTCCCGTGTAATTTCCATGGAATGTTATCAATATTCCTAGGATTTGTAACTCTAATATACAAGAAAATATTTGTACATTTTGGGTACTTTATACAAACTTTATTACATACAAACATTAACTTTCTCAAAATCTGTTTAATTTTCATCTGTGTGCTACAAAGCCCCTATATTCCCGTGTAATTTCCATGAAATGTTTCCAATATTCCCTGATTTTTGCAACTCTAATATACAGGAAATTATTTGTAAATTTTGGGTTCTTTATACAAACTATATCACATACAAACGTGAACTTCCTTGAGATTTGACTCATCTTTATTGGTGTGCCACAAATCACATATATTTCCTAGAAATTTCCATGGAATGTTTCCAATATTCCCAGATTTTTGCAACTGTAATATACAAGAAATTATTTGTTCATTTTTGTGTAATTTATACAAACTATATCACATACAAACATCAACTTCCCAGAAACTTGACTAATCTTCATCTGTGTGCCACAGATACGCAATATTCCCATGTAATTTCCATGAAATGTTTCCAATATTCCCAGATTTTTGTAACTCTAATATACAAGAAAGTATTTGTTCTATTTTGGGCAATTTATACAAACTGTATCACATACAAACATTACCTTCCTTGAGATTTGACTCATCTTCATTGGTGTGCCACAAATCACATATATTCCCTAGAAATTTCCATGGAAAGTTTCCAATATTCCAAGATTTTTGCAACTGTAATATACAAGTAAGGATTTGTAAATTTTTGTGTAATTTATTCAAACTGTATCACATACAAACATTAACCTTCAAGATCTGACTCATCTTCATTGTTATGCCACAAATCCCCTATATTCCCATTTAATTTCCATGGAATGTTTTCAGTATTCCCAGATTTTTGTAACTCTAATTTACAGAAAAGTATTTGTACATTTTGGGTAATTTATACAAACTGTATCAAATACAAACATTAACTTCCTCGAGATCTAACTCATCTTCATTTGTGTGCCACAAATCCCCTATATTCCCGAGAATTTCAATTGAATGTTTCCAATATTTCCAGATTTTTTTAACTCTAATATACAGGAAACTATTTGTACATTTTTGTGTCATTTATACCAACTGTATCACATACAAACATTAACTTTCTCAAAATCTGTTTTATATTCATCTGTTTGCCACAAAACCCCTATTTTCCTGTGTAATTTCAATGGAACGTTTCAAATTTTTCCAGATTTTTGTAACTCTTATATAGAAGAAAGGATTTGAAACTTTTTGTGTAATTTATACAAACTGTATCACATACAAGCATTAACTTTCTCAAAATCTGTTTAATTTTAAACTGTATGCCACAAAACCCCAATATTCCCATGTAATTTCCATATAATGTTTTCAATATTCCCAAATTTTGTAACTCTAATATACAGGAAAGTATTTGTACATTTTGGATACTTTATTCAAACTGTATCAAATACAAACATTAACTTCCTCGAGATTTGACTCATCTTCATCTGTGTTCCACAAACCCCCTATAGTTCCATATAATTTCCATGGAATGTTTCCAATATTCCCAGATTTTTGTAACTCTAATATACAGGAAATTATTTGTACATTTTGGGTACTTTATACAAACTGTATCACATAAAAACATTAACTTCCTTGAGATCTGTTTTATATTCATCGGTGTGCCACAAATCCCCTAAATTCCCGTGTAATTTCCATGGAATGTTATCAATATTCCTACGTTTTGTAACTCTAATATACAAGAAAGTATTTGTACATTTTGGGAACTTTATACAAACTTTATTACATACAAACATTAACTTTCTCAAAATCTGTTTAATTTTCATCTGTGTGCTACAAAGCCCCTATATTCCCGTGTAATTTCCATGAAATGTTTCCAATATTCCCAGATTTTTGCAACTCTAATATTCAGTATCTAGCTTTAAAATTCTGCTACATCATTTACAGTATTGTGCAAAAGTCTTAGGCCACCACCAGCTTTGTTGTTTCTGATGGTGACCATACTGTATATAAGTGACCACATAGAAAAGCTTCTACTTATATATACCCATCTGTTTTAAAAGCCTACGGTAAACCTGTGATAAATGATGTGCTTTTAAATAACTCCCAAAGCTATTTACTTTGAAGGTTATAAAGTTTCCACCTCTCTCCTTCACCCCACAAATGGACCCAAAAAGTATGACGGTCCAAAATTCATAGCTTCATAAATTCAGTATAAAATTCATCCACAGTTCATAGAGCGAGCCAAAGGTGATGACAACCTTATGCATTTTTCTAGAAGACAATACATAACCATCCTTGACTGTTCTTTAGCCTTATGAGACATCTGCCGTTAACTAAAATCCTGATGCGATACTTAAGAAAGTGTTTTACAAATTCCTCCCAAGCCCCTCGGGGAGGACCTTGTCTGCAAGTTTCATGGTTTAGTGGACGTTTTGACGGATTATCGCTGTTGAAAAAGAACGCTTGTATCATTTTCAGACATTATTCATTTTAAGTATGTGCTGGATAGCATCCACTCAGCCTTTCTGTGTTTTGATTATTTAACGCCTGCCTGCCATTTATTAGTTTTGTTTTCAACAATGCTTTTCTGGTCCATGATTGCTGCTGTTTATTGGCAGGAATTTAAAAATGGTGCTTGAACTTCCGAGAAAAAAAAGTGACCATTAATTTGCCCAGATTATGTTTAACCGCACAACTAAAACTAATCTCTTAATATGATTGGCCAGATTGGCCACTTCTGTGTTAATGAGCACCCCATACACGAATTGTAGCCATTTATGCTAACTGGCTAATCTAATGCTAGGATTTCGGGTTTGTTTTGCTTTGACACTATTGCTGTTTTACTGTCTCCTCTCAGAACTTGTAACTATTTGACCTTGTCCTTACTTCACAAACTCTTTTGTGAGCTCTCTTTATTGATTTCCTCATCCATTTCCTGCGAGGTTCAGCTCAAGTGTGTGTCCTGGGACTCCATCGAAGGCTATATTGGTACTGTTCTTAGGGCTGGTAGTGAAAGATAACCTGAAATGAACTTTGCTTCCTATAACTTGTTTGCTTTTTTCACTTTAAAGAAATCAAAGCCTCAGAGGTGCCCATCTGTAATTTATTGTATAACGCAGAGGTGCCCATCTGTAATTTACTGTATAGCACAGATGTGACATCAAAGATACATGCATCTTTCAGCTCGTGTTTGTCAGGGCCACTATTTATTCGCTGAACGTTGGATCACATCTGTTTACAGATTGGATTAGAGTAGCAAATTTAAGTAGACGTATTTGTGTCGTGTTTGCAACTAAGCTAGAACAAGACGAAGTCATTGATCCGTTGCTTGGATGTTTTTTTTTCCAGGTGTCGCACCTGTACGGATTAGCGCTCTTTGAAGATTACCTGTTTGCGACGTCCTCCGAACCCTCCAGAGAGAGCAAAGTGGATGTATTAAGAATAAACCGTTTTAACAACAGCAACACAAACACTATCGTCACGTTGGAAAGTGCCAAAAACGCTCGGGTCTATCACAGACTGGCTCAACCTACAGGTAAAGTTATGCTTGAGACGTTGTATATTATTTGCAAAAATAAATAGCAGTTGATCGCAGTTTTTGTTATGTGATGAACTATGATGAAAAAAATACCTATAAATGAACAAAATTAGCACCCGAATTACACAAACATAAAGTTGTCTTTTATTATTGATTTTAATTTTAATTGGGTAAATTTTGTACCTTTTGCCTCGCTATCGCCACCTCTGTTTAAAATATAAAATTGCAGGTTTAATTTACATACTTTTCTTTACATGAGTTTTCACCCCAAAATTTACCCAATTTCATCGAAAATCAACTTACAAATCATTATTTTAAGCTTACCGTGGTACCATACAGATTTAAACACAGATTTAATGAACTTTTTGTATTAATTTTTTTAGTTTTAACCACTTAAAAAGTTATGGATTGCAACTTTAATGTAAAATATGTTGACCAATCAGAATCAAGTATTCTTAAACGCTGCATTATAAGACCCTGCATGCATGCACTGCGAAAAATTATTTTCAAGAAAAAAAATCTTAATATTTTTGTCTGGGTTTCAGTAAAAATATCTAAAAATTCTTAAATTAAGATTTTTTTCTTGATGAGCAAAATGACCCAAGAATAAGTCTAGTTTTTAGACCAAAAATATCAAATTTAAATGATTTTGTGCATAAAACAAGCAAAAAATCTGCCAATGGGGTAAGCAAATTTTTCTTGAATTTTTCTTGAATTTATTGTTTAAGAAAAAATGTTCAAGATTTTTTGTTTACCCCATTTGCACATTTTTTTGCTTGTTTTACGCACAAAATCACTTAAATTTAATATTTTTGGTCTAAAAACTAGACTTATTTTCTTGGGTCGTTTTGCTTATCAAGAAAAAGCATCTTAATGTCAGAATTTTTAGATATTTTTATTGAAAACATGACTAAAAATACTAAGAATTTTTTTCTTGAAAATCATTTTTTGCAGTGTTGTACTATTTAAAATTATTGTCGTATGCAAGCTATGGTTTCTGACCTTTTTCTTTTTGCAGTCAGGACTCACGCGTGCAGCCCCGACCCACAAGGGCGAAATGGTGGCTGCTCGCATATCTGTCTCCTGAGTCAAAACTACAAATCACGCGTGTGCCGATGCCGGACCGGCCACGTCCTCGCCAGCGATGGAACGTCCTGCAAAAGTGAGTGCCATTGCATTGCCCCCTCTTCTTTTCCCTAACTCTCTCGGCCGAGTCATTTTTTCTCCCTGGTGTCTGATTAGCTGTGGGAGACGGGTCTCTCATGTAAATGGATTTTGAGGTATTCCCTTAAGGAAAGGGTGCTGCTATCTAAAGCCATACATCAGATGGATGGCCCTCGTGGGCTTTGGCGAAATGGAAATTTATGACCAGAATTACAGAGCCACGAGACGCTGAAAAATGGACACGTTTCTGTGATTAATAGCGCACGCTGAGAGCGTTAAGACGGAATACATAGGGAATTGATATGTTTTGTCTCTAGGCATTAGGATCATTGACTTACAGTGCTTTTTTGGTTGTGTAGTGTATATGCATGCGTGTGTGTGTAATGCATTCATGCTTTAATTTAATTATGTAGAGCACAAAGATCTTTTCACGAATGGCATATTTTCTCATTTAACAAAATCATACAGTATCGTAAAAGTAGTAACTACTTCTTGTTCTATATTTGGCTTATATTTTTCCATAGTGCACCAATATCACAATTTTGCAAGATTTTCATTTTTATCCTCACAAAAAGCTGTCATATTTGTTAAGAAGCAATGATGAGGTTAAACGTTATAGTGCTGAGTTAAACGTGACACGGTTAGGTGGTCCCAGTAGATTTTGGCATTTTCTGTTTCTTTTAATAAGTCCAGATATGAGGTTGATCCATGCTTATTAACTGACATGCTTTGGAACTTAATGCTTGTTTTTTATTTGTTTAGGCAGTGTCAGATAGCTAAGGCTTTGCTGTAACTAATGTGTGTTCATTTTGAAAGTGTGTTTTGATTGGCCGATGTGACGGTACATATCACTCGACCAGTTAGGACTTTGCCGTAACATCACGTTATGTTTCAATTGACTCAACTACTATAAAGAGCAGAACGTGTTTTTAAATTAAAATAAATTAAATTAAATTAAATTAAATTAAATTAAATTAAATTAAATTAAATTAAATTAAATTAAATTAAATTAAATTAAATTAAATTAAATTGTTTTGTTTTGTTTTAGAAAAAATTTAATTTCTATAGTTGCATCTTAAAGCGCTGTCCAAAAAACTCGACTACTAAACATTTAAACTATTAAACCATAATTGTTCAATTACAAAATAATCACATAAAAGCTACTTTATTTTATTTTATTTTATTTTATTTTATTTTATTTTATTTTATTTTATTTTATTTTATTTTATTTTATTTTAGAAAAATTTAATTTCTATAGTTGCATCTTAAAGCGCTGTCCAAAAAACTCGACTACTAAACATTTAAACTATTAAACCATAATTGTTCAATTACAAAATAATCACATAAAAGCTACTTTATTTTATTTTATTTTATTTTATTTTATTTTATTTTATTTTATTTTATTTTATTTTATTTTATAAAAATGTAATTTCTATTGTTGCATCTCAAAGCGCTGTCCAAAAAACTCGACTACTATAAAGAGCCAAACGTGTTTTTTTAATTGTGTTCCATTTTGTTTTATTTAAAATGTAATCTATAGTTTCATCTCAAAGCGCTGTCCAAAAAATTAAATAAATTTACGAATACACATTGAAAACATGTATAACTATTAAACCATAATTGTTCAATTACAAAATAATCACATAAAAGCTATTTTATTTTATTTTATTTTATTTTATAAAAATGTAATTTCTATTGTTGCATCTCAAAGCGCTGTCCAAATAAACTCGACTGTTATAAAGAGCAAAACGTGGTTTTTTAACTGTGTTTATTTTGTTTTATTTAAAATCTAATTTCTATAGTTGCATCTCAAAGCGATGTCCAAAACAATAAAATAAATTTACGAATGCACATTGAAAACATGTATTACTATTTATTACTATTTTAAACTATTTAAACATAAATTTACAAAATAATCACATAAAGCTACCATAAAGCTTTAACTAATTTAATTTATACGTATTAATACTGTGTTCTTTTAATTTCCTTCAAAAATAAAAATATCCTGATAGATACTGGAACCATGATATAAAATCACTCATATCTTTCCAGCCTCGATGTCCCTGTCCTATTATGAAGTTGAAGACCACACGCGCTATGCATCATTGGTCTGTCTGTGTAATTGGTTCTGGTTTGGTTCCTCTGTCTCTTCCACCACCTTCTCCTCTCTATCTCTGAAGCCCATCTCACTGTCAAACCCCATAATAATTGCAGTCATCGCATTTATCCCATTCCTATCCTTGGCAAACGAATTTCCCCAACATTTGTGCCTTAATCAAACCCACACAGCCCACAAAAGGTCCCTGTTTTCTCCAGTTATTTTTACACAAACAAGTGCACGTATGCGCGGCTCATGTACAATTACAAACGCAATGTAACAGTTTCGCACCGAAAGATGATAGATTCGATAAAACCGAATCGGTGGAACTAATTCTGGTTTTAATTACCTAATGTAATTAGCGGGAGCCTTTGGCTTTGGATACATTTTGTGAAAGACTTTCATTTGCAGAACTGAATTGAAAACGGGGGCTAATTATGTCAATTAATTAAACTGTGACAGTATTGTAGTGGAAGGCTTATTACGTTCCGCCACTGCGTTTGTTTACTCAGTTAATCGTGTCTTTGCAGAACCAAAGAACGAGCTGTTTCTGTTTTATGGAAAAGGACGACCCGGGGTTATACGAGGTCTGGATATGAATGTTAAGTCTGGCGACGAGCCCCTGATTCAGATCGAGGGCCTGGTGAGTCCCCGAGCGCTGGACTTTCACGCGGAGAGCAGCTACATCTACTTCGCAGACACTACGAGCTTCCTGATTGGACGTCAGAAAATTGACGGAACTGGACGGGAAACGATACTTAAAGATGGTACGTGATTTTAAAAAATAAACATTTCTCTGAGAACACATTATGCACCTTTATCGTTTCTTGTAGAGCTTTCTTGTATTGTTTCGAGCCTCACTGCAGTAATGTTTAAATTCACTTAAACGTTTTCTAACTAATTCAGTTTTGATCCGGCTTGGTAATGAATCATCTGTGCGACCGTGCGGTCTGGTACGTTAAAATCAGGCCACCTGTACTCTACCGCTTCTCTTCCAGTTGTTTTCCAAATGGGAAGTTATTTATCATACTTCCTGTGCCGTTCGGGGAAGCAGGCCGGTCGATACTGCATAATTTCAGAGGGAAGAATAAGAGTAGGACAGTGATTAATCGAGCTGTCTTCGACGTTATCAAGCAAAAAGAACAACATTTTCTCAATTACTTTTCCCTGTTCGTTTTCCTAGAGCTGGATAACGTCGAGGGAATTTCCGTGGACTGGATCGGAAATAACCTGTACTGGACAAATGACGGCTATAGAAAGACCATCAGCGTGGCCAGGCTGGATCGTCCCTCGCAGTCCAGAAAAACGCTTTTGGAAGGAAATATGTCTCATCCGAGAGCCATTGTTGTGGATCCTCTAAACGGGTAAGCCCATGATACCCGTCCTGCTTACGGCAGCATTTAACGGCTTCACCAACAGGGATTTCAGCGTGTTAATGCCTTGGACAAAATCCAGAGGAAACTGAGGGGCGGGAACTTTTGCCTTTTGGGCTTAGGGATTTTATCAAACTATTGCAACAGGGTAGCCCACATCAATTCAGTTCAATTCGCTTATTTGTCTCATTGACATAGTGAGTTATAAAGATGATACAAACAATTGGTCAGCTTACATAAAATGTTAATGTAATAAACATGTATGAAAAGAGATAATAAACAATACAAAATACTAAAAACCAACGCAACAGAGACGTCAAGTGTTAATGCATAAAACTAATTCAATTACTAAAGCACATGTAGTACCATGTCATGTAATAGGAATAGAGCTGGGAAACGATTAATCACGACTAATCGTTTGCAGAATAAAAGTTTTTGTTTACATCATATATATGTGTGTACTGTGTATAATAATTATGTATATATAAATACACACAGATGCAAGTATATATTTAAGAAATATTTGAATTTGTATATACATTTTTATATTGAAATAAAATTTATATTTTATATAATTATGAATACTTAATATATAAATATTTTTTTCCTTAAAATTATACTTACATCAGTGTGTATTTATATATACATAATTTTTATACACAGTTTACACACATATATGATGTAAACAAAAACTTTTATTCTGCAAATGATTAGTCGCGATTAATTGTTTCCCAGCCCTAAGTGGTTGTTTTTTATATGAGACATACGGTAATTTATTTCACATACTTACTTTATTTATTGTGTCTTTGCTGAGAATGTTGCATGTACTTACTATGGTAATAATAGCAGGTTATGCATAATTGCATGCAACTAACCATATACTGAGCCCTAACCCTATAGTAAGTACATGGTGTTAATAGGGCTCTCCAAAGATTAATCGCAATTAATCACATACAAAATAAAAGTTTGTGTTTGCATAATATGTGTGTGTGTACTGTGTGTATATATTATGTATATATAAATACACACATACATGTATGAATTTAAGAAAAAAAATATTTAGGTATATTTTATTTATATTTGTTAAATACGAATATTAATGTGTGTATATATATATATATATATATATATATATATATATATATATATATATATATATATATATATATATATATATATATATATATATATATATATATATATATTTATATATATATATATATATATATATATATATATATATATAATTACACACAGTCCACATACATAAATTATGCAAAAAACTTTTCTTTTGTATGCAATTAATCACAATACATTTTTTGACAGCCCTAGTTGTTAATCCTTATTACTTTATCTTAAAATAAAGTATAATAAACGTATATTATATTATATTTATATTAGCACAATGTATGAAACATGCTTATACAATAGTACTATGATATCATGTACTGAATAGCCTTTAAATTGTACCAAATATTAAATACTGTACAGTAAACAATAGACAGGGGCGAAAGTACAATTTTTAAGAAAAACGTAATTTTAAAAGATAATGTTATAGACAGTGATATATTTCTGTGGTCAATAACTCAGAAGTGTGGTCTATCAATACCAGGTGGAATAAAAAATTAAAAATAAAACGACTTCAGTATAATTTCACTTTAAACATAATTTAACTTTTAACCCCACCTGCAGAGACGAAAGTAACACACAGGTGGATCAAAAGTAACACAACAAAACAAGACAGATTTTTGTGTTACACTTGTTTTTTATACATGACTATGACCTCATTAATATGTAACTGCAAACATATTTTATAATTTATCTTTGTAAAAAATAATGAAATTACATTTTCATTTTAAATTTCAAAAGCAACCAACAGTACAAACTTTAATTGTTGAGAATAAAACATGTTGTCAACAGTTTGAACACTATGAAAATGAAATTAAATCAAGTTAGAATAATATTAATTTTCTACATATTCAACAGTAGCAGCGGGACAAATGTAACAAGTGTTACTTTAAATTGTACCAAATATTAAATTCTGTAGTACGGAAAAAAATACCAGAGTAAATGTCTGAAAACATAGTCCTGCTATGATGTACAGTACAGGAAGATTTTTGTTTTCTTCGCTGTATTGTAACCTTATTTACATTCACTTGGTAACATTGTTTATTCAAATCCAAATGAAGAAGTGACATGAGAGAGGGAGCATTGTGGTGTCAAAGCAGATATAAACCGAGCATCCTTATTTAATGTCATTGCTTAGATGGAAACGCTCAAAGGAAATTTAGAAGCTCCTCCATAAATCGCTGCCATGGCAGAACAGTTAGGACTGACATAAGAGGTTTAAAAGTTTAAAGGCAGGTTTTCTGCTTATATTTTAGTGCCGCCTTTTCCTCCGCTCTTGACATGTATATATCCTTTTAATGGGCTTCTGAATCAAGCCATCTGTTTCCTATAACTTTGGTGTCTTGAATTATTTCAGTAGTGAAATAAACAGCAAATAAGAGGTTGAATATTATAAATAAGTAATCTGCAAATGAGTTACAAGCAATTTATTATTTGTAAAATTGCTTAAAGCAACACTCCACTTTTTTGAAAATATGCTCATTTTCCAGCTCCCCTAGAGTTAACATTTGATTTTTACCGTTTTGGAATCCATTCAGCCGATCTCCGGGCCTAGCGCTAGCACTTTTAGCATAGCTTAGCACAATCCATTGAATCTGATTAGACCTTAGCATAGTGCTCAAAAATAACCAAAGAGTTTTGATATTTTTCCTATTTAAAACTTGACTCCTCTGTAGTTACATCATGTACTAAGACCGGCAGAAAATTAAAAGTTGCTATTTTCTAGGCAAATATAGCTAGGAACTATACTTTCAATCTGGCGTAATAATCAAAGTAACATGGCTGCATGGAGGCGCAATGATATTACGCAGCAGCCGAAAATAGTCCCCTTAGTATCTTTCAATAGCAGGGGACTATTTTCAGGCAGTGCGTAATATCATTGCCCCTCCTTTTTAGCGCGATGCTAATGGTCTAATCAGATTCAATGGATTATGCTAAGCTATGCTAAAAGTGGTACCACCAGCCAGACCCGGAGATCAACTGAATGGATTCCAAAACGATAAAAATCTAATGTTTAACTCTATGGGAGCTGCAAAATGAGCATATTTTCAAAAAAGTGGAGTGTCCCTTTAAACTGTAGTTGCCGGAGTGGTGAATAACCGATACCAATCTCTCTTTTTCAAATCTCATTCTCCTTTACTGCATCTATGCTTTTTTACCCATGCACCCGTGTCATTTTCTGTCTGTACTAAAATGATAAGATGGAGGATTAGCCGTTATGACTTTGGGTCCTGATCGCATTTGCTCTCCATCACTCGCTCATTTCTCCTGCTCGCAGCAGGTGCTGTCAGTCAAAGCCCATCTCGTGAATAATTCAACAGGTCACTGAATATGAGATGAGGGGGAGTGTCACGTTAAGTTAAACTGTGTTCGGAAGTGCAACGCAGTGTTACTGGGTTATGTTTATGTGATAGAATAATGTATGACACTTAAAAAAAACTGACCTTGACTTGGCTCCCAAACGAGAAGAGAATAGAGAAATATTAAAAACATTCAATTAAATGGGTCCTATTTTAAAAAGGGCTTTGTTTGAGACGTCCCAAACTCTTTTGAATTATTCATTTACCGTTCACTTTCCCTTTGTGACCTGGAAAGCACCTTTGAGCAAATAACAAGAACTAGTCAGGTACAGTTTTTGCGGTTTTGGCTTAAATTTGATTACTAAACTACCCTTAGTTACCCTACTAAACATACTAGCTCTTAAAAGCGGGGTGCATGATTTTTGAAAAACACTTTGGAAAAGGGAGTCGGGCCGAGTACCAAAACACACTTGTAGCCAATCAGCAGTAAGGGGCGTGTCTACTAACGACATCGTTGCCTGGGTTGCGTTTGTTTGGGGGCGGGTCTATCAAAAGAAGGTCCAGATTCTATTGGGGTACTTGACATTAAAGATGAGTTTCTCGCTGGGTTCTTTAGATGGATGTATTGGACCGATTGGGAGGAAGATGAACTCAATGACAGCAGAGGAAGAATCGAGAAAGCCTGGATGGATGGATCCCACCGGCAGATCTTCGTCACGTCCAACATGCTGTGGCCCAACGGCCTCACACTCGACCACTCGTCCAGCGTCATGTACTGGTGCGATGCCTACTATGACCACATCGAGAAAATCTACCTCAACGGCAGCCACAGAACGGTTAGTAAATGAGTGAGTGACTTCTTTAGTTCTCCTCTGTTCTTCTGATGCTTCCTTTCCATGTTTTCCAAGGAGCTCACAGCTGTGATCCACTTTTACACAGGTGGTGTACAGCGGAAAGGAATTGAATCACCCATTTGGGATCGCACATTACCAAAATTACGTCTTCTGGACCGATTACATGAACGCCTCCATATTCCGCCTGGATTTGTCCTCCGATGATGTGGTGCTCATGCGGGCCGAAAGACCACCTCTCTTTGGGATTCAGGTGTACGACCCACAGAGCCAGAAAGGTAAATATGGATGCGTACACTGTTGGCGACTACCAATAAGCGAACAAATCAATAATGAATGAATGAAGTCTTTCACAGAATCACAATAGCAATGGAACTCAACTCCCTTATAGCTTTATGGAGAGGCCAAACCAAATGTGTGTGTAATGTATGGAAATTAAATATATCATTCACTCTTTTTAAAAGCTGAACATCCTATAAAGTAATGGCAAACAGGCAAGTCTCTGAATTTGAATAAATGGTCTGCAGTGGATATTCCCCGAGTTGGATACTCAATGGTAATTTTAACCTTAAGACTTCATGATCTAAGCATTTTTGGACCCTGGATCAAAGAAGCCTAACTTCCTCATATTTTACAGCTAATTTGGAGGTGTTTGAAATGTGTTGCTTTGTCTTTCTGAGGTGTAGGGCTAAAATCTGCCTCTTTGGAGAGTTGTTTCGGAGAATTGTGCAATTTTTGGTTCAAATATTTGAGATCCAGTGTTTTTAAGTGGTTTAACTTGTTTTATGGTGGGTGTTCGTAATGTCATTGATAGAAAGTGACTTATAAGGTCTTCAAATGAATTTCTTACATAACATTTTTGTCTTCTTTCAGTTTGTTTTCAAGTACAAATATCAAAAATTCCTTGAACAAGATTCATTTGCTCAGGAAGCTAAATGCCCTAAGATATTAAAGAGATAGTTAACCCAAAAAGGAACCTTCTGTCATCATTTACTTATCCTCAAGTTGCCCCAAACTTGTGTGAATTTGTTTGTTTATAAATTAAGATATTTTGAAAAATGTTTGTAACCAACTAGATCTGTGGCACCACTGACTTCCATAGTACGACAAAATAATACCATAAAAGTCAGTGGTGCCCCAGTTCACCCAAAAATGAACATTGTGTCAAGTTGTCCCAAGCTTGTGGAAATTTGTTTGTTCACAAATTAAGATATTTTGAACCGAGTAGATTTGGGACACCACTGACTTCCATGGTAGGAAACAATAATACCATGAAAGTCAATGGTGCCCCAGTTCACCTAAACATGAACATTCTGCCATCATTTACTTGTTCTCAAGTGGTCCCAAACTTGTGTCAATTTGTTTGCTAACAAACATTTTTCAAAATATCTTCATTTGTAAAAAAAAAAGTACATCTGTGGCACCACTGACGTCCATAGTGCGAAAAAATAATACCATGAAAGTCAATGGTGCCCCAGTTAACCCAAAAATGAACATTCTGTCAAGTTGTCCCAAACTTTTGTAAATTTGTTTGTTCACAAATTAAGATATTTTGAATAATGTTTGAAGCCGAGTAAATCTGGGACACCACTGACTTACATAGTACAACAAATAATACCATGAAAGTCAATGGTGCCCCAGTTTACTCAAAAATTAACATTCTGTTATTTTTTACTTATCCTCAAGTTATCCCAAAAGTGTGTAAATTTGTTTGTTTACAAATGAAGATATTTAAAAAAAATTGTTACTAAGTAGTTCTGGGTCACCACCAGTTATTTCCATAGTAGGACAAATAATACCATGAAAGTCAATGGTGCCCCAGTTCCCCGAAAAATGAACATTCTGTCATCATTTACTTGTCCCAAACTTGTGTAAATTTGGTTGTTCACAAATGAAGATATTTTGCACTGAGTAGATTTGGGACACCACTGACTTCCATTGTAGGAAATAATAATACCATAAAAGTCAATGGTGCCCCAGTTCACCCAAACATGAAAATTCTGCCATCATTTACCTGTTCTTAAGTGGTCCCAAACTTGTGTCAATTTGTTTGCTTACAAACATTTTTCAAAAGTAGATCTATGGCACCACTGACTTCCATAGTAGGAAAAAATAATAACATGGAAGTCAATGGTGCCCCAGTTTACCAAAAAATGAACATTTTGTCATCATTAACTTACCCTCAAATTGTCCCAAATTTTTGTCAATTTGTTTGTTCACAAATTAAGATATTAAAAAAAAATTGTAACCAAGTAGATCTGAGACACCACTGACTTCTATTGTAGGACAAATAATACCATGTAAGTCAATGGTGCCCCAGTTAACCCAAAGATGAACATTCTGTCATCATTTACTTACCCTCAAGGTGTCCCAAACTTTTGTCAATTTGTTTTGTCTTTATTTGTGAACAAGTAGATCTGTGGCACCACTGACTTCCATAGAAGGAAAATAATACAATGGAAGTCAATGGTGCCCCAGTTCACCCAAAAAAATTTACATTCTGTCAAGTTGCACCAAAAGTTGTCAATTTGTTTGCTTACAAACATTTTTCAAAACATCTTCATTTGTGAACAAGTAGTTCCCTTTCAGTCGGTCACTACGACGTCACGTCGTGACCGACGAATTGGGAACTCGCTTAGAGAGACCAATCTGCTTCGTTTACTACAAAAACGCCAATGAACTTGGCATTGAGATATTTGCATAATGCTGGCGCCGCCCCGCCAGGTGCCTTTATAAGCAGCAGGTGCAAATAGGGAAATTAGCTTTTTCGCTTCGAAAGCCGGCTTTATCTGCTACTGAGAAGCTACTTTACTCTGGTGGGATTTGATTGCTGAAGTTGGTTGAACTAGCAGTATCACAGCGGACGCTTCGCTTATTCCACGGCTCTACATCTGTTTATTGTTTTGAGTTTAGTGTGTGCGTTGCCTTCCTGTGCGCTCATCAACTAAGCATCTGAGTGAATTTCCCTAAAAGAGTGATACGAGAGAGCTTTGTGCCTTGTTAAAGGCAGCCACTCTCTCGTATATGCGGAGATCAGCGTCCTTTTCAGGATAGCTTTTCGCCCGTGCGATCTTGGATGCGAGAAGTATAAGGGTTCCAGTGACGGTCACGAGCGCTGTCTTCGTGCTCAGGCATCGAGCACTCCGGGGCTGCGTTCGTGGAGAGTTTCTGTTCTCTCTGTGAGAGCATAACCCTCTTGGATTGCGGAGACGACTGTCGTTTCTACGGGAACGCTGTCCGCGCCTTGCAGTGCTGACGCCGCCATGGTGCGGCTGTCAAGCGCTCGCAGGGCGCCCTTCGCGTCACTACGCTGAGTAGGATGGAGGATGCGTCCTCCGCCTACCGGCCTTCTCATCCTCAGCCGGTTGAGGCTCCGGTGGAGACTGCAGAGTCGTGTTCTACGATGTCTGTCGAATCCATTGGACCTCCTTCTGGTCCCGTCACTTCTGCAGCATCAGAGGGGTGTCCATTTTTCCTCCGAGGCAGAGTCGTTCCGGAGATGGCGGCCGTGCCCGCGAGCGGCGGAGACGGTAGAGTTGGAAAGGTTAACCCCTTTCCGCCCGAACCGTCCCGCCCACATGATTGGTACTTCGGAGCTGCTCGGGCCTCTCGGTCCTCTCCTCCTGTGCCTTTCGTTCCCGCGGCACGAAGAGCTGACGTGATTTGCGGCCGTCCGGCCGTTCAGCTTCACCCCTCACCTCCCTCACCAACGGAGCCGCTAAGGGCGGGGACCCCTTCAGTGGAGCGGGATGCGTTCCTGGAGGGACCACCCAACCCTTCCCTCCCGTGTTTGTAGACAGTTGTCCGGTCACGGACGCTGCCCATCAGGCATGCCGGAGAGGCGGCTTCGGCCCTGCACGCAATAACGTTGCTGCAGGCTCACAAGGATTTACGAGGGAGCCCGCGACCTTCAGTCGTGCGATGTCCACCACAGTGGTTCAAGATCGCCACCTTTGGCTGTGTCTGGCTGACATGACGGACGCAGACGAGAACAACTTGAATGCTCCTGTCTCACAGACCGGCCTCTTCGGCGAGCCAGGGGAGTCGTACAGCTCCGCTGCGCAGACTGAGGCGATCTCCTAGGTCATGCCCCGGCGGAAGAGAGCTGCCCTTGGTCCACCACGCCGGCTCCTCAGTCTGCCTCTCGCCGTCGGCGTCCTGCGGCGACCACCTCCGTTCCCCTCCTCGGACCCCATCTCGGCAGCGCAGGGGAACCGGTCGTCAGCAGCTCGCCCCGCCCGCTTAGCCGCTTCCCGTGAAATTCGGGAGTTTAAGTGGCCAGTGAAGGGCGACCCGGATTGGCAGAGGATCACTCTTCAGGAGATGGAGCTCCTTCCCCCGATAGAGGGTCGGGTGGAAAATCCTTGGTTTGCATATGTTCCACCGGCTGTTCGGCCGGTACCCACTTAACCACACATAAGAGTGCATTCCTCTTCCCTCTCTAGGTCTCCGGAGGATCGGGAGAGCCGTGAGCGGGTACACACCAGCTCCCCTACCTCTCCTCTATCGCCAGCGGGTGACCTGAGGAGTCCGAGCTCTCCGCTGAGGAGACCGGACCACCAGCACCCTCATCGGAGTCTGCGCTCTCCGTAGAGGAGACCAGATGACCGTTACCCTCAGCGGGCTCAGGTCAGTGTCACACACACATACTGTAGATGTTTATGCTGTCACAGCAGACGCACCGGCAGTCCCACCTGTCTCGCTTCGCTGCCCCCCCGCGGGTACTTCGGTAGTGTCGTTATTTCTCCTCGTACGGTGCCTGGGTGCTTGGCTTCAGTTCCCAGCCCGTTTCGTTGGGTTTTACGCACGATCCGCCTCGGTTACGAATCCGGCACACCCCAAAATTCGGGCTTTCGTTTCACTGTGGTGAAAGCGTCCGATGCACATGTACTGCGTGCAAAAGTCGATATCCTGTTGGCGAAGGATGTTCGAGCCGGTCCCTCTTACCGAGATGATGATGATGGGGTTTTTCCAGCCTTTATCTCATAGTACCCAAAATACGCGGCGGGTTACGATCGATTTGATTTACGCACCGGCTCTACGAAGGTGTTCTTTTTGGATGATAACGCCGAGGCTCGTATTTCAATATTCAGATCGGTTTGCAGCCTTAGACCTGTAAGACGTGTACTTTATGTGTCCATCTCCCCTCGCTTTAGACCGTTTTTTCGCTCTGCGTCGTGGGGTGGGCATATTAATACTAAGTGCACCATTCGAGCTGTCTCTCTCTCTCCGTGTCTCCATAGTCACGGCATTAAAATGTCAGAGAGAGAGCGTTGTTCGCATTCTGCTTTTAGCTACGTCGACTTATAATAGCCCGTTCTTGGCAGACGTGCGCGAACACAGAGAGTTAATGCTTCGGCATCTCGCTCGTTTAAGTCTTCAGGTCGGCTGGGAAAGAGCAACTTTGCCCTGTGCAGAGGATCCTTTTTCTCAGTATGGAAATAAGACTCGATCGACTAATTGGCGTGTTTTACAAGAGCGCGCAACCAGTCAGTTCTGACTTGCCTCGCTTTAATTCGAGGGAAGTACGCGGTCCCTCTGAAACAATTTCAGAAGCTCCTGGACATATGACAGCATGCTGCGGCTGTGACGCCGCCCTAGCTGCTTCATATGAGACCGCTTCAGCGTTGGCTACGATCGAGTCTCGAGGAGAGCGTGGCACACCGACATACACCGTGTAAACATTGCACCTGCGTGTCATTTCAATTTTTCCCCGTGGTAGACCCGGCATTTCCGATAGGAGATATGCCCCTGAGGGGTCTCCTGGCATTCTGTATATTGCAATGCCCTCAGCACGGGATGATCAGCCACGTATGACGGGCTTGCAGTCTCAGGGGTGTGCATAGCACCCCAACTGCCGCGAGCGGTGCGCTGTATATCTGGGACTTGTACGCTCCGCTATGGAGATGCGAGGGAAGGATGTATTAGCCGACACCAATAATATTGCGACTGTTGCGTTATTTACCGTTAAGGCGGTTTTGCGCTCTCGTCACCTGTCGCATCTCGCTCGTCATCTCCTCCTTTGGAGTCAGAAGCATCTGAGGTCCCTTCGTGCCATTTACATCCCGGGTACGCTCAATACAGCGGCAGACGCGCTTCCCGAGCTGCGCCCCCGGCGAATGGCGACTCCACCCCCAGACGGTCCAGCTATTTGGAAGAAGTTCGGTTGTGCGTAGATAGATCTGTTTGCGTCGCCGGACGATACCCACTGTCGCCTATTTTATTCACTAACCGAGGGCAGCCTCGGCGTGGATGCGTTGGCACACAGCTGGCCGCGGGGGGTGCGTTAATACGCATTCCTTCCAGTGAGCTTTATTGCGCAGACTCTGTGCAAAGTCAGGCAGGACGAGGAGAGCCTTTTATTAGTCGCCCCGTACTGGACTCCAGGAATTGGGTTTCAGAGTTAATGCTCCTCGCGACAGCCCCTCCCTGACGATTCCCCTGAGGAAAGACTTTCTTTCTCAAGGAAGGGGCACATTATGGCACCCGCGCCCCGACCTGTGGGATTTCCATGTATGGTCGTTGAGCGCGCGCAAGGTTTAGGTGATTTATCGCAAGCGGTATCTAACACCATCGACGCGGTTCGAGCACCGTCCACAAGACGGGCTTACGCGCTTAAAGAAACCTTTCTCGTCACCCGGTGCTCTTCGCAACGCGAGGACCCCAGAGAATGCCCATTAACATTGTGCTTTTATATCTTTAACATAGGTTAGATGGTAGGCTGTCCCTCCGCCATTAAAGTTGATATCGCCGCTATTTCTGCTCATCACTCTCTTATCAACGGCAGATCAGTTGGCCAGCATGATTTAATTATTACATTTAAGAGGCGCTCGCAGGCTAAACCCCTCGCGCCCTCCCTCTTTCCTCCTGAGACCTGTCCATGGTGCTGAAGCCTTCAGGTCTCCCTTTTTGAGCCTTTGCAGTCTACGAGTCTGAGGTTTTTATCAATGAAAACTCTGACCCTGATAGCATTGGCCTCCATGAAGAAGAGTAGGGGATTTACATGCATTCTCTGTTGACGATTCGTGCTTTAGTTTGGTCCTGCTGTCTCACTGAGACCCAGACCAGGCTACGTGCCCAAAGTTCCCACCACTCCCTTCAGAGATAAGGTGGTGAGCTTGCAAGCGCTGCCCCCGGAGGACGCAGACCCAACCATGGCTTTGTTGTGCCCCGTACGCGCACTGCGACTCTACGTGGATCGCACGCAAAGCCTCAGGACCTCAGACCAGCTCTTTGTTTGTTATGGTGGCCAGCAGAAAGGGAAAGCTGTCACTAAGCAGAGGATGTCTCATTGGATAGTTGATACTATCACCCTGGCTTATAATCTTCAGGGTATTCCTTGCCCCTTTAATTTGAGAGCGCACTCCACACGGAGCGTTGCCTCATCTTGGGCTCTAGCTCGTGGTTCCTCGCTAACAGACATCTGTAGAGCTGCTGGTTGGGCGACACCTAATACGTTCACTAGATTTTACAGTGTTCGTATCGAGCCTGTATCCTCTCGTGTTCTTTCCTCCACCAGGGGGAGCACGGAGAGCAGTCTCGCAGGTCGGCTTGCAGCCTCCAACTGATGCTTCATAACTGTGTCAGTATGGAAGGCCTTCAGAACAAAAATGCGTAATGGTTTGAATTGTTCTTCCTCCGCTGCCTTGGCAGCCTTTGTTGCGGAGCATTGGCTGTCAGCCTTTCACTAGCTGTATCCTCGCGAACCTACGTGTCTGGCTCGGGCTCCACATTGTGTCCCACCGGGTTCCTTTGTGAGTATTTTTCTGTGGGGTTAATCCTACTAGCCCACGTTTCCCTTAGCAGAGCACTGCTTTGCTTACACAGCCACGGCTGTCATTTTTACCTCAACTACGGTTGACTTTCGCCCACCATTAACCCTTAAGACGGGTGGTGGCTTCCGCAGCGTTCCTATCCCGCTCAGGTAGGGCGCTTCCCAGTCGCTGGCACTTCTGTGGGGTTAAAGGAACATCTAGTGCCCGGCCTTCTGCCTTAAAACCTAATTCTCCTTATCCTTAAGTGGAACCGGAGGGCTTTACGCAGACACTGGAAGAGGTCAGCCCCTAGTGGCGTTTTGGTAGGGATTCCCAATTCGTCGGTCACGACGTGACGTCGTAGTGACCGACTGAAAGGGAACGTCTCGGTTACGGATGTAACCCTCGTTCCCTGAAGGAGGGAACGGAGACGTCACGTCCCGTCGCCACAGGTGCTGCCACCTGCTGTTACGGCCGGTCACACTTTCTCCCGGCTTTCTCAGCGAAAAGAAGCTAATTTCCCTATTTGCACCTGCTGCTTATATACGCACCTGGCGGGGCGGCGCCAGCATTATGCAAATATCTCAATGCCAAGTTCATTGGCGTTTTTGTAGTAAACGAAGCAGATTGGTCTCTCTAAGCGAGTTCCCAATTCGTCGGTCACGACGTGACGTCTCCGTTCCCTCCTTCAGGGAACGAGGGTTACATCCGTAACCGAGACGATCTATGACACCACTGACTTCCATAGTAGCAAAAATAATACCATGGAAGTCAATTGTGCCCAGTCCACACAATAAAAGAACATTCTGTCAAGTGGTCCAAAACTTGTGTCAATTTGTTTGCTTACGAACATTTTTCAAAACATCTTCATTTGTTATCAAGTAGATCTGGGACACCACTGACTTCCATTGTAAGAAAAATGAATACAATGGAAGTCAATGGTGCCCCAGTTCACCCAAAAATAAACATTCTGTCATATTTTTCTTACCCTCAAGTTGTTCCAAACTTATGTAAATTGATTTATTCACAATTGAAAAATGTTTGTAACCAAGTAGATCTTGGACACCATTCACTTCAATTCCATAGTAGGAAAAATAATACCATGGAAGTCAATGGTGCCCCAGATGAAACAATTTGTGTTGAACAAAACAAAGAAATGTATTCAGGTTTGTAACAACTTGCCAGTGATAAAATGATAACATAATTTTCATTTTTGTGTAAACTATCCCTTTAAGAGTTTAAAAAATAAATAAATATCAAAATCAAGTGAGTTTCTATTCAAAACAAGAAAAACATAGTGTATGAGAATGTAGCTAATCAAATTAAGTTGAAACTTAAATTAGATTTATTTTTCCTACCCCACTGGCAGATATTTGTACTTGTTTTAAGCATAAACACGCTTGATATTGATATTTGTTTAGAAAACGAGACTTACTTAACCAGCTTAGGTCATTTTTGCTGCTTGATTAAATTTTTATCCAATATATTTGTACTGGAAACCAGGACCAAATGCTAAGTAAGAAATTCAATTTTGTACAGTATTGAACTTTATAGGCACACAGCAAAATCACCAGTGTTAAATGTACACTGCTGGTGTATGTATGGGTGTAACCAAGTCTGTTGGTACTCGAAAACTTGTAGTTTTCCAGGTTCCTAATAGGGAAAGGGGGTCGGCGTCTTTCCAAAAAATTAATTATCGGTGATTGTCGTTCAGATTTTGATCGTCTAAACAAGCAGTCTGTAAGTTACACTCACATGTGTTCTACATCATGGCATCTTCTGTGATGATAGCTGTGATGAGCACCTGGCATTGTGTTACACAGGGGGTCCGCAAAACTGTCGGAGACCACACTGAGCAGCGAATAGACACGCAAACCTGACACAGCCAAGTGAAACAGAGTGCTGCGCTGAATACATAATAACCTGAGCATTCAGCTGCGAGTGAAAATGATGGGCTTTTATTCTTTAAATCCCTAAGGTCTGGCTGTTATAAGTCATTTGGGATTTTTTTTAGTTCGGGATCTTAAAACGTTATGTTTATTTCCAGGTTTCAAATTGGTTTTGGGCCCCTACTGTAAATAATTTTTTTCCTGTTGGAAACGCAGCTGGTATAATGTTTGATATTTGTCTTTTTATGAGCGTCTATAAGATCTGTTCAGGAATCGAGTCTGGAGGTTTTTCGTCATGGTACATTAGTTCTCTATGACTCATTTTTTGGATGACTGGGCAATAGCGGAGATTGGGTATCATTTTCTCCGAATTGTTATTCTATGCTTGAGTTTAAACTCTTGCATTCGCATCAAATGTTTATTGTTCCCCTGAGAAAGAGATATAGTTTTTTTCTCCTTTTATGTGAAAATGCATTTTATGACCATAAATTATTTTATATAAATATTTATAATGCATGAAACTGTTGAGGAATAAGTAAGTTTAAATATTTAAATAAGTCAAAATATCAAGGTTATATTTTCACAGAATGTTCTTTACATTATGCAGAATGAAAACTATAAATCACAAAAGTGACTTTTGTACCTAAATTTCCATATAATTTATTCAAAAAGCATAAAATGTCTAAACAATAGCTTTCTTTTATCTCACCTTCCTTCGCATACAGGTAACAACCAATGTTCTGCAAATCATGGTGGATGCAGTCCCTCGTCTCTATGCCTTGCCACACCTGGAGGTTATGTGTGCGCTTGCGCAGACGGCCAGCATCTGGAGAAAGACAACATCAGCTGCACATGTAAGCTTTTGTCAGTCTATAAAAAAAAATACTATTTTGGGTGAACTGGGGCACTATTGACTTCCATGGTATTATTTTTCCTACTATGGAACTCAGTGGTGTCCCAGATGTACTTGCTAACATTTTTTTTTTAAAATACCTTCATTTAAAAATAAAACACTTGTGAGGTGAGAGGCAATACAGAGACACGTTTTCAAAACTTTCAAAAGCTGCTACAGCTTGGTTTCTTTCTGCGAGACCACACTTTGTAGCCCCGCCCACAGATGAATCTCATTGGTCCAAATCCTGCATCAGTAAAACCTTAAGACATGCTTGCATTCTTCATTGATAGCATTTTTCATATTTTGAAAAAACAGCAAATTTATCAAACTGTGAAAAAGTTGTGCATGGAATTTTAAGTATGGGAATTATGTAAATATAAAAAAGTCAAAATGATATATTTTAGGTTCTTCCCAAGAAGATTAATCTAGATAAGCCAGACACAAACAACTTTATGAAGTGCGTCCTGGGATATGTTTTGAACAGTATTGGTGGAGTTTAAATGTCATTTATATACTTTAAAACAATTTATATGAGTGTACAAAATTGTACATTAGTTTATGCAGTCCCTTTAGGGAAGTCGCGCCACTAGGCGGCCATGTTTGCAGTAACTCCAGGCAGTTATTTTAGAAGGTCACAGAAATATATGGGATACCACTGACTTCCATAGTAGGAAAAATAATACCATGGAAGTCAACGGTGCCCCAGTTCACCCCAAAATGAAGATTTTGTCATCATTTACTTCCCCTTGAGTTGTTCACAAATTAAGATATTTTGATTTTTTTGTAGTAGGAATTAATTATAGCATAAAGTCAATGGTGCCCCAGATCTGTTTGGTTACAAACCTTTTTTCAAAATATCTTAATTTGTGAAAAAAAATACAAATGTTTGTGTTGAACAAAACAAAGACATATATTCAGGTTTGTAACAACTTGATGGTGAGTAAATGATGACAGAATGTTCATTTTTGGGTGAACTTTCCCTTTAAAAGTTTTTTTTAAAAAACATATCAAAATAAGAGCCAATGTTCAAAACAAGAAAAAATATAGGGTATGGGAATTTAGTTGATCAAATTAAGTTGAAACTTAAATAAGGTTTTTTTCCTACAACACTGGCAGATATGTTTACTTAATGTGCATAAACTCGCATGATTTTAATATTTGTTTAGAAAACAAGACTCACATAACTATCTAAGGTCATTTTACTTGAGTACATTTTTATTTTATTTTTTTTAGATATTTGTACTGGAAACCAAGACCAAATGCAAATGTTTGCAACACCTCCAGGCAGTTTTTTTTTTGTAAATTTGTTGTTCACAAATGAAGATATTTTGAAAATGTTTGTAACCAAGTAGATCTGGGACACCACTGACTTCCATGGTAGTAAAAAAATCATACTATATAAGTCATTGGTGCCCCAGATCTGTTTGTTTACAAACCCTTTTTTTCAAAATTCTTCATTTGTGAACAAACAAAATTACCAAAGTTTGTGTTGAACAGAACAAAGAAATTTTATTTAAAAACTAAATGGTGAGTAAATAATGACAGAATTTTCATTTTTGGGTGAACTATCCCTTTAAGAGTTTTTTTATTTTTATTTTAAAAAATATCAAAATCAAGTGAGTTTATGTTCAAAACAAGATATGGGGTATAAGAATTTATTTTATCAAATTAAGTTGAAACTTAAATAATGTTTATTTTTCCTACCCCACTGGCAGATATTTATACTTAACAAGCACAAACTCACTTGATTTTGATATTTGTTTTAGAAAACAAGACTCCCTTAACTTTCTTAGCTCATTTTGCTACTTGATTAAATTTTGATTTTGAAATTTTTAGAAATCAGAAGTTTCAGAGAGTCTTAGAAAGATCTGGGACACCACTGACTTTCATAATAGAAAAAAAATAATACCATGGAAGTCAGTGGTGGTCCAGTTCACCCCAAAAATGACATTTTGTCATAATTTACTTACTTTCAAGTTGTCCCAAATGGAGATATTTTGAAAAAAGTTTGTAGCCAAGTAGATCTGGGACACCACTGACTTCTATTGGAGGAAAAAAAACTACTACAATACAGAGTCAATGGTGCCCCAGATCTGTTTGGTTAAAAAAAAAATTGAAAATATCTTCATTTGTGAAGAAACAAAATAATTTTTTCAAGTTTGTGTTGAACAGAACAAAGAAATTTATTCAGTTTTGTAACAACTTGATGGTGAGTAAATGACTACAGAATTTTCATTTTTGGGTGAACTATGCCTTTAAAAGTTCTTTATTTTTATTTTTCTAAATATCAAAATCAAGTGAGTTTATGTTCAAAACAAGAAAAAATATGGGGTATGAGAATTTATTTTATCAAATTAAGTTGAAAGTTAAATTAGGTTTATTTTTCCTACCCCACTGGCAGATTATGTTTACTTAACGAGCACAAACTCCCTTGATTTTAATGTTTGTTTAGAAAACAAGACGTACTTAACTATCTTATCTCATTTTACTGCCTGAGTACATTTTGATTTTGGATATATTAGATATTTGTACTGGAAACCAAGACCAAATGCAAATGTTTGCAACACCTCCAGGCCGTTATTTCAGTCAAGACTAAAATCCTATCTAAATGGGAAAAGACGGATATCTCTAAAATCTTATGCTAAAATCACAATTTAGCATTGCGTTATACTCCAATCTTCTTATATCTGGAATCTTTGGTTTATATTGTATAGCTATTTATATTAAAAGTAATTTCAAGCATTTAAGCATGTCTCTTTAAAACATAAAGGGTGTCCATGGCGTTTGCCGGTAGTGTTGCTGTACTGTCACTTACAGTAGTATCTGTAAAAACAAAAAAAGTGCAGATTTTGAATTGCCACCCACAGGCGGGTCAATAATGTTAGCCGTTAACAGAAAATATGACAGCGGATCAGGCATGTTTATGTAAAGCTGAATATGTCTATTGATTTCCAATCCCAGCGGGGGATATAAATACCTCGGCTCATCTTGCGGGTAGGCTTTAAACCGCATGCCGCTTTGTGTTTATGATGGTGTGTGACCTGTAAATCTATTCGATGTGGATTTGTAATTTTTCTGCGTAAAGGATGTCGATTTATTGTTAGGTCAAGAGAAGGATAATGTATTGTCACTATAACGTATTTCCTGCACTTTATAGCTCCATCGGAGGTCACGAAGACGAAACGCTGCGGCCCGGCGGAGTTCCAGTGCAGGAACCAGCGTTGCATCCAGCTCTCGTGGAAGTGTGACGGTGATGACGATTGCTCGGACGGCAGCGATGAAGAGCCACACCTCTGCTGTAGGTTTTTTTTTTTTTCATTTTTGTAATCCAACCTGAACTACAAAAACAATGCCGATTACACTTTTGGGTCTGAAATGTATAGCACCTTTTTATGTGTATACATACAACCATAAAGTTATACAGCTAACTTTTATTGAAACCTGGACACCCAGATGCTTTAGAAAAGAGTTAAATCGGACTAACAGCGATGTTTGTTTTCTCAGCGAATCGCAGCTGCCCAGCGGACCAATTTAAGTGCCTGAACAACCGCTGTATCCCGAAGAGATGGTTGTGTGACGGTACCGATGACTGTGGTAGCAACGAAGATGAGTCCAACCGCACATGCTCAGGTGAGCTTCACCCAAGAGCCCTGTCCTACATGGAGGCCTCGTATACGCACCCAACCATCCGAAACAACCCCACAAACCAGACCCACCTCTGGGAGACACATCGCTCGCTGTAGGCTACATGCTCTTAAAGCTAGCGTCATCAGAGAATACGATGCTTTGAGAGGAGGACGAGTTTTGCACGACACCCCCGTATCATTTCCCGTAGGTGTCACACGGCCCCGAAACTAGGTTTGCCAACGTAATTCATCATGCACTTGGTGGGATTTACACACGGCGTGCATCCGATTCGCCCCGGTGAGCTCAAGTCCTCCGTGAGAGATTTTGTGCCTTGCATGGTGGCCGATGACGGATTCGCTCAAATTTATACCCAAGTCTGAGACTATACCGTATAGCCGTGATGTCTAAATATCCAGAAGACAACCTGGCAATACCAATCTCTTCCCCCAAGAGTTTTTTAATGCCAGGGTAAAGATGTAGTCCGAAACATCAATATCAGAGTAAAGACACTTTGTTGTGTTGTCAGACCTGTATTATCTGAGCATTCGGGCACTTGATAAAAGGGCCGTAGACAACCTTCACACATTTGGCCTGTAGGCATTGGTCGATTTAATTTAGATAGTCCCGAGACAAAGTTCCCCTTTGTCGGTAATACAATTTTCTAATCTAATCTTAAAGGAAGAATTTCAAGAAAATCAATAGAAACTGTTCAGAAGAATGATAAGGTGAAGGGAAAACTCGTGCCAGATAGCAATTTATGGTCATTTTTTCCTTAAAAGACGATTTTGGATTTACTGTACACTACTTTTTGAATTTATAGTTTAAAGGTGCTGTAGAATTTAAAACTGTATTTATGAATATGAATAATAATGAAGTTCTTTACATGGTAATGACATATCGTGAGCCGCAAGCACGATCATTTTCTCCTTCTGTGCATGCAAAAGACCGCTGGAAAACAGGCCAATCTCAACATAACACCGACTGTGATGTTACAGTCGAGATGCACGGCCCAACATTAAATTACAAATTAAATTAAGTACAATGTTGTTACAATGCTAAAAACAAAGTTGTAACTGCTGAGTTAGCGGTATATGCTAATTAATGCTATATGCTAGTTTTTAGACAAAAAATATCAAATTTAAGTGATTTTGTGCATGAAACAAGCAAAAAAAATCTGCCAATGGGGTAAGAAAAAAAAATCGTGAAAATTTTTCTTAAACATAAAATTCAAGAAAAATTCAAGAAAAATGTGCTTACCCCATTGGCAGATTTTTTTTGCTTGTTTTATGCACAAAATCACTTAAATTTGATATTTTTGGTCTAAAAACTAGACTTATTTTCTTGGGTCGTTTTGCTCATCAAGAAAATACATCTTGATTAAGAATTTTTAGATATTTTTACTGAAAACAAGACGAAAATATTAAGAATTTAGCAGGCACTTATTTTGACAAAACATGTGATGCACACAGGTTCACTCGACGCGCCAAACACATATTTTGAAATTACAATGATGGGCTACATACATGTTGTGACGAACTTCGCATCGTGCGCCCTCGAAAAAAGAAGTCACCGGCCGCCACTGATCTCAATATAACACCGGCGGTGACGTTACTGTCGAAATGTACACCCCTGAACATTAAATTACACGTTAAATGAAGTACAATGTTGTTACAATGCTAAAAACAAAGTCGTGAATGCTGAGTTAGCGCTATATGCTAGTTAATGCTATATGCTAGCATTTATGCAGATGTTTTGCTATTGACGTAAACAATTGAATAATTGATTATTCCTCGAAATCTTTATCTTCATCTGATGGCTCAAACATAAGGTCTGTTTGCACACACACGGAGCTACTGAAATGAGCTGCTTTGAAAAAACAACCAATCACAGCAGAGCTAAACATTATTATTCATGACCCTTTCAAATGAGGTAATAATAGGACAAATCCTAGGGTTGTAAATTGACGTTTCTGTATAATTTTTGCACTTAATAAAGCCACATCCCTTCTATGTAGATATCAGAGAACTATTTAACATATATATTATTAATGCATTCTTTGGCACCTTTAAGATTAACAAAAAAATTAGATTTGGCTTTTGGATGTAGCATTTTTCATGCAGCTGGGTGTTGCTGTTTAATATTTTCTGCTATTAAGAAAAATAATAGAACGTTCAAATGTTGTTTTTCTTTGCTGCTGCGTGATAAGCGAAAATAATTTGCCATCAAAACCAAATGCCTCTTTAATCCTAAGATTCGCTAAAAAAACAAGCAACCGATTTGTTCTACAAGTTGTAGTCATGAAAGGTTTAACAATAGTTATCAAAATTGCATGCGCCGCCGGTGCTCTCACATCAACTTTAAAAACGACTTTTCTCCATCATTTATATTATTAATACTCCGTTCAGAATTTTTAAAGCCCTTACCACGGTACAAGGTCGCTTTCAAACCTAGATTTTCAAAATGACATCTTGAGGGAAATAATTAATCATCTAAACTGTAATTAAATGGACTGGAATAGCGAGGCTTACAGGCAAAGAAATAAAAGTAAATAAAAGGCTCCGCATGTTTTTTTGTCAGCTAACCTTAGTGAGATCATTAAGAGCAAGAGTTTTTCGGCATATACCGAAGACCCCCGAAATGCTGCTCAGACTGCTCAGATCTCCAAGGAGACTTTCTCATTAACGTACTGCAAAAGAAACCAGCGACAAAATGAGTAAAATGAGAACTGAAGTAAACTTTAGGCACTTTTTAAGTGAAAATAAACTTCCATTCATTCATTAATCACCTCATGATTTATTCCGTTGCTATTTTTAAGGAATCGCTAAATAGCCAAACGTCTGTACCCTTTCAGGATATAAATCTGCACCTGTTTGGCTGTATGGTCCAGTTAGCTTTCTTTCAAAGCTGTGTTGAAACAGCACAACGTGACCTTCAAAGGTTATGTAGACACCTGCAGCTTCCTCACGGTCTGCGGCTTTTTACCAGCAGTAGCCTACATTAGAGGACAACACCGACATGACTGACTTCTACAGACTTGTGTTATTAACATTTCACCCATAAATCATTTCCATGTTTTTAAACCTATACAGTTTGAGCTCTGGGATTTTTTTTAGGAATCAGGCTTGGTAAACCTCTAATGCTGCATTCACACCAGCCGCGGTAGAGGCGTCAAGCGCGAGTGATTTCAATGTCAATGTGAAGACGTTTGATGCGCGTCTGGAGATCTCGCGGTGCGAATGAGGTGTTTAGGGCGGTAGATTCCGCCTCATTCGCGCATCTAGTTTGTGCAAATGGCGCGAATTGAGCGTTGGTGCGGCAAACGCGCAAGTTGAAAAATTTTAACATTGGCGGAAAAACGCACCAAGTTAACCAATCACACTGCAAAAAAATGACTTTCTTACTTAGTATTTTTGTCTTGTTTTCAGAAGAAATATCAAGAAATTCTTAAATCAAGATGTATTTTCTTGATGAGCAAAATGACCTAAGAAAATAATACTAGTTTTCAGACAAAAAATTTACAATTAAGTGAATTTGTGCTTAAAACAAGCAAAATTATCTGCCAATAGGGTGGGAAATTTTTACTTGAACTAAGTGTTTAAGAAAAAAGAAATCTTATTTCACAATTTTTTTTCTCACCCCATTGGCAGATAATTTTGCTTGTTTTAAGGACAATTTCACTTAAATTATATATTATTTGTCTTAAAAATAGACTTATTTACTAAGGTCATTTTGCTCATCAAGAAAAAGCATCTTAATTTAAGAATTTTTAGATATTTCTACTGAAAACAAGACAAAAATACTAAGTAAGAAAGTCATTTTTTGCAGTGCAGGAGCTTGCTATAGTAGTGACGTGATTACAGGAAGCGAGCAGAGTAACAGAAGCCCCTCCCATGACGCGAATTTCCACGTGAATGTTCCGATGACTAGAATTTCACGCGTGGTTTTCACCCGCGAATGAAGCGAGTAAACTCAAAATGTTCAATCGGCAAACTAGACGCGGTAGACGCGAATTTGACGCCTCAAACGCGGCTGGTCCACTGCAAAAAAATTTTTCAAGAAAAACATTTCTTGTTTTCAGTAAAAATATCAAAAAATTCTTAATCAAGATGCTTTTTCTTGATGAGCAAAACAACTCAAGAAAATAAGTCTAGTTTTTAGACCAAAAATATCAAATTTAAGTGATTTTGTGCATAAAACAAGCAAAAAAATCTGCCAATGGGGTAAGCTAATTTTTCTTGAATTTTTCTTGAATTTTGTGTTTAAGAAAAATTTTCAAGATTTTTTGTTTACCCCATTGGCAGATTTTTTTGCTTGTTTTAATCACAAATTCCCCTAAATTGTATATTTTTGATCTAAAAACTAGACTTAATTTCTTGGATCGTTTTGCGCATCAAGAAAAAGCATCTTCATTTAAGAATTTTTACTGAAAACAAGACAAAAATACTAAGAAAAGTTTTACTTGAAAATCTTTTTTTTGCAGTGTATGGTTAAACCTCTAAAAAAAGCACCAATAATGTATAACACCGTACTGTAGAATGTGAGGGAAACTAAAACGTAAGCCAGTAATCCCTGAAAATGTCTTTTCCTTTGTTGTAGCTTTAAATTGGGCAAACTTTTCCTTTTTACCTTTAACTCTAGCGCCTTTTCATCTGAAGTAATGTTTTCATCTGCCTTCGATCGGCCTTTTATTTCCTCTCCATCATGAACATCTTCTGCCTAACCTCTGTCCTTCTGATGTAATTGCGAGCGCTGCTAACCATCTGCTAACCTGTTTACATCCTTTGTGATCTGTGAGACTGCGACCAAGGTTTTTCTGATTATTCGAGTCTTATGGGACAATTACTTGGCTATCCGAGCATCCTTGATTTAAGTTTTAAGACTTTGGACTCTCAGTTGTTCCCCTAGCCGTGAGAAACGTCTGTCCTTCAAACAAACTCCACAGACGAGAGTTCATATCTCCCAGATGTTCTTTTGTGATACTTTCTTTAAAGCAGTGATCAATAACCATAGCTATGTCCTAATTCGAAGGTTGCGACCTTTGAAGGACTTATTTTAAGACCGAGTGCGTCAGAAGCGCGACTTAAGGCTACACTGCAAAAAAAAATATTTTCAAGAAAAAAAATCTTAGTATTTTTGTCTTGTTTTCAGTAAAAACATCTAAAAATTCTTAAATTAAGATGCTTTTTCTTGATGAGCAAAACGACCCAAGAAAATATGTCAGTTTTTAGACCAAAGATACCAAAATTAAGTGATTTTGTGCATAAAAAAAATAATCTGCCAATGGTGTTAAGCAAATTTTTCTTGAATTTAGTGTTTAAGAAAAATGTTCAAAATTTTTTGCTTACCCCATTGGCAGATTTTTTTGCTTGTTTTATGCACAAAATCGCTTAATTTTCATATTTTTGGTCTAAAAACTAGACTTATTTTCTTGCATCATTTTGCTCATCAAGAAAAAGCATCTTAATTTAAGAATTTTTAGATATTTTTACTGAAAATACTACAATTTTTTTTGCAGTGTAGAAAGCCCGTCCCAATTCAAAGGGTGCTTAAATTCTTAAATCAAAATGTATTTTCTTGATGAGCAAAACGACCCAAGAAAATAACTCTAGTTTTTAGACAAAAAATATCACCGATCGAAGGGGTTAATTTAGTGTTAAAGAAAAATGTTCAAGATATTTTTGCTTACCCAATTGGCAGATTTTTTTGCTTGTTTTAATCACAAATTCCCCTAAATTGTATATTTTTGATCTAAAAACTAGACTTATTTTCTTGGATCGTTTTGCGCATCAAGAAAAGGCATCTTAATTTAAGAATTTTTAGATATTTTTACTGAAAACAAGACAAAAATACTAAGAATTTTTTTTCTTAAAAATCATTTTTTGCAATGTAGTAAGCCAGTCCCAATTCAAAGGCTGCTTAAAATGAAGACTCAAAATGCGTCCTTATTTCTCCGCAAGAGAAACATCTCCACTGTGTCTTTCTGAAAGGTGTGGTGAGTGAGTACAGCTGATCTCATGAGAAAACGTACATACATATTTTACAAGTTGGCTAATTCGTATCAATTCATATGAAGTTAATCGTGCAAAATGGTACGATTCTCATGAAAAAAATAACAACAACGAAACCGAACCCCTAACTCGCGCCTAACCCCAACATCACAGGGGTCAATGCAAATCATACCAAAACTTACGAATGTGGTAGTATGAATTGATACGAATTAGCCAACTCATAAAATATGTACGAATTCTCGTGATATAGCGTTAGTACAGCAGGTGATGCTGTCTCCATCTCATACTCGCTTTTGAGGACGTGTCCTTCAAAGGACCCAGCCTTCGAATTTAGACAATGCTCATGTGTGGTCCAAGTTTCAAATGTGTGCATGTGGTACAGATTCAAAATGGATTAGTTGACATCCATTCAAATGTAATTATATATTTCGGGTTTAATTTTGCACAGCCCAGACGTGCCAGCCAGGCCAGTTTGCCTGTCAGAATGGACGATGCATCCCTGAGAACTGGCGCTGTGACCGCGAGGATGACTGCGGGGATCAATCGGATGAATCTTCATCATGTGGTGAGTCTTTCTTACATGGAGAGCTTTGAAGTTCCACCATTTGCATTTCTTCATACGTAATCTTTTTCTTTGATTAGAAGTGCTTTTTTGGATAGATATATTTTTTCTTGACAACATCCATATTAGAGCCTGCTTTCAAGCGAGCTATTAATGCCAACTCAGTTTTATTAAAACAAGTTCTGAATAAAATCTTATGGTTACACCAAAGTCTTTAAATCGTTTTATTTTAGTTTCCACTGACTTCCATTGCTCAAAGGCTTCATGAACTTGAGATTTTGCTTTTAAGGTCTCCTTAAAGTCACTTTAAAATGGAAGCATAGCGATTTTCTTATTTTTCCCATCATGATGTATATCTGAGTGAAACGGTTTCTTAAATGAGAAAAAAAAGGTAGCTGGACTTTTTTGGAAGTTTGAAGTTGTGTCTTGTTGCTATTTGCTAATCGCTGCGATCTTTACTCACCTCCTCGCCATTCCTCATGAACGGAAGTAAAAAGAGATCGTTTCGAGGAGCGGAGGAGATTTTTTTATAATGAAGCTCACAGATAAGTCATTTGTAAAAAATAACACAATATTCCCCAAAATTAAGTTATTAATTTCAATTTCCTTGTGACTTTAAACAGTTGTAGCCTGTAATATTTTTGAGCAACAACATTAACAATAATAGACTATTTTTTTTATAAATAAGAGTGCTTACTGTGGTATCTTCGAAACAAATTAAAGTCATATTTCCTCAGTTTGTATCTTTGAAATATTTTGATCTCTTTCTGTACGTGTGTGGAGGTGGCGACAGTGACGTCTTTTCAAAGCAGGCTGCTTTAATTTAAGATTTTTAATAGGAACACAATATGCTAATGCAGAGGTCACAAAGGCATTCGCTGTGATCATGACCGCATCTGAATTTTGACCAAATTTATTGTTTTTCTTTGCACCCTGATGTACGAACAGTTCACCGAAACTTGGTTTACACTGCAAATGATTTTCTTACGTATTTTTGTTTTGTTTTTTAGTACAAAATATCTAAAAATTTTAAATCAAGATGTTTTTCTTGATGTCCAAACATAAAATTCAAATGAATTTGTGCTTAAAACAAGCAAAAAAATCTGCCAATGACGTAAGAACATTTTTCTTGACATTTTCTTGAGTTAAGTGTTTAAGAAAAAGCTCAAGATTTTTTTCTAACTCCATTGCCAATTTTGTTTGCTTGTTTTAAGCACAAATTCATTTAAATTTTATGTTTGTTTTTTGTCTAAAAACTAGACTTATTTTTTAGGCCATTTTGCTCATTAAGAAAATAAAACTTAATTTTAGAATTTGCAGATATTTGTACTGAAAACAAGACAAAACCACTAAGAAAGTATTTGTTTGGAGTTTAAAAGTATTTTGGTTTTAAGAACATAGTTTAAATCTAAAGTAGTTTAATGTATTGTCTTTATCTTCTTCTTTATTTATTTATTCTTTATGCCATTCCAGCATCTATGGCTATATTCCTGGCAAGAACCAGTTAATCCATACCAGTTAACCACCTAACTTGCATGTTTTTGGCCTGTGGGAGTAAACCCACGCTGACACAGGGAGAACATGCAAATTCCACACGGAAAGCCACCTGACCTAGCCGAGGCTTGAACCGGGGAGAACTGTCTTTATAGCAGTAATATTATAAATTATTATTTAAATGTATTTATTCTAGGAAAAATAAGATGAAGTGAGTGACGTAAATGCACTGTAAAATGTAAAACTTGGATAAAAATTCTTAATCAAATAATTGGTAATGCCTATAGACGGTTTCGTGGTCGTGGTCCGCATGTAACTTCCGGTAAACTCGGCTAAGAATAAAGAACAACAAAGTTCTTTAACGTAGTTTATTTATATAACAATCAAAAAACAACACAAAGATTACCTAGGAAACCAAAACATTTGTTATTTTCGATAAGGTATTTGTTCAAGAGATCAGTTTAGCAACTAGTCAGACCATTAAAAAAACGAAACCGGAAGTGAAGTTCGGATCCAGACGTGTATCGCGTCAGTGCATGTACGTCTGATGAAACCGTCTATAAATGTAAAAAAAAATTCAACTTACATTTTCACACTTTAAGTTGAAAATGTTTAAATATTTTAGGTGTTAACATAAAATTTTATTATTTTTTTAAAGTTTTTTTTTTATTTTTTTATTAAACTTTAATTTTTCACTTAAAGTGAGATGAATGTCTCAGTTTTCACTTTTTACAGTGTTGTGTCTGTCAGCATCGACTGAAGGATCTTGTGTGAAAATCTTTGCTGATTATACAGCCCATCCTCACCCCATGGCGTCAATATTTGACGCCACTTGACCATGCGTCAATATGTTACGCGGAGGGTATACCCTTCGCGTCATTTTTTGACGAACTGGGGACTTCAATACTATTGAGTCCGTTGCATTCTCTTTCCTATTTTCGTACCATTTTCTTACCATTTTCGCGTCGGTTTAGGGTTAGATTTACATAATGACATCCCTACCCAAACCTATCCCTAACCCCAATGTCAGGCGACAACTGTTTAATTTCGCGTACCTAATAGTATTGAAGTCCCCAGTTCGTCAAAAAATGACGCGAAGGGTATACCCTCCGCGTAACATATTGACGCATGGTCAAGTGATGGGATGAGGATGTGTTGGATTATAATGGGAACAATTTAATTGTGATTGTTCAGCAAGACCAGTGTTGTTTCGAAAAGCACACGTTTTGGTTCCTGGTTCAAAACCAGCAGGTTTTTGAGGCCTGGTCCCATAACCTTTGTTTGATTTGGGGAAACATAAACCAGTGCCAGATCAGGTGCTGCTGAGCATCTCCATATTGGCTGAAAAGAGTATCAATGGCCCATAAACATTAGGGCTGTGTATCGGCAACAACCTTGCGGTATGATCCATATCACGGTACATATGGGTTGCGATACATTGCAATGCTGTAAAGCGAGAAAATAACTAAATTACCATAATACTCACATGTATCGATCTTTTCTTACACCTCTAATGGCTTTTTTAAAACAATGGACATTATCTGACACAACGAAGTACTGCCAATTTTATTGTATCATGTACCTGGATGTTGGAATTGTATTTTTGCCTCCCTGAAGCTGAAAAAGTTACTCTCCATACCGTACGAATGGCATTCTAGGATTTCTTTCTCATAAATAAACAGGTAAGTCAAGGGAATCCTCATTATATAGAGGAAAAACAAAAACAGCTCCTCGCTGCATGATATTATGCTCCTTATTACCGCGTCTCGAAAGACTCACGGTTTCACGGGCCAACGTAAACCCGTTCTGACGGCTCAAGTTGTCAACGACAGCGCAGTTCAGTTCTTGTAAATGAGTCACGGAGATGAATAATACCAGCAAATCTCCGCCTCTCTTCCTCCAAGGGATGAAGAAGCGGGGTGTTTGAAGATTCCTCCTCCGTTAGTCGTCGGATCTTATTATCGTTTTTTATTTCATCGGGTGCGGTTTCAGGGTCTCTTCGATTCACACACGCGTACATGAACGCGGGCCATGCACAGAGTAATTAAAGTTTACGCTTGGCTTCCTTAAATCAAAATCAAGTTGGCACCGAAATGCTGACTGTGAACTGCGGGCGCCGTTCCATTCGCGCTTACAACCATAGAGACTTGGCACGTGGTCTCGTGACTGCTCGCTCACTTCATGTCAGTTTGGCGCAATTTTTCTGTCAGAGACCCAACGCATGTTAATTTCTGAAAGGCGCGTGGCAGGTTAGCGCTTCTGTCTCTGGAGAGATAAAGCCGAAGGTGCGAAGTTCAGCAAAAACAAATTCTGGGTTTGTTGTTGTTTTCAGGATTCTCTTCTAGTCAAGGGTTTAATCTCAGCGTTTATTGTTATAATTACATTTTTTACCGGGTCAGGGGACAGAGTTTAGGTATGAAGTTAAGTTGCCCTGTGACTTCATGTTTTGCACTTCTTCTGTCCTTCATAGATTTCCCGACTTGTGAGCCGCTGACTCATTTCAGTTGTACAAATGGAAAATGCATCAGTGTGAAGTGGCACTGTGATTCTGGTGAGCTGATTCTCCAATACTGCAGCAAATAATGATTGACTATCAGTATTATATTAATATTTTCTTTTACTTTCTTACTCTTCTTCCTGTTTAACCTTTTCTTTACTCTATCCTTCATTCCTTCCATTCGTCATTCATTCTTTTTTCTCTTTTTTTTCTTTCTTACCTTTCTGTCCATCCATCCATCTTTCATGCTTTACATTGTCCTCTTTTCTCCATCTGCTCTTTCTCTGTACCTCTGTCCATTGTCACATTTTTTTCTTTCTTTCTTCTTATTCTCTTTCTTCCTTTCTCTCTCTTTCCTATCTGTATGTCCATCCACCCACCCACACCCCCATCCATCCATCTGTCTGTCTGTCTGTCTTTCTGTACATCCATCTATCCCCCTTCTGTCTGTTTGTTTATCTTTCTATCTACCTTCTTTATCCTTCTTTATTCTTCCTTCATCCATGCTTTTTCATCATCCCACCTAATTTTTCCTTTCTGTCTCTCTTTCTCCTCTCTGTCTTTCTGTGTGTCTCTGTGTCCTCTTTCTTTCTTTCTTTTTTCTTTCTTCCTTCCTTCTTTCTTCCTTTCTCTCTCTTTCTTATCTGTATGTCCATCCATTCATCCATCCAACCAACCGTCTGTCTGTCTGTCTGTCTATTTGCTTTTTATTTGATCTGTCTGTCTGTCTGTCTGTCTTTTTCATCATCCCCCACCTAATTTTTCCTTTCTCTCTCTCTTTCTCCTCTCTGCCTTTCTGTGGGTCTCTGTTTCGTCTGTATTTTTTTCTTTCTTCCTTTCTCTCTCTTTCCTATTTGTATGTCCATCCATCCATCCATCCATTCATCCGTCAATCTGTCTGTCTGTTTGCTTTGTTGCTTGCTTTGTCTGTCTGTCTGTCTTTCTGTCCATCCTTTCTATCCTCCGTATGTCTGTCTATCTTTCTATCTATCTACCTTCTTTCTTTCCTCCTTCCTTCATCCATGCTTTTTTTATCATCCCCACCTCTTTTTTTCTTTCTCTATCTCTTTCTCCTCTCTTTCTTTCTGTGTGTCTCTGTTTCCTCTGTCTTTTTTTCTTTTTCTCTTTCTTCCTTTCACTCTCTTTCCTATCTGTATGTCCATCCACCCATTCGTCCATCCATCCATTCATCCATCCATCCATTCATTTGTCCATATATCTGCCTGTCTGTTTGCTTTTTTCTTGCTTTGTCTGTCTGTCTGTTTGCTTTTTGCTTGATTTGTCTGTCTGTCTTTCTGTCCATCCATCTATCCCCCTTCTGTCTGTCTGTCTATCTGTCTATCTACCTTCGTTCTTTTCTCCTTCCTTCATCCATGCTTTTTCATCATCCCACCTAATTTCTCATTCTGTCTCTCTTTCTCCTCTCTGTCTTTCTGTGTGTCTCTGTGTCTTTGTTTCCTTTATTTCTTTCTTTTTTTCTTTCTTCCTTTCTCTCTCTTTCTTATCTGTATGTCCATCCATCCAACCAACCGTCTGTCTGTCTGTCTGTCTGTCTATTTGCTTTTTATTTGATATGTCTGTCTTTCCATCTATACCCCGTCTGTCTGTCTACCCTCTTTCTTTCCTCCTTCCTTCATCCATGCTTTCCATCATCCCCCACCTAATTTCTCCTTTCTCTTTCTCCTCTCTGCCTTTCTGTGTGTCTCTGTTTCCTCTGTCTTTCTTTCTTTCTTTCTTCCTTTCTCTCTCGTTCCTATTTGTATGTCCATCCATCCATTCATCCGTCAATCTGTCTGTCTGTTTGCTTTGTTGCTTGCTTTGTCTGTCTGGCTGTCTTTCTGTCCATCCTTTCTATCCTCCGTATCTCTGTCTATCTGTCTATCTACCTTCTTTCTTTACTCTTTCCTTCATCCATGCTTTTTCATCATCCCACCTCCTTTTTCCTTTCTCTCTCTCTTTGTCCTCTCGGTCTTTCTGTGTGTCTCTGTTTCCTCTGTCTTGCTTTCTTTTCTTCCTTTTTCTCTTTCTTCCTTTCTCTCTCTTTCCTATCTGTATGTCCATCCACCCATCCATTCATCCATCCATTCATTCATCTGTCTATCTATCGGTCTGTTTGCTTTTTGCTTGATTTGTCTGTCTGTCTGTCTTTCTGTCCATCCATCTAACCGCGTCTGTCTGTCTATCTGTCTATCTACCTTCTTTCTTTCTCCTTCCTTCATCCATGCTTTTTCATCATCCCACCTCATTTTTCCTTTCTCTCTCTCTTTCTCCTCTCGGTCTTTCTGTGTGTCTCTATTTCCTCTTTCTTTCTTTCTTTCTTTCTATCTTTCTTTCTTTCTTCTTATTTTCTTTTTCTATTTCTTCCTTTCTCTTTCTTTATCTATATGTCCATCCACCATCCATCCATTCGTTCGTTCGTCTATCTGTCTGTCTGTTTGCTTTTTGCTTAATTTGTCTGTCTTTCTGTCCATCCATCTATCCCCCGTCTGTCTGTATATCTACCTTCTTTCTTTCCTCCTTCCTTCATCCATGCTTTTTTATCATCCCCCACCTCTTTTTTTCTTTCTCTATCTGTTTCTCCTCTCTGTCTTTCTGTGTGTCTCTGTTTCCTCGGTCTTTCTTTCTTTCTTCTTCTCCTTCCTTCATCCATACTTTTTCATCATCCCACCTCATTTTTCCTTTCTCTCTCTCTCTTTCTCCTCTCTGTCTTTCTGTGTGTCTCTGTTTCCTATTTCTTTTTTCTTTCTCTCTCTTTCTTATCTGTATGTCCATCCACCCATCCATCCATTCATTCGTCCATCTATCTGTCTGTCTGTTTGCTTTTTTCTTGCTTTGTCTGTCTGTCTGATGATTTTCAATCCATTTACCCTTCCTTCCATCCTTCAATAATTATTTCTTTGCTTGTCATTGTACTCCTTTCTTTCTTTCTTTCTTTCTTTCTTTCTTTCTTTCTTTCTTTCTTTCTTTCTTTCTTTCTTTCTTTCTTTCTTTCTTTGCTGGACTTTTCTGTTCGTCCTTCCATCGTCTGTCCATCTGTCTGTCTATTTTACATCCTTTCTTTCCTCCTTATTTTATTCCATCCTTCTTTTTCCTTTCTTTGTCTCTTTACTGGACCTTTCTGTTCGTCCGTCCATCTGTCTGTCTATCTACATTCTTTCTTTTTCCTTTCTCTTTTTTCTCTCTCTTTTTCTTTCTCTCTTTATTGGACCTTTCTGTCCATCCTTCCATCATCTGCCATCTGTCTGTCATCTACATATCTATTATTTCTATTTGTTTCTATTTATCTATTGTTTCTTTCCTCCTTACTTTATTCCATCCTTACTTTTTCCTTCCTCTCTCTATTTCTTTCTTTCTGTCCATCATGTCTGTCTGCCCATCTGTCTATCTATCTACCTTCTTACTTTTATCCTTCCTTCCTTCTCATTACCCCTGCTTTTTCATCATCCCAACTCCTCCTTTTTCCTTTCTCCTTTCTCTTTGTCTTTCTGTGCTGTGTCTCTGTGCTCTCTTCTCCTTTCTTTTTCATTCTTTCTTTCTTTCATTCATTCTTTCTTTTTATTCTTTCTTTCTTGCTTACCTTTCTGTCCATTCTTACCATCATCTGTCTGCCCATATTTCTGTCTATTAACCTTCTTTCTTTCCTCCTTCCTCCTTTTTCCTTTTCCTTTCTCTCTCTCTTTCTGTTTTTTGTCTGTGTGTGTGTCTCTGTTTCCTTTGTCTTTCTCTCTCCTTTCTTTCTTTTATTCATTCTATCTATTTTCTTTCTTCCTTTTATCCTTTCTTCCTCTTTGCTTTTTCATGTCCTCTTTTACCCATCTGCTCATTTCTTCTTTCTCCATTTCTCTTTCTTTTCTCTGTCTCTCTGTGTGTCTCTTTCTCTCTCTCTCTCTAGAGGACGACTGTGGAGATGGCAGTGATGAGCTGGGATGTGTTCATGCCTGTTCGGTGGCTCAGTTTCAGTGTTCCAGTGGGAAATGCATCCCTGAGCACTGGATGTGTGACGGGGACAATGACTGCGGTGACCTCAGCGACGAGAACACCACCTGCTCAAGAACAGGTGCGTGTGACACAAACACACACAGAGTATTGACAAAACGGTCACAAAACAGGTCGTCCACCTTCAAAATATAAAACTGTGTGTCCTAAACACGTTTTGTAACCACAAAGCCTGTTGAAAAGACATCAAGGTCACCAAAGTTGCATTTTTCAAAACAACAGTGAGGGGTCTCATGACCCTTTAATCATTCTTGATAAACCAGCTTTACCACAAAGACCACATTTGTTGACCAGCATCAACCACTTAAACTTCTAACTAGTATAAACCAGCATGGACCAGTACGGTGGTCTTAGCTGGTCTTTTCAGCAGGGAAAATGTTCATCAACAAGACTCTTTCCTTCAACCAGCGCTCTCAACCACTAATGCCTGTGGCGAGAAAGAGTATCGTTGCCGTGGCGACGGGACCTGCGTTTCCGAACTTTGGCGCTGTGATGGCGACAAGGATTGTGAAGACGGTAGTGACGAATTTGCCTGTGAGGGAACCAAACGCATGTGTGACCACAAAGCCAAGTTCACATGTAAAGTCTCAGGTAGAGTGAAATATCCATTGTATAATCCTGAAAGTACTCATTTAGTGTCTACGCTCACCTAAAGGATTATTAGGAACACCTGTTCAATTTTTCATTAATGCAATGGTGTAATGATGTGGGGGATGTTTTCTTGGCAAACTTTAGGCCCCTTAATTCCAATTGGGCATCGTTTAAATGCCACTGCCTACCTGAGCATTGTTTCTGACCATGTCCATCCCCGTATGACCACCATGTACCCATCCTCTGATGGTTATTTCCAGCAGGATAATGCACCATGTTACAAAGCTCAAATTGGTTTCTTCAACATGACAATGAGTACTAAAATGGCCCCCACAGTCACCAGATCTCAACCCAATAGAGCAGCTTTGTGCCCTGGATGTGCATCCCACAAATCTCCATCAACTGCAAGATGCTATCCTATAAATATGGGCCAACATTTCTAAACAATGCTTTCAGCACCTTGTTGAATCAATGCCACGTAGAATTAAGGCAGTTCTGAAGGCGAAAGGGGGTCAAACACAGTATTAATATGGTGTTCCTAATAATCCTTTAGGTGAGTGTATAATGTTTTTTTTTGGTGGGTGCTATAAATATTATTCCTAATTGATTGGTTTTAGCCTGGAGTGACTTAAATCCGTATTGTTTTTGTGAAAGACAAGACTCAGAAATGCTAGCTGAGAAAAGGCCACTGATTATTGCTTCACTTCTTCCAGGCTGAATTCATAATGTTTAAAATGAATCGTTTTAAATAAGAGAATGAGCGAGAGAGAGAAAAAGAGAGAGATTTCTCAAACCGCATTGAATGAGTTCCACACAATGTTGGAGGCAGACTGTGAATACTTTATTACCCCGGTGAGCCGGGCTCAGGTAGAGCGGAGAGTATTTTTATATGTGTGTTTGTGGGCAAATGTGTGTGTAGAATCGATCTGTGAAGCCGAGCGGTGAGATCTTGAAAGTTAAGGGTTGGAAAGTGGAACAAACAAGCAGGCGACCGGTGTATTTCCTAGGTCAGCGAGAACGGCTGCGTCTCTGGCTAAATAATGAGTTAATTTAGTGTTTTTTGAAGCGAATACAGAGTCTAAATACAACTGGAATAAATCAGAAAGTCGCAGTGAAACAAAGTTTCAAAAGTATTTTTAAAATGCAAAAAAGAGTTCAGATGCAAAAACTGCTAAACGCCACCTCTGTTGAAAATGAAATACTGATTGTAACCGATGCTCTTGACACGTACTATACGTTCATCAAATACTTTACGGCCATATTTGTAAAGTCTCTGGGCAATTATGAGACTAAACCTGCGTCTGAAACCGCGTACTGTGACAGTATGTACTGAATGAGATGCAGTACTTACTCATTGAACTCATATACCATGCTAAATTGTAAAAAGAAAGCTTTTTACAACAGCAGGTATACCTACACCAAAAGGAAAAACTGGGATTTAAAACAAGTAAGTAATAGGTGCCATCTATTTTCATTACTTTTATATCTTCAGCTTTAAAACTGTCAGTTTGTCCCATGCTGTTACTAAAAGTGATTCTTTCAATTGCTTGACTGTAATTTTCTGTCTCAAATAGTCTTTATTCTTTATTCATTGTAAAACAGGAGAAAGAAACACAACAGCGAATATGTACCTCATTACCCCTAATGATACGTCAAACACCAAGGCCCAAAATGCACTGAAAAACTATGCGTAGCCCTATGGGAAATTATCTGCTGAATTTCTGTGAAATAACAGCTCGGGAAAGAGTTCTGTTTAATGTTTCAGTCCAATATTGCCATAGAAAGCAGATGTTTTGTAGTACAACCATGCAAAGACGAGCATTTTGATCATTCATTAAAACATGCTGTAGTCCATTTTTAGTTCATGATGCCTAATGCATAAGTTAAATATCTGTTTCTTTGTTTTCTCCGTGCTTTAGGGAAATGCATCAGTAGAGACTGGGTGTGCGACGGGGACATTGACTGCGAGGACCAATCAGATGAGGAGGGGTGCGAGGTGTCCGTCTGTAAACCTCCGAAGTTCCCATGCGCCAACGATACGTCCGTGTGTCTCTCGCCGGAGCGGATCTGCAACGGTTGGAGAGACTGTGCAGACAATTCAGACGAAGGGCCATACTGTGGTGAGTCATACAACATAGTTAAAAAAAAAACATGGAAAATGACTCTTACCGCCTGGCATTGCTGTTAAAATAAGACTTAATATCGTAGATGCTTGGTGCTAGAGCAACACTGTTAATCAGATTTAAGGCTTTTGCAGCAGGATAACTCGTAAAAAAACACTAAACTGCTTTTAAACACTTATGCACATTAGTTAGATCAACCTGGGGGATTTATTTGTTTGCGCAGTTTATTTATTAATGCAAATCCAGCATCTATGCACCAGTTGGAGAAGGACAATGCTAAACACTGAGAGGTAACAGTGCTACCCACTGAGCCACTGTGCCACCCTCATTTGTAGTGTTGCTGTTTTGAAATATGTCATTGAAATGTAATCATGACCAACAGATTTGATCATACATGCTTTCCCCCCAAGTGATTTGGAGTACCCGTATGCCCATTACCTACATAGAAAATATCCGCCTGGGAAAATTGCTGTTACTACGTTGGCCCTTGAGCGAACCGACTTTAAGGCCTTGAACAACAATCTTATCAACCCGGCATTTCCCTCGGGTTTTATGGGTAGGTTATTTCTTGATAGAAATATTGTTGAAGGACTGCTAAAGGATGTTGATTCAGCTACGTGTACCATTTGACAAAGTGACGTACGCATGCAAAAAAGTCGAAGGGGTGCTTATCCAAACGTTGGGGGTTTAAATTTACACATGTCTAAATGTTATGATTTGTGCTTCAGACCATACGCTCATAAATTACAAGATTGGGTCCGTTCCTCTGGGTTTGCGTTTCTTATCTTAAGCTTTTTAGCAGCCTTGAGAAACAGATGGACAGATTGTGATAATGAGAGACCGAGAGACCGATACTTTGAGCGAAAGAGAGGAAGGCTAATCTATTTTGTTCCAGAGAACATGAGCCAAACTGTGGAGGGTCATTATGGGATAGGGATTGCCTTTCATTTTGACAACTCAGTGCCAACAGACTTATATAGTATGATTTGGCTTGAAGAAAAGCTACATTTAAGGGATAGTTCGGTCGAAAATGATATTAAACCCATGATTTACTCACCCCCAAGCTGTCCGAGTTGCATATGTCCATCTTTTTTCAGACAAACACATTTTCGGATATTTTAGAAAATAATTTAATGTAATGTTAGGGGGTCCACCCATAGTCCACGACCTTCAAGTCCAAAAAAAGTGCGTCCATTCTTCACAAATTAAATCCAAACGGCTCCAGGATGATAAACAAAGGTCTTCTGAGGGTAATCCGCGCGGTGTTGTTGTAGAAATATCCATATTTAAAACTTTATTAACGAAAATAAATACCTTCCGGTAGCGCCGCCATCTTAGACTCCTCTGTATTCAGGAGAGAGTATTAGCGTAGTGTACGCACTTTTCTTAGTGACGTATGACAAATTCGGTGGGCGGGGGCACAGAGCAGCAGCAGAGTAGCCTCCATAGGCTGCGTAAGCTCTCATCCTGAATGCGGACGCGACTAAGATGGCGGCGCTACCGGAAGGTATTTATTTTCGTTAATAAAGTTTTAAGTATGGATATTTTTACAACAACACCGCGCGGATTACCCTCAGAAGACCTTTGTTTTTATCATCCTGGAGCCGTTTGGATTTAATTTGTGAAGAATGGACGCACTTTTTTTGGACTTGAAGGTCGTGGACCCCGTAACATTACATTTAATCAACTGAAAGATCTAAAACATTTTCTAAAATATCCAAAAATGTGTTTGTCTGAAAAACGATGAACATATGCAACTCGGACAGCTTGAGGGTGAGTAAATCATGGGTTTAATATCATTTTTGGCCGAACTATCCATTTATGGATTTTGCATGTGCTTTTATCCAAAGCGACTTACATTGCATTCATGCTATGCAGTATGTGAATACCATGGGAGTCAAACCCATGAGTTTTGCGCTCCTAGCACATTGCTGTACCAAATGAGCTACATGAACATCAATAGCAGAGCAGCTATTCTAGATTCAACTATCCAAAAATATCCAAACACAACTTATGCTGGAACTAGCAGTGCTGGTGTTTTCAGTTTCATTCATACAGTTACACATCTATGAATGTGATGCATGAGATTTCCAAACGATTCAGACATTATTTATATCCTGGATTTGTCTGTTTAAAGTGAAGTAAACGGAGTTTTATTCCTCTGTAATGACTTTTTGTGTGAGTCTTGAGGGATTGTGAGATTTAAGTCGGTGTGTGTGTGTATTAAGGTTCATTTAGGAGATCTTCAGAGACACACATCTTACCTCAGGTGAGATGGGGCCGTGCTTGAATATCAGCTTAGAGCCAATTACATCTATGGGTTCCTCCTCACACACACACACACACACACACACACATTCCCCTCCAGACTGATTAATGCTGGGTAACACGCTGAGACACGACTGCAAAGTGGCCACTGAGGAACTAGGGATAAGACGTGTAAAAGAGAGACAAGATGAGATGAAACGCAAAAAGAAGCAGTTAAATGTGTTGTTTTTACTCTCATTGTTATTTGTGTGTAATGACTGGGAGTAAAGCATTATGCGTCTTCCAGTTACAGTTATGAAAGAAATATAAAAATTATAAAAAGCACACTCTAAACACAAATGGAGGTCGTTTCAAGCCATGGTTGGGGAAATTTGGGGAAATTGAGGTTGTTTCAAAATGTGGGGAAATGGAGGTCGTTTCAATCTATGGTAGGGTAAAATGTGGAGAAATGGAGGTTGATTCAAGCCATGTTTGGGTAAAATGTTGAGAAATGGAAGTTGTTTCAAGGCATAGTTGGGTAAAATGTGGAGAAATGGTGGTTGTTTCAAGCCACGATTCATGGTTGGGTAAAATATGGAGAAATTGAGGTTGTTTTAAGCCATGGTTGGGTAAAGTGTGGAGAAATGGAGTTTGTTTCAAGCCATGGTTGGGTAAAATGTGGAGAAATGAAGGTTGTTTCAAGCCATGGTTGGATAAAATATGGAGAAATGAAGGTTGTTTCAAGCCATGGTTGGATAAAATATGGAGAAATGAAGGTTGTTTCAAGCCATGGTTGGATAAAATATGGAGAAATGAAGGTTGTTTTAAGCCATGGTTGGGTAAAGTGTGGAGAAATGGAGTTTGTTTCAAGCCATGGTTGGGTAAAATGGAAGTTGTTTCAAGCCATGGTTGGGTAAAATGTGGAGAAATGAAGGTTGTTTCAAGCCATGGTTGGATAAAATATGGAGAAATGAAGGTTGTTTCAAGCCATGGTTGGGTAAAATGGAAGTTGTTTCAAGCCATGGTTGGATAAATATGGAGAAATTGAGGTTGTTTCAAGCCATGGTTGGGTAAAATGGAGGTTGTTTCAAGCCATGGTTGGATAAAATATGGAGAAATGAAGTTGTTTCAAGCCATGGTTGGGTAAAATGTGGAGAAATGAAGGTTGTTTCAAGCCATGGTTGGATAAAATATGGAGAAATGAAGGTTGTTTCAAGCCATGGTTGGGTAAAATGGAGGTTGTTTCAAGCCATGGTTGGGTAAAATGGAAGTTGTTTCAAGCCATGGTTGGATAAATATGGAGAAATTGAGGTTGTTTCAAGCCATGGTTGGGTAAAATGGAGGTTGTTTCAAGCCATGGTTGGAAAAAATATGGAGAAATGAAGGTTGTTTCAAGTAGAGGTGTGAATCTTCACTGGTTCCTCGATTCAATTCGATTCCGATTATTAAGTTAACGATTCGATTCAATTCGATGTTACGATGCATCATGATGCATCACGATGCATTGCATCCTTTTTTTTAATTACTGCACATTGCTACATTTATTTTGATGAATGTAAGAAGTCAGATACAGTATTTGAACTCCTTTGTATTTTGTTTTCTTCAAGAAGTATACTAAAGTATACTACTTAATAGGAAACAAGACAAACTTGTTCTGTAAACAGCAAACAACAGCAGCATTTAAAACTAAAACATTAGGAAAAACTAAAAGTGCATAATACTACTGTCAATTAAAGCATTATCAACACTTGCATTCTTTAGCAGCTCGGGGTGAAAACGGTTAACGTGGTTTCTTAGATTAGTGGTATTGCCTACATATTTTATTTGTGCATGGCAGGCTTTACACTAGAGCTGAAGATCTTTGCCCCAACCCGACGGGACCCGTCGGAACCCGACGGGCTCGGGCGGGTTCGGGCTTTATTTCTAACATTTTACACGGGCTCGGGGCGGGCTCGGGCTTCCGCTCCGGCTTTGTGAGGTAAATGAGCAGTCAAGTTCAGTAGCGCAGGACCGCGCTGAAGCCATTTATTTAATAATTTTCCTAATCAAAAACATGTAGTCTAATCTTGGTGAGTAAAGGTTTTTCAATGTATAACTAAATATTAATTGAGTCTTAAATACATAATTTAGACAAAGGATATAGACTAATGTTGGCAGTAATGGAGAGAAGTGCCGACGCAAATCCCACGGAGCCTTTCTCTTAATTTCGTTATTGCCAAATACCCATCTTAATTCAGAATGTATTATCTTAATTTAATTCGTTAAGAAATAATCTTTTTATTGGCCTATTTATAGTGTATTGCATAGGCATATTTAGAATGAGATGTTACAATGTTACAGATGACTTATTTTATTTCTTTGTTTCAACTTCAACTTTGCGTGTAGATAATTAGTAATGAATAAATAATGTTAAAACCTGTGTAAATTTCTCATTCTTTACAAAAGCTGTGTGTGTGCGCACATTTAAATAATGTCGTGCTGTAAACGGGTTCGGGCTTTTAAAAAGCTGTCAATCTAAATGTACGTTCGGATTCGGGCTGCATTATGTCGGGCTCCGGTCATTTCGGGCGTGTGTCTTGTCCAGTTCGTGCTTACCAGCATGTTCATAGAAGCCGAAATGAGCCCAGACATCGGCTTTTAAAATACCCGGTGCATTTTTTATCACTCGTTTCTCACAACCCTCTGCCATTTTTTCTACCGCCACATACCTGTACGCGACGAATGATGTAAGCAGGCTATAATCGATTATGGGTTATTACTGCATCGATGCAGAATCGTCCACCCCCGCATCGCGATGCATCGCACAATCGATTAATTGTGACACCCCTAGTTTCAAGCCATGGTTGGGTAAAATTGAGGTTGTTTCAAGCCATGGTTGGGTAAAATGGAGGTTGTTTCAAGCCATGGTTGGGTAAAATATGGAGAAATGGATGTTGTTTCAAGCCATGGTTGGATAAAATATGGAGAAATGGAGGTTGTTTCGAGCACGGTTGGGTAAAATGTGTAGAAATGGAGGTCTTTTTGAGCCACATTTGGGTAAAATGGGGAGAAATGGTGGTTGTGTCAAGCCACGGTTCATGGTTGGGTAAAATATGGAAAAATTGAGGTTATTTCGAGCCACGGTTGGGTAAAATGTGTAGAAATGGAGGTCTTTTTGAGCCACATTTGGGTAAAATGGGGAGAAATGGTGGTTGTGTCAAGCCACGGTTCATGGTTGGGTAAAATATGGAGAAATTGAGGTTATTTCGAGCCACGGTTGGGTAAAATGTGTAGAAATGGAGGTCTTTTTGAGCCACATTTGGGTAAAATGGGGAGAAATGGTGGACGTTTCCAGCCACGGTTCATGGTTGGGTAAAATATGGAGAAATGGAGGTTGTTTCGAGCCATGGTTGGGTAAAATGGGAAGAAATTGAGGTCATTTCGAGCAACGGTTGGGAAAAATGTGGAGAAATGGTGGTTGTTTCAAGCCACGGTTCATGGTTGGGTAAAATATGGAGAAATTGAGGTTGTTTCAAGCCATGGTTGGGTAAGATGTGTAGAAATTGAGGTCTTTTTGAGCCACATTTGGGTAAAATGGGGAGAAATGGTGGTTGTGTCAAGCCACGGTTCATGGTTGGGTAAAATATGGAGAAATTGAGGTTATTTCGAGCCACGGTTGGGTAAAATGTGTAGAAATGGAGGTCTTTTTGAGCCACATTTGGGTAAAATGGGGAGAAATGGTGGTTGTGTCAAGCCACGGTTCATGGTTGGGTAAAATATGGAGAAATTGAGGTTATTTCGAGCCACGGTTGGGTAAAATGTGTAGAAATTGAGGTCATTTCGAGCAACGGTTGGGAAAAATGTGGAGAAATGGTGGTTGTGTCAAGCCACGGTTCATGGTTGGGTAAAATATGGAGAAATTGAGGTTGTTTCAAGCCATGGTTGGGTAAGATGTGGGGAAATGGAGGTGATTTCAAGTCATGGTTGGGTAAAATATAAAGAAATTAAGGTTGTTTCAAGCCATGGTTGGATAAAATATGGAGAAATGGATGTTGTTTCAAGCCATGGTTGGATAAAATATAAAGAAGTTAAGGTTGTTTCAAGCCATGGTTGGATAAAATATGGAGAAATGAAGGTTGTTTCAAGCCATGGTTGGGTAAAATTGAGGTTGTTTCAAGCCATGGTTGGGTAAGATGTGGAGAAATTGAGGTTATTTCGAGCCACGGTTGGGTAAAATGTGTAGAAATGGAGGTCGTTTCGAGCCACGTTTGGATAAAATGTGGAGAAATTGAGGTTGTTTCGAGCCACGGTTGGGTAAAATGTGTAGAAATGGAGGTCTTTTTGAGCCACATTTGGGTAAAATGGGGAGAAATGGTGGTTGTGTCAAGCCACGGTTCATGGTTGGGTAAAATATGGAGAAATTGAGGTTATTTCGAGCCACGGTTGGGTAAAATGTGTAGAAATTGAGGTCATTTCGAGCAACGGTTGGGAAAAATGTGGAGAAATGGTGGTTGTGTCAAGCCACGGTTCATGGTTGGGTAAAATATGGAGAAATTGAGGTTGTTTCAAGCCATGGTTGGGTAAGATGTGGGGAAATGGAGGTGATTTCGAGCAACGGTTGGGAAAAATGTGGAGAAATGGTGGTTGTGTCAAGCCACGGTTCATGGTTGGGTAAAATATGGAGAAATTGAGGTTGTTTCAAGCCATGGTTGGGTAAGATGTGGGGAAATGGAGGTGATTTCAAGTCATGGTTGGGTAAAATATAAAGAAATTAAGGTTGTTTCAAGCCATGGTTGGATAAAATATGGAGAAATGGATGTTGTTTCAAGCCATGGTTGGATAAAATATAAAGAAGTTAAGGTTATTTCAAGCCATGGTTGGATAAAATATGGAGAAATGAAGGTTGTTTCAAGCCATGGTTGGGTAAAATTGAGGTTGTTTCAAGCCATGGTTGGGTAAGATGTGGAGAAATTGAGGTTATTTCGAGCCACGGTTGGGTAAAATGTGTAGAAATGGAGGTCGTTTCGAGCCACGTTTGGATAAAATGTGGAGAAATTGAGGTTGTTTCGAGCCACGGTTGGGTAAAATGTGGAGAAATGGTGGTTGTTTCGAGCCACATTTGGGTAAAATGGGGAGAAATGGTGGTTGTGTCAAGCCACGGTTCATGGTTGGGTAAAATATGGAGAAATTGAGGTTATTTCGAGCCACGGTTGGGTAAAATGTGTAGAAATTGAGGTCGTTTCGAGCCACGTTTGGATAAAATGTGGAGAAATTGAGGTTGTTTCGAGCCACGGTTGGGTAAAATGGGAAGAAATGGTGGTCGTTTCGAGCCACGTTTGGGTAAAATGGGGAGAAATGGTGGTCGTTTCCAGCCACGGTTCATGGTTGGGTAAAATATGGAGAAATGGAGGTTTTTTCGAGCCACGGTTGGGTAAAATGGGAAGAAATGGAGGTCATTTCGAGCAACGGTTGGGAAAAATGTGGAGAAATGGTGGTTGTTTCAAGCCACGGTTCATGGTTGGGTAAGATATGGAGAAATTGAGGTTATTTCGAGCCACGGTTGGGTAAAATGTGTAGAAATGGAGGTCGTTTCGAGCCACGTTTGGATAAAATGTGGAGAAATTGAGGTTGTTTCTAGCCACGGTTGAGTAAAATGTGTAGAAATGGAGGTCGTTTTGAGCCACGTTTGGGTAAAATGGGGAGAAATGGTGGTCGTTTCCAGCCACGGTTCATGGTTGGGGAAAATATGGAGAAATGGAGGTTATTTCGAGCCACGGTTGGGTAGAATGTGTAGAAATGGAGGTCTTTTTGAGCCACATTTGGGTAAAATGGGGAGAAATGTGGTTGTGTCAAGCCACGGTTCATGGTTGGGTAAAATATGGAGAAATTAAGGTTGTTTTAAGCCATGGTTGGGTAAAGTGTGGAGAAATGGAGTTTGTTTCAAGCCATGGTTGCATAAAATATGGAGAAATGGAGGTTGTTTCAAGCCATGGTTGGGTAAAATGTGTAGAAATGGAGGTCGTTTTGAGCCACGTTTGGGTAAAATGGGGAGAAATGTGGTTGTGTCAAGCTACGGTTCATGGTTGGGTAAAATATGGAGAAATTAAGGTTGTTTTAAGCCATGGTTGGGTAAAGTGTGGAGAAACGGAGTTTGTTTCAAGCCATGGTTGCATAAAATATGAAGAAATGGAGGTTGTTTCAAGCCATGGTTGGGTAAAATATTTATTGTAGACCCAGCAGTTTGGTTTTTCCATGGGTTGACACAACCCAGCATTTCTTAAAGGGGACAAATCATGAAAATCTGAGTTGTTTCATATTTTTTAATGCTACAATTGGGTTCCCAGTGCTTCTATCAACCTAAAAAATGTGAGAAAGATCAACCCAGTAACTTAGTTTTGGTAAACCATTCTCTTCAAGCAATAAAAAATAGCTCATTGAAATTTGGCTCCCCTTGTGATGTCAGAAGGGGATAATACTGACCAAAACATTGCCATTTAGTGCAGAGATCAGCTCATTTGCATTTTAAACGACACATTTTTGCTCACACCTACAAAGTGGCAATTTTAACATGTTATATTAAATTATCTATATGATATTTTGAGCTACTTCACCTACGTACTCTGGGGACACCAAATATTTATTTGACATCTTAAAAAAGTCTTGAAATGTCCCATTTAAAGGGCATAAACAAATTCAGTATCTCTTATTCGCGTCTCAAGGCGTTTGGCTGAAATATCAGATATCTGTCCTGGCCTTTGGAGAGGGAGAGGAGATGATGAAGATCAGCTTGACCAAAAATAAGTTGAATAAATAAATAAATAGGCTTTGACTTGCAAATATCAGTTCTGGTGTATCTGAATCTTTCTGTGTGTGGTCTGAACAACAAAATTTTACATATATATATTTTTACAAATAAACCAATGGGAACTTTCTATGGTTTGAGATCCAATTCTAATTTGATTTTAAAAATGCATCTAAGATTGTATTTCAATTAATTTTATCTTCATTCAGGATGACGTGTCATTTTTCTCTCTGGATATCGGATACACGTGTGTTGAATCTCTGTTTGTTTAATGGTCTGACTAGTTGCCAAACTGAACTCTGGAACAAATACCTTGTCAAAAAGGTACTAAAGATAAAACACATTTGGGTTTGTCCATATTTGACCCAACCATGGGTTAAAAACAACCCAGCATCTTTACAGTGTGGTAAAATAATAAAAGCTGGGCTGAACCCCAATTCTGCTACCCAACGGCAGAGATAAATGTGTTTATTCTACAAGAGAAACTGCAAGATAAATAAAAAAATGTCAAAACTCAATGGTCCAGAAACGTCCCAAAATTTCCTGAGTTAGATAAATATTGTCTAGAATAGACCACACCGAAGGTCTAATCATGATAAATGACCCTCCAGGTAACTTTTCCGCTCTGTATCTGAGAGAGGACTTTGAATTCAATAGATGAAAAAGAAAGAGGTCACTGATTTATTTCTTAGTTAGTAAGAGAAGAAGTGTCCTCCTGCCGCTCACGGACTTAAAACAGATTGTCACTCAACTTAGCCAGCTGGTACTTTCCTATTACAGGCAAGAAATCCTTATATTACTTGATCACACTTCATGTTCTGGAAGACAGGATAGACTTCCCCTGCCGATATCAGCTTATCCAGCTCAGCATTACAGTTTCTTCAGACTCTATAAAAGGACTGCATTTTGACCCGTCTGTGCTCTTGAACACAGCTTACCAAAAACAGATTACATTTACATTTATGCATCCAAACTATACATTTTTATCAGTATGTGTGTTCCCTCCAGGTACAGCTCTTGATATCACAATGCTTTGTAAGGTTTGGTCTGAGTTTTCTCTGGGTTCAAGAAAATGCACCGGTCTGGATGTGTTAATGAAGCCCACCAGAAACTCTCTGACACAATGACCTTTAGGACATCTTCGATTTCCTGAGGGTACGGTTAATTTTGTCTGAAGGTGACCTTCCTGGTCAAATAAAGCCAAATGAAACAATAAAGGTTTGCTTTTATGTAGCTTGACTCTTAGCACAGAGCTGGCAATGTCAAGGTCTTGATTTTGATTGACGACTTACACATTGAATACATTTAAATACATTGAAAACATTTCTTACTACTAGTTTGTGTCTTGGCTTCTAGAATTTAAAAAAATATTAAAATCAAGATTAATTTATTTGAGAAGCAAAATGACCTATGAAAAAATATCAAAAGTAAGTTTCTGCTTAACTCATTCCCCGCCAGCCATTTTTTGAAAAGTTGCCCGACAGCATTTTTTTGTGATTTTCGTAAACGTTTCACAAAATGTCTTCAAGGACAATTTTCTTCTAAAAATGTATAAACATACAAATATATCAAATGAAAGAACAGACCCTCTGCTTTAAAACAAACAATGAACAAAGAAACAAAATGGCGAAAAAAAACCCATTTCATCCTATCTATATTTTTTCTCTGCTTATAAACTCTTAAATATGGGTATTTTTCTTTAAAAATATTTTTTTAGCAAAAAGCTAAAATAAATGCATTTTTTGTGAAAGAATTTTGTTAGAGATCAGATTCAGAACGATTATCAAAATACACATGGAGTTTAAGATTAATAAATAACATTTTGACTTCAGTTTTTTCAAAAATTGGGTTACCATCTTGTGGATAGTTGCGGTATTGCAGATTAACACAAAAAATGATCAGAAACATGTTTTTTATGCAAAAAAATTCTCTTAATTAACTAGATAACTCGTCAATGGCGGGGAAAGAGTTAAAATAAGACATGGGGTGAAAAATAACATTCAGTTGAAGTTTTACCTCTGTACTTAATTTAAGTTTATTTTGATTGTGTAATTGTTTTAATATTTGTACTGTACAACACAACAAAAACACTCTAAGGGCGTATTCACACCACTGCAAAAATTTGGTTTGTTTGACTATCGCTGTGTACCGTACCAAGCATGGGCTGTAAAGAAAGATGGACGACGAATCTCCATAGACTTCCATTAAAAAATGGAAGCCAAAATATCCCAAAAATGACTGGTGACATCTTGCGCCAATGATGTCATTTGCAGTAGTGATCATGAGGTGGATCCGTAGTATCATGGCCCCGCCCATTTTCCCATATAACTCAATCACAAACACACAAATTAAGTCATCACACATCGTTTTAATAGCCTTTAACAATCAACTTAAACTAAAAGTCACCTTGCAATGTGATTTTAATTATAAATTGAGTTTTAAGTTTTGCATGTTATATAAGATTTAGAAGGGACATTTTACAAGACTTTTTTAAGATGTCAAATAAATCTTTGGTGTTTCCAGAGTACATATGTGAAGGTTTAGCTCAAAATAGCATATAGATAATTTATTATAACATGTTAAAATTGCCATTTGGTAGGTGTGAGCAAAAATGTGCAATTTGTGGGTGTGTCCTTTAAAATGCAAATGAGCTGATCTCTGCACTAAATGGCAGTGTCGTGGTTGGATAGTGCAGATTAAGGGGCGGTATTATCCCCTTATGACATCACAAGGGGAGCCAAATTTCAATGACCTATCTGTTAACATGCTTGCAGAGAATGGTTTACCAAAACTAAGTTACTGTGTTGATCGTTTTTACATTTTCTATTGATAGAAGCACTGGGGACCCAATTATAGCACTTAAACATGAAAAAAGTCAGATTTTTTATGATATATCCCATTTAAATTCTGTATGTTGACATTTAAATAAAGTCCTCTTGTTTATAGACTATATATGTAGAATCGAGTCACAGTTTTTGCTAATTCACATTCGTCTATTGAACTGTTGCTCTGCAGAGCCGCTATTCCCTCCTTCATCAGCATTTTAACTGAATCTTTAGGCAACTCACAGTCCAGAAAAATCCATTATTACCCCATTGGAACTTTTCAATTTTCTCTACTGTATTAGCAAGTTCACCTCAGACCTCACAGCTCGATTCTCGTAACTGAATCCTATATATCATTCCTGCCACCTTTTACTTGAGTCTAAATGAATGCAGTTTCATTTGCCTTTTTATAGCCTACTTTTTTAGTACCAGTTCCTCATTAGTGATACTTGCTGTTCTTGTTACCTGCCTTTTCTGTGCTGTTTTCCATTTCTGCATATTTATTCCCATTATAGCGCCTCCATTATGGCTACCTTGAGGATTCTGGAAACATTATGCTGTATTAATGCACTAGATGCCTTATTTAAACCTTGAATGTGCTCAAGGTGGTGTTACGTTGAGTGCCCATTTGGCCTCCATTCTCGAGGCATGAATGTATTTCCAAACATTATAGATATAAACAAGACGGCCCAGCTCTATAGTGACAGAGGAAATGCGTTTCCATCGCATCCAAAACATTCATGTGACCCTGCCTGTGAAATCAAGGGTAAAGTCTTATAATCTAATTATGAAATTAGGAGCATCAACGTTTGATTTCAATCATCGAGGATCCAAACAGGGATGAATATAGAAGCCACCAAACACTTCTATGTTTTCCCTATAAGTAATTACACAAATAAAGTATGGTGGCACAAAATAAAACATGGCGATTTCGGATTCAAGCGGATTCAAAATGAGAACTATATTGTATGGCGGAAGAGCACTTGCGACCCCAGGCGCAGTAATATTGACGGAAGTTTGAGCGAAAGGGGGAGGAGTCAGGAGTGATGATGTTACTGCGCGGCGAGGTCGAAGTGCTGCAAACTAAGTGCTCTTCCGCCATACAATATAGTTCTTATTTTTATTGGCTTTAAAAATCGCCACGTTTTATTTTGTGCCACCAGACTTACTCGTGTAACTATGTACCAGTCTTTAAATAGGGCTTCTAAATTCATCACTGTTTGGATCCTAAGAAATGAATGTGGCTAGGCTAGATGCTAACACATTCACGATGCGCTGTACAAAGATTAAGTGCACACATTGAAAAAAGATTGGTATGTACAGGTATTAAAGGAAAAGTCTACTCTTTTGCCATATTAAACTATGTTATTACCTCAACCTAGACGAATTAATACAAACCTATCTTTTTTCAATGCGTGCACTGTACAGCGCGTTATGAATGTGTTAGCATTTAGCCTAGCCCCATTCATTCCTATGGTACCAAAAAAAAGTTTTATTTTGTGGCACCATACTGTACTTACTAGTATAACTCCTCATGTAACAGTCTTTAAATAGGGAAAACACGGAAGTGTTTGGTGGCTTCCCTGTTTGGTACCATAGGAATGAATGGGGCTAGGCTAAATGCTAACACATTCATGACGCGCTGTACAGTGCACGCATTGAAAAAAGTATGTATTAATTCGTCTAAGTTGAGGTAATAACATAGTTTAATATGACAAAAAGGTAGACTATTCCTTTAATTCGTCTAAGTTGAGGTAAGAACATGGTAAAATATTGAAAAACTGTGGTGTTTTCCTTTTAAGCTTTCTTTTATATTAGCAACTGCCATTTTAAAGGCATTTTTTTTAGAGTTTAGCTGTGTTATTAAGATTTGTTTTTAGGTTATAACTTTCTTAGTTGTCCCTGCAATAAAATTGTCCCAAACTGTAAAAATTGTGTACTGTTGCAGCCCTAGAGGAATCCTTCTTCATTTACTACAGCCTGCTGTGATTCAATTTGGCAATGTCAGCAAACCCAGTTCCTGGTCGAATATGTAGAAAAGTTGTTGGAAAAACAAACTTATTACCGTTGTTGCAGTTTCGTTTTTGGTGCCATTAAAGTGATAAAAATCCCAACTTTCACCTTCATCGAGGCAACCCAAAGCAACATTTCTAATTGCTCCGTAACCTTTCCATGCTTCAATAATTCATTAAAACAAGCTTAATTTTTCCAGTGGTCATTTAAAAGAGTGATCGCTCCCTCCAGACCGACAAGTACATTACTTTTGTACACAAGTGAAGAATAACAAAGCCATTTGCAACAATTATACACACTTACTAATGCAGTTAGAAGACTGTATTATTGAGCCAGTCACCCAAGGGGTCGACAATATACGGTCAGTTGACAACTTCGGCAGACACGTAACCAAATTTTCCCGTTCTGCATATACCCATGGGGCTACTTTGCGGCCGTCTCACCACATTAGTTTGTCCAAACCGCAATAAAGCGCTAGTAAAAGTGAACAAAGGCTCGGAGGCCAGTGCCAATGAGTTTTCATAGGAGGGGAAACGAAAAGGTACATAAATGCCCCGAAATTACACACCTGTGTGTGTTTTGGCTTCATGTGTAACATGGAGTCATGGTTAATTTCCTCTGTGGCTCTCGTGCAAGCATAAAGTGACCACAAGGCATATGTTCTGACTAATACCCAAGGAATAGCACTCAGCCAGGAGATCCAAACGGGAAGCACTGAACCCTTTCTTGTTAGTCTATTTTGGTTCCTTCAGGCTTTCATGAGACTCCCTGCTGTTCATCCTTATGGCTACTGGAGACTTCCATCAGTCTGCAACTTTTAACGGTCTCAGTATTTGATGCCTTATGTTGTGTATTGAAAGTAATATAAAAACATGTTTTCCATCACAGATGAGTGTTCTGTACGGAAGGGCGGTTGCAGTCACGAGTGCGCCGTAGCGCCGGGTAAAGGGGTGACGTGTTCCTGTCCGCCGGGGTTCCAGCTCGCCTCAGACGGACGCACCTGCGAGGTGCTGGATTATTGTACCAAGCACTTACGATGCAGTCAGGTGTGCGAACAACATAAGAACACTGTGAAATGCTCCTGCTATCCAGGCTGGAGTCTGGGACCTGATGGAGACAGCTGCCACAGCACAGGTAATGCAAAGTAGTACGTATCTGATATGTTGTAAAGGTTAGCTAAATGTTAATTAACATGAAAACATTTTTTTTTTTGCTTTCGCAATGCACGGTCTTATGAGATTTTATGGAGTTCATTGTTGAAATCTCTTCAGAATATCTAGACCAATCAAGTCTTGTCAATGAAGTGAAATAGGTTGTGAATGCTGCTCATGTTGACTTGGACAATTTGGATTTTTAAAACGAATGTTAAACACCCTAGCAACCAGGTGAAACACCTTAGCAACGCCTACAAGTAGTAACCAGGTGAAACACCTTAGCAATGCAACCTGATCTAAAGAATTTCCGTGGTATTGTCACTAAATATTTAGCACATTTTTCTGTGGCCGTACCACGGACTTTCTTTTCCATGTCATTGTCACGTAGTTGTTACTCAAATGTTTTGTCCTATTTTCTTACCATTGTTGCTTCGGTTTAGGGTTATATGTACATAAACGACATCCTTACCCAAACCCAACTGTAACTCTAACGCCAGGCGACAATGGGTTAAAAATCAAACAAATAAAAGAATAAATAAAAAAATAGTATAAACCAATACTTAAAGTGACATCCTAACGCAAACACCAAATCTAACCCTAAACCGAGGCAACAATGGTTTGAAAATAGGAAAAAGCAGTTGAGTAACCAATCCGTGACAATGACACGGAAAAGAAAGTCAGTTGTACTGCCACGAAAAAATGCGGAGATTTGTGACAATGCCACTGGAAAATTAGATAAATATTCCGTGACTATACTACAGAACTTTGTGAGATCATGTTGAGCAATGCCAGCTTCTGGAACCTACCATGCTTTGCAACCAGGTGAAGCACCCTAGCAGCCAGGTGAAACACCTTAGCAATGCCTAGCAATCTGGTGAAACACCTTAGAAATGTCTACAGTAGCAATCAGGTGAAACACCTTAGCAATGCCTAGCAATCTGGTGAAACTCCTTAGCAATGTCTACAGTAGCAACCAGGTGAAACACCTTAGCAACGCCTAGCAACCAGGTAAAACACACTAGCAACCAGGTGAACCGCTAAAGCAAAGCCTAGAAGTCTGGTGAAACAGCTTAGCAATGCCTACAGTAGCAACCAAGTGAAACACCTTAGCAACGCCTAGCAATCAGGTGAAAACACTCTAGCAACACCTACAGTAGCAACCAGGTGAAACACCTTAGCAACACCTACAGTAGCAACCAGGTAAAACACCTTAGCAACACCTACAGTAGCAACCAGGTGAAACACCTTAGCAATGCCTAGCAACCTGGTGAAACACCTTCGCAATGTCTACAGTAGCAACCAGGTAAAACACCTTAGCAACGCCTACAGTAGCAACCAGGTGAAATACCTTAGCAACGCATAGCAACCAGGTAAAAATACCCTAGCAAACTGGTGAAACACCTTATCAACGCCTACAGTAGCAACTTGGTGAAACACCTTAGCAACACCTACAGTAGCAACCAGGTAAAACACCTTAGCAACACCTACAGTAGCAACCAGGTGAAACACCTTAGCAATGCCTAGCAACCTGGTGAAACACCTTCGCAATGTCTACAGTAGCAACCAGGTAAAACACATTAGCAACGCCTACAGTAGCAACCAGGTGAAACACCTTAGCAACGCCTAGCAACCAGGTAAAAACACCCTAGCAAACTGGTGAAACACCTTAGCAACGCCTACAGTAGCAACCTGGTGAAACACCGTAGCAATGCCTAGCAATCTGGTAGAACACCTTAGCAACATCTACAGTAGCAACCAGGTAAAACACATTAGCAACCAGGTGAAACACCTTAGCAACATCTACAGTAGCAACCAGGTGAAACACCTTAGCAACGCCTAGCAACCAGGTAAAAACACCCTAGCAACCAGGTGAAACACCTTAGCAACGCCTACAGTAGCAGCCAGGTGAAACACCTTAGCAACGCCTACAGTAGCAACCAGGTGAAAACCTTAGCAATGCCTAGCAATCTGGTGAAACACCTTCGCAAAGTCTACAGTAGCAACCAGGTGAAACACCTTAGCAACGCCTAGCAACCAGGTAAAACACACTATCAACCAGGTGAACCGCCATAGCAAAGCCAATAAGTCTGGTGAAACAGCTTAGCAATGCCTACAGTAGCAACCAAGTGAAACACCTTAGCATCGCCTAGCAACCAGGAATAAACACCCTAGCAACCAGGTGAAACACCATAGCAACGCCTACAGTAGCAACCAGGTGAAACACCTTAGCAACGCCTAGCAACCAGGTAAAAACACCCTAGCAACCAGGTGAAACACCTTAGCAACGCCTACAGTAGCAGCCAGGTGAAACACCTTAGCAACGCCTACAGTAGCAACCAGGTGAAACACCATAGCAATGCCTAGCAATCTGGTAGAACACCTTAGCAACATCTACAGTAGCAACCAGGTAAAACACATTAGCAACCAGGTGAAACACCTTAGCAACATCTACAGTAGCAACCAGGTGAAACACCTTAGCAACGCCTAGCAACCAGGTAAAAACACCCTAGCAACCAGGTGAAACACCTTAGCAACGCCTACAGTAGCAGCCAGGTGAAACACCTTAGCAACGCCTACAGTAGCAACCAGGTGAAACACCTTAGCAATGCCTAGCAATCTGGTGAAACACCTTCGCAAAGTCTACAGTAGCAACCAGGTGAAACACCTTAGCAACGCCTAGCAACCAGGTAAAACACACTATCAACCAGGTGAACCGCCATAGCAAAGCCAATAAGTCTGGTGAAACAGCTTAGCAATGCCTACAGTAGCAACCAAGTGAAACACCTTAGCATCGCCTAGCAACCAGGAATAAACACCCTAGCAACCAGGTGAAACACCATAGCAACGCCTACAGTAGCAACCAGGTTAAAACACCCTAGCAACCAAGTGAAACACCCTAGCAATCAGGTAAAACATCATAGCAATGCCAGCTTCTAGGGCCTAGCATGCTTAGCAGCCAGGTGAAGCACCATAACAACCAGGTGAAACATCTTAGCAATGCCTAGCAATCTGGTGAAACACCTTAGAAATGTCTACAGTAGCAACCAGGTGAAACACCTTAGCAACAAGGTGAAATCCCAAGCAGGACTGATACAAGAACAAGGGTGACACTAGGATTACGATCTGCTCTCGTCCCCCATGTGCCTTTGAGGAGGCTATTAGCCTCAGGTTGCTTTGGGGAGCTGACTGACCCTACAGTTTCTGTACTGTAAATACACGTCTCTTAAAGAGAGAGTTCACCCAAAAATGAAAATTCTGTCTGTATACATTTCTTTGTTCTGATGAACACGAAAGAAGATATTTTGAGGAAAGTTTGTAACCAAACCGATCAGTGGCCCCATTGACTTCAAAGGTAGGAAAAAAGAATACTATTGAAGTCAATGGGGCCTTGGTTAAGTTACAGACATTCTCCTCCTTCGAAATATCTTCCTTCGTGTTCATCAGAACAAATACATTTATACAGGTTTGTAACAACATGAAAGTGACAGAATTTTCAACTTTTGGGTAAACTTTCTCTTTAAATGACAAGTTCAGCTAACTTCCACAGTTCACATTTTGCTTGGTGAACAGTTAGCACCGTGTTTTTGCACAGTTTATATATTTGCTTTGTAGCGTTGGTATCGTTGCTTATATTTAGCCTACACGATGCGCATACCACATAATGTTTCAGAATCTATTTTTCCTCCTTCACCTGTGTTTTCAGGCCTAATGAACCCCTCCGGGACATTCTGATGAATTTAAAATGAAGCACGCTTTGATTTCGAAGGTGTAAAATGCATGTGCAATATTTCATATGAGTGTTTTGACTTCACGAATGCGTCAGAAAGCGACTGGGTTTCTCTTCATAGAAAGTCTACAGAGCTCTGCTTACAGTGCACCTTATCAGAAAAAATACGGATGTAAAAGAAAAACAGCTTCTATTTAAACACACCGCCCAACGCTGAACCTCTTTACTGAAGGCTGCCGAAATGCTTTCAGGTTGTGTCCGAGCCGAAATGGCCATGCAGCTGTAATTTATACAGAAAAATGTGTTTCTTCTGCAGTCACAGTATTGTAAAGACGTGTGCGGAGTGCTGAGGTTTGTTTATTTGAAATTCATTTGCACCAAATTTGTTTTATTACTCTCAATAAAATGACAAAAGGGTCACTGGGCCGCTACCCTTTTAAAAAATTACAACCAACAGGTGCATATTAGTACCTCGAAGACACATATTGGTACCTTAAAGGTACATATCTGTACATATTAGGACCTTTTTTAAAGGGTACCATCACAGTGGCAGCTTATGTACTGCACTATACATTTTTCTGAATGTGTAGTGAGCCTTAAACAAACTTAAAAAAGGGGTTTTGGTTTTTACTAAACCAATGATGTCATGCATTTAAATATTGCCCATTTTTATCCCTTCACAGGGTGTTTCAATGTTATCTCATGGAAATTTGTACGTATTTTATGACATGGCTAATTCGTAATAATTTGTATGATTTGCCTTTGCCCAGTCACGTTGAGGTTAGGGGCAAGGTTAGGAGTGGGTTTTCGTAATTGTTTTTTATGATAATTGTTTGTGCAATGTTTTTTTTTGTACGATTCACTTTGTATCATACATACGAATTCTTGTGAGGTCAGGCTTGGTGTTTATTCTTTTCTTTATCTTATTCTTTATATTTTGTTATGTTTCACATAACAAAAAGGGGATAGTTCAGCCAAAAATGTAACTTTATCATTATTTACTCACCCTCATGTCGTTTGGACCCCCAATGTCTCTCATTAGGTACGTTTACATGCAACCAATTAATCCGCTTGTAATAGTATTGATGGCTCAATCGTATTGAAAAGCCTTCATGTAAACACCTAATCAACACGATTGAGGTCGATCGGATGCAAATTTGGATCGTATTGAAGGGGGCGGTGTAGTCCGATCTGTGATTCGATCAGCAGGAGAAAAGTACGCATGTAAACGTGTGAATCGTACAATAGTGTTTCCTCAATCTGATGCAAACATACCTTGTGCACATGCGCAGAACATTTGTGCTTAGTTCACGTCTAATATTTACCTTTTATATCACAAAATTCCTGTCACAGAAACACGCAACAGCAAGACAGTGGCAACATGCATTATTAAAGGTGACATAGAATGATTGAACGGAGTATTTATCCTTGTTCTGTAATGTAACATGTAGACAAAAAAAATTTTGTTTGGGTCTGTAATGCCGTAGAAGCTTCTTAAAAACCTCTCTCAGATAGCTCTATTAGGGTGGGGGATTTTAAACAAGTGGTTTTGCACCTATTTGGCTCCCCCTACTGGCTTAACTTGCAGTCTCTTTAATGATTGGCTGACTTTGCTGCCACTCAAAAAATGTAGCCAATTATTTTAAAGTGGAGGGGCAGTGAGATGCCTGTGATGTCATAAGCATCAGTTTTTCAGATTGGGCTGTTTTCTGGCTGACATTTCTGAAAGAGGAATTTCTATGAGTATATATATATATATATATATATCCCAAGGGTTTTTTCCTCCTAGGCCTTTTTTTCTCCCGGCTAAAAAAAGTCTGGGTTTTTTTCCCCTAGGGGGTTTTTCAACCCGGGGAGTCAGCCTTCACTGGCTTAACTTAGCACCCTCTTCTATACGTTACATTAGTAATACGCTCGCTTATAATGTTGATTCATAGCCGCAATTCAGCTGCTTATGCTATCTGTTTTATATTAAGCTATCTGTCGATTTTTCTGTTTTTCCTTGCTTCTATTAATGTAAAGCTGCTTTGAAACATTTACCAATTGTGAAAAGCGCTATATAAATAAAATTGAATTGAATTAAATTTCAGAATGAATTTCATATTTTCAACGAGTCAACTTTAGAAAAAAAAAAATAAACGCTTTAAAGTTTTGCATGTTTTGAGATTTGTTTAATAAGGTACATTTTTATTGATTTACTTATAATGTCTTATGTTCTTTATATGTAGATCCTTTCGAGGCCTTCATCATATTTTCAATCAGGCACGAAATCCGACGCATTAACCTGCAAAGGGGCGACTACAGCCTGCTGGTCCCCGGTCTCCGAAACACCATTGCTTTGGATTTCCACTATAGCCAGAGTCTGCTGTACTGGACCGATGTGGTAGAAGACAAAATTTACCGCGGGAAGCTGTCTGACAGTGGAGGTATATTGAGTAACTACAATGTTTGACCAATTAGTCACTAGCACCATAGAAAAAATATGACGGTGGACACATAACAGTCAGTAACACGTAATCATGATAGTGATTATAAGTTCAATTCTACAGCATGGTGAGATTTTCCCGGCTCTTTAATCAGAGAAAGTGCAAAGTCACTGTACCAGTGTTAATATTTCAGCTTCGAAAGCCTCCAAGAATGTGTGAGAATTAATTTACACCCAGATCGCAAAGAAAGAATGTGGGAATTGCATTGTCTTTAGGACACATGCTAACATATCAGGGACTAAACCAGGGTCCGGAATTAACGCTTGTCAATTCCAAGTGAATAAAACTTTTTTCTGGTAACTAAAGAAATGAAGATTACATCACCACCATACTTTAAATCTCAATGTAGAAATGATTATCTTGCCAAATTTGCCTTCATGAATGTGTCGAGCTTTGCGTTGGCAGCACAAGAGTCATGGGTTCGATCCACTGATATGCACTGTAATAAATGTAAATGGAAGTTCATTTTTGGTCATTTAGTTCATTTTGGACCCTTTAGCTCGAAAGCAGCATAAGCTCTCATACAAAAACAAACTTTACCTTTGGTATCTCTTCAGGTGTCTCTGGCATCAAGGTGGTTGTCCAGCACGGATTGGCCACCCCCGAAGGACTCGCCGTGGATTGGATAGCGGGCAATCTTTACTGGATTGATAGTAACCTGGACCAGATCGAGGTGGCCAAGTTGAACGGCGACTTACGCACCACCCTTATCGCCGGGGGTATGGAGCACCCACGGGCCATAGCCGTGGATCCGGGCCAGGGGTTAGCATTGAGAAAAAGCCAAAAATCATTAGCATTTTCTAAATTACTCTTTAGCTTTAATGAACAAGTCTGGTGATTAATCGCTTCTTAAGGTTGTTTGCTGATAGTAATGAATGCATCTAATCACCCATAAATGAGGTTTTTAAACGATTTCCAGAAGGTTTATTACGATAGAATTGGGCCATTACACATTCTTACCTATTGTTCAGTTGCACTAATGGTGATGTTTTTAATGAAGATGTGCCACGTGAGAAGAAGCATTGAAATGTTTGCACGATTTCAACAGCGCTCTCTTCTGGACCGACTGGGACGCTACGTTTCCTCGCATCGAGGGCGCTTCGATGAGCGGCGAACGTCGGCACGTGGTCTACAAGGACATGGGCACGGGCGCCTGGCCTAATGGACTCACGCTGGATCACATGGAAAGGAGGATCGTGTGGACAGACGCTCGGTAAGATGCCTTTGCTTTTAGATATGTCAATTTTTTATGACATTGTTTTTGCGGGACAGTAAGAGAAAAGGATTTTAGAGAGATGGACAAATATTACAGGTCGAGTTGCAGTCCCTCCGGAACGTAGAGCGGTTGAAAATAAACTCCCGTTGAACGATTGATGTGATGGCTTTCCGAGTGAATGTCTAGCCGGATGCAATGACAGGTGGACGGATACTTTTATTATCAATTATTCTGTCCATCAAGTGTTTTTCTTTTTACATACTGTATGAGCATTGGAGCGATTGTGCTGACACATTTCTAAACTCGTGCAATCTATTGAGTTCAATTCTCGGTGTGCCCGGTGGCCCTGAATGCACTACAAATTAATATTCAGATAATGAGATTCTTGGACTTAATGAAGAATCTGATCAATTGTCTGCCTTCGATTCCCTCATTTCCGGCCCTGCTATATTCAGAACACACTTTTTTATCTCTCTTGCTCATTTTCAGTCTCTTTCTCTGTATCTCTTAATGGCATCTCATTCGGTTGAGCTTCTTTCAATGGTTTTTTCAGTTTTTAAAGTAATTCTCTCAATGGCTTTTACACTCTATGCATACTATTTGGAGAGCATGCACACCGTTAATACCGTTTACCGTAAACTGCTAGAGATGCCATTGACGGCATCTTCCATTTCATTCCTTACTGATGAAAGCTAGGATGCATATCTGAATTCACCTTGATGATGTCATCCAATAAGGAAAGTTGTTTCAGAGGCTCAGCAAGTTATTGAATTTAATCTTGAATTAATGTTTTAGGTCAATGCTGATATCAAAATGAAATTAAAATACTTTAATGATGACGATGGTGATTATGAAGATTATACTTCATCTTCCCGCAGGTCTGATGCTATATACTCCGCTCTGTACGACGGCACAGGCTTGATAGAAATTTTGCGGGGGCATGAGTTTCTGTCTCACCCGTTTGCCGTGTCTCTCTTCGGTGGCAACGTCTACTGGACCGACTGGAGGACCAACACGTTGACCAAAGCCAACAAGTGGACCGGTGCCAATGTGACCGTGATCCAAAGAACCAGTGCCCAGCCTTTCGACCTGGAGATTTACCATCCCAGCAGACAGCCACAGAGTAAGGAACCTTCAGCGTCTTATACAGTAGATAGATATGTCTAAAGCAGGGGTGGGCATGGAGGGCCACTGTCCTTCAAAGTTTAGCTCCAAAACTTATCAAACACACCTGAAAATCCTAATCAAAGGCTGCAGGATTACTTGGAAATGACATTCAGGTGGGTTTGGAGCTAAACTTTGCAGGACAGTGGCCCACCAGGACCAGGAATGCCCACCCCTGGTCTAAAGTATGCATATATACACCAATCAGCCATAACATTATGACTACCAGCCTAATATTGTGTATGTCAACTTGGAGGACAAGTGTAGTATGTGTTAGAAGAAGGAAAAATGGCCAAGCGTAAGGATCTAAGCGACTTTGGCAAGGGACAAATTGTGATGGCTAGACGACTGGGTTAGAGCATCTCCAAAACCTCATCTCTTGTGGATTGTTACTGGTATGCAATCATCAGTACCTATCAAAAGTGGTCCAAGGAAGGAAAAGCGACAAGGTCATGGGCGTGCCAAGGCTCGTTGATGCACATGAGGAGCGAAGGCTTGCCCGTGTGGTCCGATCCAACAGACGAGCTACTGTAGCTGATATTACTGAAAAAGTATTGAATTAAAGTATTTCAGATGAAATGCATATAGAAACCTTGTTAATGTTATGAATGGACCTGAAATCAGACTTGAAAACACAAAAGAACAGATATGGGACTTTTTTCCCCATATTTTTGAACTGCGGCACTGGCTAAACTATATAATAATAATAATATACTGAAAATGGTCATTTAAATACAAAGATTTAATATTATGAAACGTGGGACATCTTAAGATTGAAGGAAGTTGTGATGTTGAGTTAGCGCATACTGACCCGGTTTTGGCACATTCCCATTTCTCACTGGAAGATTTAATGGACTAATTGGTTGGAAAGCTGTTGTCGAGAAACCCCCTGTTACTCATGATTTCGATGTCTTTGATAAAGCACCCTTTATAAAAGTCAAAGTCAACCTACAAAATTTTGGGGGTGGCACATTGGCTCAACTATGTTGCCTCACAGCAAGAAGGTCCCCGGTCCGAGCCCCAGCTAGATCAGATTGCCTTTCTTTACTCCAGGTATTCCGGTTACAATTAGAACTTAGTACAAACAGTACAACATGTGTTGCTAAAGTTTAAAACATACGTTAAGGGGTTTGTTTACTCCCCCAGCTGTGATGGTAATTTTGTGTTGCGTTTAACAGCTGAATCCTAAACATTCAATCCCAGACTCCGTTCTACGTTTTCCAGCTCACATTTTATTGGCCTAATAGAATTAGCTCACCGCTTGGGCAACATTAAATGCGTAAAAGACGAGCCAAACTTGTCCAATTAATAAAACGCAATCGAATCAGCCCGTGATGGCTGTCCTGCATCTTTTCCCTCGAGTGAACATCTGTCTCCTGTCATCACTTTGAGTTTGGCATCGGCCTCCAAAGCAAAATTACACCCTTAATGGTGCTAAGAGACTCTTTGTTAACGGATGGCTCTGGATAAATGTTTATAATGTGCTGGCAGAAATATTCAGCAAAGGCCTTCAGATAGTGATTGATTGGCAGCTACGAACCTAAGTTTGGATGGATGCGGTACGAAGCTCTTCTGTGCTGCCGCAGATCTGAGCAGAGGGACTTTCATGAGACACTTGGGGTCTGTTTATCTTCTTTTGCGATGACTTCAATTGCAAACTATTCCTCAAAAGAAGACCTTGATGAGAAGTTGATAAAAGTGAATCTTTCATCTTTTAAAATTATTATATTTAGATGTCTCTTTTCTACCTTTGAAAAGCGTGTTTTGAAAATTACTTTGCAGGCATTCTGTGAAGTTTTGAAGCTTGTTTATATAGATTCAGATATTTGTTCAACCTTTTTTCATTCCCAGATCTGAAAACTTATATTTGATATATCAGAATTGGCAGAAAAGTAGCTGTTTTGGCATACTTATGTTGTTACTATGTAATAACTATGTAATTACTATGTAATAACATGAACATCATTTTAAAATGAGATGATTTCACTCAAGCAGTCAAGGATTCATTTATTATGTTGCGTCTCATGCCCCAAGCTTGCATTTTTAGCTATGTGCGTGTTTCTACAATCTCATTTTAAAGTGTGGAGGAACAACCTTGCTATGAGCAAGAACAGACCCTAGGATTGCTGGGATGGGAATATGGGGCCTAATTACTCAGCACGGCATCCACATATTCACTTGTTAAGCAGAGTACTTTTGGTTACAGGGGACTGCGTGTACCCATAAAAGATGCATACTATAATATTCCACCTAAAGCTGATTATAAATGACACATTGCCCTCGAAATTCAGCTTCATTTTTTAATGCTCTAAATAAGAAAAGTATCAACTATGTTTATTCGTTTTATAAGGGTGATCTTTTGCGACCCATTAAACAAAAATTGTAAATAAATCACTTTGGGAGTAAACTATTAGCCAGGAATCTAAAATAATCAACGCTATCTCACGACAATTCATACATATTTTACGAGTTTATGGCTAATTCGTATTAATTCATACGACCACATTCGTAAGTTTTGTACGATTAACCTTGACCCCTATGATGTTGGGGTAAGGGGTTCTGTTTTTTTTATGAGAGTCATACGTTTTTACACGATTAAGTTCGTATGAATTCATTAGCCAGCTCGTAAAATACGGACGAATTCTCGTGAGATCAGGCTGAAATAATAGCATGTAGGATGTGCTTTTTAGATTGTATTTTTATAAATATTTTGACTTCTCTCTTAGCTCCCAACCCATGTGATGGTAACCGAGCAAGAGGTCCGTGTTCTCACCTGTGTCTTCTAAATTACAATGGTAGCGCATCTTGCGCCTGTCCACATCTCATGAAACTCGCATCTAACAACCGAACCTGCCAAGGTAAGCTTGACCCATCCCGCTGGTTCCTAAACATCCCTTTATGTAAGAACACTATAATTCAAAAATAAAGATTATGCTTGGAAACATTTCAAACATTGTAATTTATATCATAGGGAGATATGAAAAAAGATGAATCCTAATATTTTTAAATGTGTGTGTGTGTGTGTGTGTGTGTGCGTGCGTGACTGTGTAACCTACACTGAAAAAAATGATTCATTCAATTTAATATTTTTTTAAGGTAAGTGGTTGCAATCAATTTATTTAAGCTACATTTAAACAACAAAAAAAAAATAGAAAGGCAAAACAAAACAAAAAACTTTTCTTTAAATGTAGCTTAAATAAATTGATTGCAACCACTAACCTTAAAAACATTTATTAAATTTAATGAATATTTTATATTTTTATTCAGTGTATAGGTCGTTTCATCGGACGCATGTGCGGTGACGCGATTGCACGTCTGGTCGGAACTTTACTTCCAGTTTCTGTTTGTTTAATGGTCTGACTAGTTGCTGAAACTGAACTCTTAAACAAATACCTCGTCGAAAATAACAAATGTTTTGGTTTCCTAGGTAATCTATGTGTTGTTTTATTTTACTTGTTATATAAATAAACTACTATAAAAGGTGTCAGGAATTTTCAGGAAGATGAACCCAGGCGCAGACATAGATTAACAACACAGGACTTTTTTGACAAAACAGGGGAAAAAACAGGAAAACAAAACCTACGAGGGGGCAAACAAAACAGGGTAAACACTAAATCAACACAAAACTTCACAATGATCAAACACTTAACATAAACTGGACTAGATCTTTTCTAATAACAAAGTATTCACAGAACGGAACAAAACAAACCCGTACAAGACACCAAACACAAGGACTTTAAATAGGGAAAACTTAATGACACACACCTGAAAAGAATCATGAGTAAGGGATCGGGGAAAAAGTGACGAGACCCGGGAAATGCATGGTCAGAATAAACCAATACTTAAACCACGCATGTCCCACATGAAACATTGTACTGTCAGAACCCTGCCATTCTGACTAGATCTAAATACAAACAAGGGTCTGGCAGGATCCTGACAAAAGGACTTTGTTGTTATTTATTTTTAGCGAGTTTACCGGAAGTCACGTGTTTTCCACGAAAGCCCCTTGTTAATGTTACTGCTTAAACCGCCTATATCATAGAAGTCAAGGCCAATACAAGTAAAAAGTAATGATGTTTAATTTTAATACAACAGCAAATAGTACACTGCAAAAAAATATTTTCAAGAAAAAAAATCTATTTTTGTCTTGTTTTCAGTAAAAATATCCAAAAATTCTAAAATTAAGATGCTTTTTTTAATGAGCAAAACAACACAAGAAAATAAGTCTAGTTTTTATCTAAAAAAACAAAAATATCAAATTTGGGGTAAGCCAAAAAATCTTGAAAAATTTTCTTGAACACTAAATTCAAGTTAAAATTAAGAAAACTTTGCTTATCCCATTGGCAGATTTTTTTTGCTTGTTTTATGCACAAAATCACTTACATTTGATATTTTTGGTCTTAAAACTAGACTTATTTTCTTGGGTCGTTTTTCTCATCAAGAAAAAGCATCTTAATTTAAGAATTTTTGGATATATTCACTGAAAACAAGACAAAAAAGTGTATGCTAATGAACACGCTGTTAAATGTAATAATTAAAGACAAATATTAACTTTAATAATTGAAATCAAAGCTTATGCTGAAGAATGCATAATGTAAAGTACTGAAAAATCCATTTATTTTTCTAAGTTATTATTCAAGTAAACAGTCAGTGATGATGTACAAATAATTAAACAAAGAACATAATTCATTTTCTCTTTTTTTGCTGTGCAAACCCAGCTCAAATCATTTTTTTAGCCATTTACTGTCTTCTACATAAAATCATCTTACATAATGTAAAGAGCATTGTGTGAGAACATAACCTTGATATCTTTAATACTGACTGAGTAAGGTCATGTCAAGGATTAAAGTAAATGTGAAATCTAACTTTGATGCTCATTATTAGATTATAAGACCTGGATTTCACAGACAGGATCACTCAAAAATTTTCATCACAGACATACATATGCATGCACTTATACGTGGGTCAGATACTAAGCACATGTATCAAATTGAGTCCGTACCCAACATTTTTACTGCAGATATACTCGGCAATATGCATTACAATCTACGTTTGTTCATAAAATGGGTGTTCTACAATTGAATGGGCCTGAACATAAAAGATAATGTCTGATATCGAAATAATTATAGTGGGTATCAAGAGACTTCTGTGACCTACCTAAACTCATTATAGACTGAAATGGAGATCTCTCTATAATGGCTGCCCCAGAGATCTCTTTAAAGGTCAACAAAGGAGAATTTACAGTATGACTCTTGTAAGTCAAAGATTTTTAAAGTGATGTCTTTTTTTAAGGGTACTGATTATATTGTATATGTTTAGCATATTTTTTTTTATGGGTGTTGAATTCCTACAAAACAATCCTGGGCTTTGCCAACTAATATCAGTTTACATTACATTTGCATTTACACATTTGGCAGACTGAAAGAGCATTCAATCTATACATTTTACCCACATCCTTTTGCGCTGCCAACGCAATGCTCTTCCATTTGAGCTCCATTTTCTTATTCTCAATAGGTGTTAAGAAATTCCTGCTGTACGCTCGGAGAACTGAAATCCGAGGAGTGGATATAGATAACCCGTACCTCAACATCATCACGGCCCTTACCGTACCCGACATCGATGATGTCACGGCGATGGATTATGATGCGGTAGATGAGAGGATTTATTGGGCCGATGTGAAGACCCGAACTATAAAACGGGCATTTATTAACGGAACCAAACTTGAAACGGTCATGTCTGGAGGTGGGTAGAGATGAACTACTTTATAAATCAAATTGCATTGTGCTACTTCATCCACTTCAGTTGATAGATGAGCCAGATGGATCTTTAACAATCCCTGCGGAAATGCAAAACTCCTAGTTAGCTTTATTGTTATTTTATTATTGCAATTTTTCCCGATTGTTCTGCAAGGGCTCACAATCAAGTGTCTTTCAGTAGCTCTGATCATGAGGTTTGTTTTATGAGTGTGCGTACTGTATGCAAATTATTCATCGGTGAAACGTCTGTTGTTTGTGTTTATAGACCTGTCCAACGTCCGTGGCCTTGCTATTGATTGGCTTTCCAGAAATATGTACTGGATGAGCTCGGACAATGATGAGACGCACATAAACGTCGCTCGCCTGGACGGATCTCTCAAAAGCACCGTCGTTCACGGCATGGATAAACCTAAGTGCCTCGTCTTACACCCATCCAAAGGGTAACGTAAACTATATTAACCCTAGGATAGCAGACGTTTTGAAGTGAAATGATAAATTGCTGTATACTATTTATATCGATATCATATTATCATCCTATTATTTTGATATCCAATCTAATTGCTTGTTTTCATTGAATCGTCACCTTTCGTTAGCCTCAAAGCTGCTTACGTACATCAGTTAAAAAACTAATTATTGAACAGATCTCTGTCTGTTTTCCACCATCGCAATTAACGGAAGTTATTAAAGTCATTTACTCAGAGTTGATTAAGACTGACAAATTGTTATAGCTATTCAAACTCCAAACTGGTCGTCAGCCAATCAGAAACTGGCATTTATCATACCCTTGTTTGGCTGGTCAATGACAGCTTCTTAATTAGCATGAATTATTATTCCAGACGTACAAGCCAATTAAAATCGGAGCCAGTCGCTGCCGTGGTCTACACAAGATGTAAATGCGCTAATCCGGTAGGCTGATCTTTACGTGTTTTGTTCAATTTAGTTTTCTTTGAGATGATCTATGCCCCCCACGTTACTCTTTTGTACCGGCTGTCTGATCTTTTGAGCTTCCGATCCAGTCGACATTTCTGAAAGTCGCTTGTCACAAAGGTTCGAGATTTATGAGGAAGATATAGACGGGCTTTATTTGATTGTTTTCTGACCTGCTGTGATACCGAAGATAAAGTTCTTTCATACCCCCCGGCCCTGACACGAGTCCCCGCACTTAAAGTGACAGAAAAGCATCCTTCATCTCTGAGACCCATCCATCTCTCTGAATGTATCTTGTTTGTTGTGTCCGACAGGAAGATGTTCTGGACGGATGGCAGCACCATAAACATGGCCAACATGGATGGCAGTAACATAAAGATTTTGCATCAGAACCAGAAAGAGCCAGTTGGTAAATTATCATAATGTGTATTCTGTATTATCAGAAAGGATTTTGTTTTAAAAGGCACTTGTAGGAAGTTTAAAGGGGACATATCATGAAAATCTGACTTTTTCCACGTTTATGTGCTAAAATTGGGTCCCCGGTGCTTTTATCAACCTAGAAAATGTGAAAAAGATCAACCCAGTATTGGTAAACAATTTTCTTCAAGCATGTGAAAAAATAGGTCATTGAAATTTGGCTCCTCTTGTGATGTCAGAAGGGGATAATACCGCCCCTTAATCTGCACTTTCCAACCACGGCACTGCCATTTAGTGCAGAGATCAGCTCATTTGCATATAAAAGGACACACCCAAAACGGCACATTTTTGCTCACACCTACAAAGTGTCAATTTTAACATGCAATAATAAATTATTTATATGATATTTTGAGCTAAAACTTCACATACGTATTCTTATTTTACATCTTAAAAAAGTATTGTGACATGTCCCCTTTAACCAAAAATATTGGATATAATGCTGCGTTCACACCAGCCGCGGTAGAGGCGTCAAGCGCGTGATTACAAATGTTAAGTCAATGTGAAGACACATTGACGCGCGTCTGAAGGTCTCACGGCGCGAATGATGCGAATTTCCACGTGAATGTCTCGATGACTAGAATTTCACGTGCCGCTTTCACGAGCGAATGAAGCGAGTCAACTCAAACTGTTCAAGCGGTAGACATTTTGATGCCTCAAATGGGGCTGGTGTGAACCCACCGTAACAAGATTGAGCACTCCTATTACTATAAATAGGAGACAATGCAACTCTCAATATGGCTGCTCTGGGGCCGAAAATCCCGCCTTCCAGTTTAAAGAACTTGATCAGTAATCAATAATAATAACAATAAATTATTTTCTTGGGGAGGGGAAGGCACTTGTCAACCTGTGCGCATGCGCAATATAAGCCTGGAGTATATTTTTTTTCGTATACGCAAACGTACGTGCACAGTCAAAAACACACAACCTTGCAGAGCATTGTTTATTTGACTCTTACGCATACATAGATGTTTGACGCATGCGTATTGCGACAAAATGCAATTCATCTCCTGAGCTACGTACTACATTTTCATGGACACGAATGTGCGACTGACGCGTATAAAGTATTCACGGTTACAAAAATACAGCAGTGCGCGCATACTATTTTGATAACGAAATTTGCATCACTGTGCGTAGACCCTTGGGTGTGTGTAAAACCTGAACTATACTTTTAGCTAATAGGGGTCATAGCGTGAAAATCTGTTTTCCATACACTGAAAAAAATGATTCATTGAATGTTATAAATTTTTTTAAGGTAAGTGGTTGCAATTAATTTATTTAACTCTTTCACCGCCAGCGTTTTTTAAAAAAGTTGCCAGTCAGCGCCAGCGTTTTTCATGATTTTCACCAAAGTTTAATGCCTTCCAGAAAATGTTCTTCTTTAAATATATAAACATACAATAGAACAAATGAAAGAACAGACCCTCTGCTTTCAAACAAAAAAAACCGTTTCATCCTACCTTTAGTGGTTCTTTTGCAATCAGCTTTTGAATATGGGTAGGTTTTTGCAAAAACACCACATTTTGAGCAAAAATCAGAGATAATTCCATTTTTGTGACGGACTTTTCATAGAGATCCCATTCAGAGCGATCTTTAAAACAGACACGGACATGCAGCCGCTTGCCATAGGGCAATACTTCCGGTTTAAAAAGTTGCAGAAGGGCGCCACCTGGTGGATAATAGCGGTATTGCGGAAAGACGGAAAATCTCGTCATTGGCGGGGAAGCGTTTTCTCCTAATTGACGAGATATCTCGTCAATGGCGGGGAAAGAGTTAAGCTACTTTTAAACAAAAGTTTTATAATTTACTTTACTAATCTTTTTTGTTTAAATGTAGCTTAAATAAATTGATTGCAACCACTCACCTTAAAAAAATTGATTAAATTCAATGAATCATTTTTTCAGTGTATTTATGTTCTATAATTGGGTCCCCAGTGCTTATTTCAACCTAGAAAACGTAAAAAAGTAACTTTGTTTTGACAATCCATTTTTGCAAGCATGTTAAAAAATATGTCGTTAAGATTTCGCCTGTTTTGTGAGGTAGGTAGTAAGGCAAATTACAATAACACTGCCCCTTAATCTGCCCTATCCAATCATGGCACTGCCATTTAGTGCAGAGAGAGAGGGAGGCTGTTTACACTTGGCATTAACATGCGTTTTCGTCGATCGGATCACAAGTGGACGACGTTAATGCCAGGTGTAAACGGTGTTCAAAACGTTTTGAGCTCGTCCACTTTCGACCACTTTCAACCACATCCAGAGGTAGTCGAAACCACTTTCGATCGGATCGCTTTGGAGTTGCGTAACGCATATGTGGTTGAATGTGTTCGAACAGCCACACGCGACCGCCTTCTCTCCGCCCATTTATCTAATCTGAGGTATTAAACACAAGTTTTACGTCTTTTTTTTACTTCTGGCGTGAACATACAGTGAACAGCGCTATTTTTAGCCTTTCATTGATAAAACTACTGCGGGTGTTCTCCGTAGTTTCGTTTTGAAAGTGTGAAAGTTGCGCGATCCTATTTCATCAATTGCGCTGAAAATTCAGAGAAAGCTCCAACATATAAATGTACAAAACACTGTGCATCATGTATACTTGCTTAACAAGCAGCAGACTTCGACATAATATTAGTTTGCGTCCATATAAACTCATAATTCATCCTGCTCACGTTTGAATGACAGCAGAGAGACTCGCCCACCGTCTCACAGACCACCCCCTCACAGTATTCAGGACAGAAGCGGTTGAAAGTGGACAAAAGAGACGGATTTAAATACCAGATGTAAACGTAATGTGTCTCTCTCGTCCACTTGTGATCCGATCAATGAAGACACATCTTAATACCAAGTGTAAACAGCCCCAGAGAGAGAGAAAGTAATTGACAGCATAATTGAGTTTCAATTGCAACAAACTACCATCATTGCGATCAGTGTTTGCATTTCTTCAGCTCATTTGCATTTTAAAGGACACACCCAAAAACGGCACATTTTTGCTCTGACCTACAAAATGGGAATTTCAACATGTTATAATACATTATCTGTGCGGTATTTTAAGCTAAAACTTCACATAAGCACTCTGGGGACACCAAAGATTTATTTTACATCTTTTAAAAAATTTCATTAAATGACCCCTTTAAGTAATAAAGTTACTGTACAGTTGATGTCAGGTTGAATTTTTGGTCAGATATATGTTGTCGAATTGTGATATTAGCACGTGATTTTATAGATATTCGTCTTTCGGTATTCAAGTAGATAGGACTTCAGACTTGCATGACTGAAATAACTGCGCTGGCCTTATGGCGCGACTTCCCTAAATAGACTTTGGTTATTACCTATATATTAAATTATCTATATTTTAGTTCGTTTATATGTCCGTTTGATGACCAACAATCATAAGGGGATACTAAAATATCAAAGGCAGGGATATACTGTAAATACCAGGGGAGGGGGTTAACCCCCCCTTGCCCCCTAGCAAATTGCACCCTGGTTAAACTGTATCTAAAGAAATCATCAGAAACATGGACATGTTTTTCTAAGCATCATATTACACATTTAAATATATAAATCATCATTTAATAAAGGGCACCAGTTACAGTAGTCTGTGTTTGGTACTTATGTAGTAATTTAATCTGAGATGTCGCCCAAGGTCTCATCGCAGCTCTTCGAAAGCATACTATTTCCTCTCTGACATACACATCGTATTAGTATGGCTTAAGTAGACTCTGTTATCATTAGGACATGAATGCTGGATTATTGTGAATGAAGAAAACGCATGAAAACAAACATCTCTTTGAATGCTAATAACGCCGTTGCTTGTTTGCCGTGGGGGTACTGCAGATATGAAATAACCAGAGCTGCGGTGTGTGTTGATAGTCAACAGATGAAACAATGTCCAATTTCTTTTTGTTCAAGTCAGCCGTGTCCATCTAGAAAATATCTCACTGCGAACGATTTTAATTACTGAATTTCTTAACCATAACACCATCACCATTGTTTTCAGGGCTTTCGATAGACTACTCGGCCAATAAGCTGTACTGGATCAGTTCTGGAAATGGAACCGTTAATCGGTGTAACTTGGATGGAAGTGGCCTAGATGTGATTGACGGCTTAAAGAAGGAACTACGGAAAGCTACCTCGCTGGCAGTGATGGGTGAGTAAAGCTGTTTTTTGGGGGGTGATTATCAGCGTTAGTTCAGTAAGGTTAATTGTACCAAGCAAATCAATAATGCTGATTAAATAAAGCAGTAAGAGACTTGGTGAAGCTTGGTGAGCGGGTAAACTCACTTTTTTAAGAATAATTGTGGGTGTGTTTTCATACAATGTGAATCAGTTGATACTCATTATTGTTTTTTTTTAAAGACATGAGATCACGAAAGAAAGAATCATATAGAAAACATAATGTTATACTATTTCTTATTTCGTTCCTCGAACCTGGTGCATAAATCTGTCAGTAAAATGTCCTGAGAGGAAAAGACGGCGAACATTTTTCATCATTGTGGATTGACGTTAATTTTAAGTTTAAGTGTAAAACAGCTGCTTTAAACCGGAGGATCATCAGCTTAATACATCGGTTCTGACTCCTGGCATCTGCTGTTCGAAGCGCCTCATGTCTTTCCCCTCACCTTCAAATCTTTGAGAAGTCTTATTATTAGACCTAATTTAGTCACAATTTTTTTTGGTTGAGGTTTTATGGTTTCTAGGGCAGGGTGGTGCATGGAGGTTACAAATTTGTGAGATGTTACAAATGTTTAATTTGATTTCTAACATCTGGTTTAAGGTTTTATTCACTATAGTTATATAGTATATTTAAAGAGCACCTATTGTCTGATTCACGTTTTTACATTTCCTTTGGTGTGTGAGTGTGTATTATTTCATGTTAATGATACGCAAAAAGTACATACCCCAAAGTCAACTATGACGCGAGTTATCGTCTCCAACGTAAATCTCTTTTTTTGGACTACAACAAACCACGCGAACATTGTGTTATAGACCGTTTTATCGGGCGCACGTGCTGTGACGCGATAAGCATCTAGTCTGAACTTTACTTTGGTTTCTGTTTGTTTAATGGTCTGACTAGTTGCTGAAACTGAACTCTTAAACAAATACCTCGTGGAAAATAACAAATGTTTTGGTTTCCTAGGTAATCTACGTGTTGGTTATTTTTTACTTGTTATATAAATAAACTTCTTTAAAAGGACTTTGTTGTTATTTATTCTTTGCAGAGTTTACCGGAAGTTACGTGATGACCCTGAAAGCCGCTTGTTTATGTTGTTACTGCTGAAACCGTGTATACCAAATGCACAAAATAATGTTGTTTTTTGGCAATGAAATAGGTGCTCTTTAACAGATTTTGTTCATACTACAAAATTACCTCATTAATTTTGTGTGATTTACTTTTTTCTACATGAAAAAATGCTATCTCATGGCAATTTGTACTTATTTTACGAGGTGGCTCATTGTATAAATTCATACGACTACATTTGAAAGAAAATTTCAAAGAAATGTTTCTTATTCCATTGGCAGATTTTTTTTTTTTGTTGCTTGTTTTAAGCACAATTTCACCTACATTTTATATTTTTTGTCTACACACTAGACTTATTTTCCTAGGTCATTTTGGTCATCAAGAAAATTAATTTTAATTTAGGAAATTTTTTATATTTTTACTGAAAACAAGACAAAAATACTAAGTAAGAAAGTCATTTTTTGCAGTGTACTCGCCAAGTTCTCTTCCAATGTTGAAAATCAGTTTGAATTCCCAGTTTGCACATATAGATTTTTTATAGATATCTCAGAAACAATTTGCATCAACATCCGAAACAGAACACAAAACCATCTCAGCCTCAACCAATCAGACGCAGCCGCTTGCAACTCCTAATGCAATCAGACCGAGAGACTTCCCAACAAATTGTTGAGATACAAATTGTTATTCCCCGGTTAGTTCTCCCCGTTTTCCATGGTCCACTGCACCAAACGCTGTTTATTCTCCTCGTTTATGCCTGTTGGTCTGGTGCCAGACAGAGGCTGATTTTATTTATTCAAGGCTGGGTTTAGTCCTCAGTAGCTTGCGAAGAACATCTAACTTGTTTATGTGTGTGTCTGAAGTATGAGGTCTCAAATTAAGAGTGTTGTGGACACTGGAGAAACAATATGTTAGATGAAACCGTGTGGCAGGAGGCGCATATGCATGTTATGGATAGATATAAGGTTATTGAATCAAACCGAATGGAAACAGCAGAGATTTTCATAACGCCAGAGCAATGGGATTTGTTTTTAGAAACTTGCTTCATGCATTTTGTCTTTGCTACCCTATTAGCTGCACAATAACAGAACCTCGTCCGGCACGCTCTCACGTCTCATGGCCGTTTGATTATTACACCCGTTTGTTTAATATTAATGTCTAATTAACCTCAATTTTTACCAGCCGTCTCTGGAGTCGTGCAACAAGTAAAGCGATAATGAATTATTAATGACTTCTCTTCCACTTCATTTTCTCTGTCATTGTTGTCTTTATAGAAACACAGTCTGTCGTTTTTCCACATTAACACCATGAACTTGGACAATAGTAAGTTAGTCCCACTACAGCAAATGCTATTAGCATCCTTCTGTAAATGCAAACATACGCTATTTGCATTTTGGTCTTTTTGCCTTTTTATTAATGAGCCACGTACCCTGCACGAAAAAATTAATGGGCCTGTTCTACACTCCTAATCACTTCAGAGACACCAAAATGCCTTTTTTGTATTTTTGTCTGTTTCCGTCGAAATATAAAGGTGCAAATAGCCTTGCAAGTAGCGAAAATTAAACTTGACCCTAAAGACGCAATAATTTTTTTCAGTTTTGGAGCAAGCTAGTTATTATACATATCTTAAAAGTCCCTGTGAACAGGAAGTCGAGAATGACTTAACTTCCGTATCGTGACGTATTTTTGAGTGAAACGGATAGGGGTGTGATGAGACACTCAATCCACGAGACGAGACACCAGACTGGGTTCACGAGAACGAGACGAGACAATATTTTTACATTTTTTAAGAAATCCTCAATGATAAAATAAATGAATAAGAAACTGAAATCACATTATTTTTTTAATGTTTTAACTAAGCAAGGACTGGCCCTAACAATTATTTTGCCAACTGATAATGAAGTAATTTGTTATTTTGGGGTAATAAAAATAGACCCAAGTGAGCAATAGCCTTTAAAATTATATAATAGCGAAGATGCAATAATAATTTGTTCAAATAAAGTATCAAAACGAAGTAAATAAAAAGCATTATAAATTATAACAAATGCCTGCAGGGGGCGATAGTGGACTCGTTTCGCGGATGCTATCTTCACTTTCACTTTAGACGGAGAAACGCTTATTTTTAGCCAAACAATGTTTAAATCCATTTAATCGGTTTTATAGACCCATTAAAAGTTTGTAAACATTGCAACGTCTCCGGGTAGGCGGGGCTTAGCTGGAAAAGAGCCACGGACGCAATGTTAAAAAGCGTAAACTAGCACGTTTTAGGAGGGATTTATTAAAAAATATGCAGAAGAAGGTTTAGAACTATCCGAATATGTACAGTCCTGATTCTGCGGGAACATGACAGCTATTTTTGTTTATTAACTCTCGCGATTTTAACCAGGATTTGGATATTTCCTAGACAACATACAAATTACTTTTGGGAGGTTTGGGGAATTTTTTCAAAGCATAATGTCTAATGTAACCTATCGCTGGGATAACTATGATTAGCAATGTGGATTATTTTAAGAGACTATTCAAAGGATCGCACACACATCTTTTGCTTTATGTTTGTTTAATGCTTTATGTTTGTTTAAGCTTGAGTGTTTTCAATGTTAAGTCAATGTGAAGACACGCTGATGCGCATCTGGAGGCGTTTAGCGTGGCGCGGTAGACGCGATTCCGCCTCGTTAGTTCGTCTAGTTTGCGTGAATGGCGCAAATTGAGCATTGCCGCGGCAAACGCGCAAGTTGAAAAATGTGAACTTTCGCGGAAAAACGCGCCGCGTTAACCAATCAGGAGCTTGCTCTAGTAGTGACATGATTGCAGGATGCGAGCGGAGTCGCATAAGCCCCTCCCATGACGGAAATTTCCTCGTGAATGTCTCGATGATGCGCGGCTTTCACGAAGCGAGTACACTCAAAATGTTGAAGTGGCAAACTAGACGCGGTAGACGCGAATTTGACGCCTCAAATGCGGCTGGTGTGAACCCATGGTAACATTTAAGCTAAACAATAGCGCTGAAGGTTGGCGACTTTTCACCTATAAAACAGAAACTTCCTGATTTGTACTAGATAAAACCAACACACCAGTACATAGATTGCTTTACCCAATATGATGTGTGCACTGAAAACACGAGCATTATTTATGATCGTCTCCGTCCAGTCTGTACACTGTATTGCATTCAACCACAATTGTCTCCTTGATTTCTGTGAAAGGATGTCTGCCGGGATCCGGTAACATTTTAGTTTTGAACCAAAAGTGCTATTCCTTCTATTCTGGCAGCCAAAAACACAACAAGATGACATTTTAAAGTCAAAACCTCAAACTTTTAGCGCCTGCTATGAGTTCCTACTTATGTTTTGCCTCTAGCTAGAGAGGTGATGTCACAGTGACGTAGGCGATTAAGGGGTCTTTTCAGAAATGGAATTCGCAGCAGACTGACAAGTGCAATGGGCGGGGTTAACGGATGCTCCCGCCCAAGCCGTCAAGCTGACATCATCAGCGAATGATTGCCACAAGAGGGCAAATGTTAATTTTTGTATATTAATTAAAGTTTATGAATTTATGAAGTAAATATGGAATCTACCCAGGCTAAGGTCCGTCCATTCAGGAACCCTATTCTCCATTTAAACAATTCTTCATTGCATCCTGCGTGAAGCGCATGCCGAGTCTTCGTAATTAATTTTCCCCGGGCAAGTGTCTGCCAACGGCTGATAGCTTCGGCTCAGGCCGAGAGCTAAGAATAGTCGTGCTTGCTTTTGGCATCTGTATGTAATCCATTCAGGGCTGCCAGGGGACTGCGCTCGCACCTATGGGATTCATAAGTGCTGAGGAGGTGAGCAGAACAGAGCAACGAAGTAAAAGTACAATGGGCTGGTTCGTCGCCAAGGGAAGTTGCCTTCTTCGCACCGTGGCAAAGGAATGTGCGGCTAGTTGTGAGCTTTTCGGGTCACTGGGGAAATAGATCTTGGGAGAGTTGGCTGCCTTGTTATGAAGTGTAATCACAGATGCTGTGTGAGAAGTGATTTTTTAAGGTCTGGTTGTTTTCTTTGCTTCTGGAGTCAGTGTTGTATTATGCATTAAAGGCTGAGTTGACAGAACTGTGGAGCTTAGTGGATTTGTAACACACGACTGCAGTGAGAACCGAAACGGATTTGTACACTTCAAAAAAGCAGTTCGGTTTCATCCCACTTCAGTTTTTTGATGGCTTGTTGACACAACTAAATCTGTGTGGTTGCTTTTTATATACAGTGTATATAAAGTATGATGTAATATGATTTCTAGTGTACTTGCGTACTTGTACATTGCATGAAGCCCAAAGCTCATGGATTTCATTACAAGGAAATACACACAAATATAAAATGCATAAACTGTAAGCAAATTGGAAACAGTTTGCCTGATCTTCAATAATAATCCAGAGACTACATTGATTTAAATTGTCATATTTAGTTAAACTGAGAAAACAATCAAACTAAAAAGAAAGTGATAAAAACGGAAATAAAATCAATATGTTTTACCTTGCACCATCTGTTTGATGCCCCAGCGTGACCTCGCGTAATTGCGTAAGCCTGTGGAAAGGTCACGTTACATGAAACGCACATTTGCGGACAGTTATAGACAATAAACTGACACAAAGACATTAATTAGTATTATTCCACATACAATAACGTCTAAACGGTCCTTTTTCTCCACACTTGTAAACACTGGGGCGGTAGTTTCGCATACGTCATGCATACGTCATGCATACGTAAGGTCGTCCAATAAAGTCTAATAAATTGAGATAAATCCTCCAATGTTTTTCTTATAAAACATAATATCTTCTCGACTGAACAAAGAAAGACATAAACATTTTGGATGACATGGGGGTAAGTAAATTATTGGGATTTTTCTTCGATCATTTAAGACGTAACTGCTCTTGTAGACGGTATCAGCTGCAAAACCATAAATAAACGCCATTTGTGGCCCAAACTTAACTTCTGGAAGACTTCCGCAAAAATTTTATAATAGCAGAGTAGATTACTTTTTGATAACAAGCTATATAACTATAAAAGTAAATTACCTTATTTCAAATCATAGCTAAAGCATATCCAAACAACTACTACACTAACATTACATTACTGTGTATAATTAAATTATGTTTTATTAACGTAGTTCGGGAGGAACACGTCAAATAAGCCACTCAAGTGTCACCAGCTGTCTACAATCAGCTAATCAACAAATACTCTAGTATCACCAGCTGTCTACAATCATTAATCAATATATCTACTCAATCAGCACAAAGGCAAGCCCATATATAATCACAGTCAAACTCACCTAAGGATTCTCTACAGTCTTCAGAATCCCTCCACCACCCCGTCTCCTCTCACTTACCAGGTTACTTCCTAAACCAATGGGGGGAATAATCTGCGTTCGGGCAAATTTCCAAGCTCGGAGCCCTCTCCCCGGACAGCACGCCAAATACGTTTACCGATTTAATCTATCCGACTTATTTCTAAGTGTGAACTCGTGAATGCATACAATATTAGCTACAGATCCTTGAATTATTGCCTGGCTGCCAAACATCTCTTCGCATAGCGGTGATCGCTTAGGTTACTCACGTAACCCCGGTTCCCTGAAATAACGGGAACGAAGCATTGCGTCAGTTTGCTGACGCTATGGGGGAAACTCCTGTTTACTCCGTGATTGAAGCCTATTGGTTAACGTCTGTAGAAAATACAGACCAATGACGTTTGAGCCCGCGCGGGGGCGTGGCACACGTCCCTATATAAGCCGGTGAAATACGTCAAGAGCTCATTATTATTCGACTGAAGCGCGCAGCCGAATAACACTCGCTGCGTAGACGTTTGTAGCACGGCCAGCGACGCAATGCTTCGTTCCCGTTATTTCAGGGAACCGGGGTTACGTGAGTAACCTAAGCGTTCCCTTTCAATACGGTTCACTTCGCATTGCGTCAGTTTGCTGACGCTATGGGGGAACGTAATCCCATCCCGCCGTGCATACACAACGGACTGAGGTGCCCTTACCGGAGAGACACTGCATGTGGCCCTAACCCAGCATATACATAGCTCTAGCGAGCGCAAGTGTAAGCACCATATATGAGACAGTAATACGCATACAGTGAAGTTTCTAAACGCACCATGATGCATATACAATAGAGCACGAGACGGCGGGTTCCCTGAGCGCGCCGCGAGCTGTGCATGATTTATTAATAGGTAGCCATGACGGTGAGCTAGCAACGCACCGTGAAGGCATACAGAAACGCAATCGCGTGAATCATTAAGCCGATAAGACCTGTGCTTGTAAGGCAGGGACATCCAGGCTATAAAATCTGACAAACGTAGACGGCGAGGACCAGCCGGCCGCGTTACAAATGTCAACGATAGAAATCCCCGTAGACCAAGCCCAAGATGAAGCCATACCCCTCGTGGAGTGAGCTTTTAAACCAACTGGACAATGTTCATTCAGGGAGGCGTAAGCCAAAGCAATGGCTTCGACGATCCATTTAGATAGCCTCTGTTTAGTGAGCGGCATACCTAAGGAATGTTGTGCGAAGCTTACGAACAGCTGATCTGACTTGCGGTATGAGGCAGAACGGTCCGTGTATATTCTTAACGCTCTGACGGGGCAGAGCGTGTTCGGGGTTTGTTCGCCGTCCGCCGTTGGAAGGGCGAGAAGTGAAACCACCTGAACTCTAAATGGCGTGGTCAGAACTTTAGGAATGTATCCCGCTCTCGGTCTAAGGATCACTTTGCTATCGTTAGGACCGAATTCCAGACACGACGGGTCAATTGAAAACGCGTGTAAATCGCCCACTCGTTTAACCGATGCCAACGCCAGGAGGAGAGCGGTTTTAAACGAGAGAGCGCGCAGGTCAGCCTGCTCGAGGGGCTCGAAAGGGGGACCGCGCAGCGCTTTCAGGACCGTGGACAGATCCCAAGACGGGACCGTGTTAGGTCGCGGTGGGTGTAGTCTGCGAGCGCCTCTGAGGAATTTAATGATTAGATCATGTTTTCCCACGGTGCGACCGGCGATAAGGGCGTGATTCGCCGTTATCGCCGCCACATACACTTTAAGCGTCGAGGGCGCGCGACCGCTGTCCAGCATTTCCTGCAGAAAGGAGAGAATATGCTCCACTTCACAGGTGTTTGGGTTTAAGTCTTTCGTCGTGCACCAGTCAGAAAAAATAGACCACTTTTGAGCGTAAAGGCGCCTGGTAGATGGGGCCCTAGCTTCAGTTAGAGTATTTAACACTCGTCCTGAAAGGCGTGATGGTTGCCGTTCAGAGACCAAACGTGTAGATTCCATAGCTCCGGCTGTGGATGCCATATCGTCCCTCTCGCCTGAGATAGGAGGTCTTTCCTCAGCGGTACTGGCCATGGTGCTGATGTTTTCAGCTGCCATAGGTCGGGGAGCCACGGTTGATTGTGCCAAAACGGGGCGACCAGAATTATCGCGCATTTCGTCTCTCTTATCCTCTGAAGGACCTGTGGTAACAGAGCCACCGGAGGAAAAGCATACAGAAGACACGCCGGCCATGCTTGCGACAGGGCATCGTGATGTCTCGAGAAGAAGATCGGGCAATGCGCGTTCTCGTCTGATGCAAACAGATCGATCTCCGCCCGGCCGAAGACGGTCCATATTCTCTCGACCGTCTGAGGATGCAGTCTCCATTCTCCCGGCGGCGGACCGTTGCGCGAGAGAATGTCTGCACCCGTATTGGCTACACCCGGTACGTGAGTCGCCTTTAACGAACGTACGTTCGCGTGAGCCCATAATAAAAGCCGTTTCGCCAGCCTGGATAGGGAGCGAGATCTCAGCCCTCCTTGGTGGTTTATGAACGAAACCACCGTCATACTGTCCGACCGCACTAGAACGTGTTGATGTTGGAGTTTCGGTCGAAAGTGTCGTAGCGCCAAGATAACCGCCCACATCTCGAGGTGGTTGATATGTAGCTGAGACAACTGGTTGTTCCACGCACCGAAGGCGAGCTCGCCGTCGCAGTGAGCGCCCCAACCCGTCGCAGACGCATCCGTAGTCACCACTTTCCTCCTGCTCACGGAGCCGAGCTCCGTGCCCGAGAGGAAAAGGTGAGGGGATGTCCATATCGAAAGCGCTTTCACGCAGCTGTACGTGATTTTGATTAATAAGCGGCCCGACAACCAAGCACGGGGCGGAACTTTCGCTTTCAACCAAAACTGAAGCGGCCTCATGAACAGCATTCCCAACGGTATTAGTGGGGATGCTGCTGCCATCAGACCCAGCATTTTCTGGAATCGTTTGAGAGGGAGATGTGAACCCGCTTTGAACGATGCCGCCTCGCGTCTGACCGTGAGCGCGCGTTCCTGTGTAAGCCATGCCCGCATCTTTAATGAGTCGAGCGTCGTGCCTAAGAACGTGATTCGCTGCGTGGGGGTGAGCAAACTCTTCTGGAGGTTGATTTTGAACCCCAAATTCTCCAAATGCTGGAGTACAACGGTCTTGTGCGCAGTAATTTCCCTCTCTGACTGTGCCAGAATAAGCCAATCGTCGAGGTAATTCAATATGCGGATGCCGCTCTGTCTGAGAGGGGCGAGAGCCGCATCCGCACATTTGGTAAATGTGCGTGGTGCCAGAGATAATCCGAAGGGCAGAACTTTGTACTGGTATGCTGTCCCGTCGAACGCGAATCTTAGGAACGGCCTGTGACGTGGCGCTATCGGAATGTGAAAGTAAGCGTCTTTCAGATCCACTGATATGAACCAATCGCCCGGTCGAATTAACGCCATGATTCGTCTGGCTGTGAGCATTTTGAACGGCCGTTTGGCAAGGGCGCGATTCAAAACGCGTAGATCCAATATCGGTCTGAGGCCGCCGTCTTTCTTTGGAACGAGAAAATAACGACTGTAAAAGCCTGATTCGCTTTGATCCGCCGGGACCGTCTCTATCGCGTCTTTTAGTAATAAAGAACGCACCTCTTCCCTGAGGATCTGTATACGATCGTCTGGGACAGTGGTGTAGAGAACGCCGCGAAACCGGGGTGGTCTCCGTGCGAATTGAAGTGAATAACCGTGTTGGATTACGTTTAGAATCCAGCCCGGCATACCGGGGGTGGATTGCCAAACGTGAAATTTGACGGCGAGCGTCGATATGCTTATGGACGTTAAGCCGTGTGTGTGTGTTTGTGTGTACAGAGGAGGAAATTTGCTCTTTTTGTGAAAAGGTAAAAATTTGTGTTTCGCTGTTACAGCGAGGGTGTGTCCAGCGCCCGAGGGGACTGAAACACGCAGAACTTTCGAGGGCGGGCCGGCCGAAGCGGGACCAGAGCCTCTTTTCCTCCTCAGACTCTCTTCAGGGAGGCGGTGCCGGCGTCGGGTCCAGCGTAATCCTAGGACGGGGACCGCGGCGTCGAGGCGGGCCAGCCGGTCGTGCAGGACGCTGGCGCTTGACCTCCGGTTCAGCTCTCGGCTGGGGCTGAGCTGGTGCTGGCTTAGGGCGTTGAGTTGGCGGCGGTTTTGGGCGGCCGGTCTCAGACGCTGAGGCAGATCGTTTCGGTAGAAAATGCCGCATAGCCTGCGACGATTTCTGTGCCTCAGTGAAGCGCTGGGTGAACCCCTCCACAGCGGAGCCGAAGAGCCCCGACGGTGACACGGGCGAGTCAAGAAGGGCAACCCGGTCCGTGTCCTTGATTTCCGTCAAGTTCAGCCACAGATGTCTCTCCAGAACAACCAGGCTGGCCATGGCTCTTCCTACAGCCTGAGTGGCGACTTTAGTGGCGCGAAGGGCCAGATCAGTCGCGCTGCGCAGGTTTTGAAAGGTCGACGGGTCCGGACCTGACTCGTCCATGTCGCGGAGGAGTTTTGCCTGGTATACCTGCAGTACCGCCATCGTATGGAGAGCGGATGCAGCGTGTCCGTCGGCGGCGTAGGATTTCGACGCCAGGGTCGATGTAAGGCGACAGGGCTTCGACGGATGGTTCAACTTAGCCCTCCATCCGCCGGCTGAAGACGGGCAGAGATGGGCGGCGACAGTTTCCTCGAGCGGCGGCATCTTAGAGTAGCCGTGTTCGTCGGCGCCGTCCACTACGGAGAGGACGTGGGAGACGGCGCTCTGAGCTCGGGTGGAGTGGGGAGCACGCCAGGATTTGGTGAGCTCCTGGTGAACCTCCGGAAAAAACGGCGCCTGCCGTTGGCGGGATGATTGACGGCGCCCGGGCTGCAGAAACCACTCGTCCAACCGGCTGAGTTGAGGCTCTGACGGCGGCGACCACTTGATATTGAGCTCCGCCGTAGCTTGCGTCAAGATGCGGATGAGCTCAGAGTCGTGAGGACGCGACTCGGTAGGTTCATCGGCGGCGGCTGCGTGGGCGTCGTCATCCGAAGCCGCCCAATCCTCCAACTCCTCAGAGGATGACATCATCTCCAAGTTGTCACCGGACCCAAAGGAAACCATGCCGCTAGCACTCGGCAGGGGGCGTAAGTCCTCACGGGCGAAGGTGACAGGATGACGGCGGGGAGACAGAGCACGCGGGGGATGAGCCGGCGTGGACTCGGTCTCAGGGTGTCTTCCAGCTTCACGGCTCCGCTGCTGTTTAGGCGGGAGAGCACGGGAAGCCTTCCGTTTAAAGATCTCGAGGCGGGAGCGCAGCACCGCGATAGGAAGGAGCTCGCAGTGGGCGCAGCCCGCCTCAGTGAGTACGGCCTCGGCGTGGGCAGGACCCAGACAGATGACGCACTCTTTGTGGAAATCCTCCACGGGCAAAGGGGCTCGGCAGGAGCCGCAATGCCGAAGCGACATTATCTCAACGCGCTTCTGCTCTTTTAGATACTCTTGTAGGCTCACCGGAAAGCGGCAGGGGAACACGCTGGTGTGTTGTAGTCCGCTGCAGTGCTTGGATCGACGGCGAGTAAGGGCTTCTTCTTCGGAGCAGCGAGAAGGTTCGCGCTGAAGGAGAAAAGTAATGAGCTCTTGACGTATTTCACCGGCTTATATAGGGACGTGTGCCACGCCCCCGCGCGGGCTCAAACGTCATTGGTCTGTATTTTCTACAGACGTTAACCAATAGGCTTCAATCACGGAGTAAACAGGAGTTTCCCCCATAGCGTCAGCAAACTGACGCAATGCGAAGTGAACCGTATTGAAAGGGAACCATGCACACCAAAACATTTTTCTTTTCTAGCCAGACCTATAAACCATAACAGACCAGAATTTAACTTCGGACCAGGGGCATAACTGTGGCAACGCATATGCGTCCGATGACACGTCTATAATAATTTATTATTTAATGTACAGCATTTTAAAGAAAACATGTTTATCTTCATGTAATAACTCACTCTGCCTCTAAAATAACTTTCCTTTTCTGATGATGTCATCAAACCTTCTTCTAAAAACGAGTTTTTACAATGCAATCAATGTAAGAAAGATAAAATCAAGTCCTGTCCTACATTTTTCTTGATTCACTTCTTGTACTCAATTATGTCACATTACAGAAAAGTGGTTAACAGCGTTGCTTGTTGACTTAAAATGCGAGTGTTGAACCTAAAGAAAGTCGTCTACATATTTGAGAGTTTTTCATGTTTTGTGATTGTTAAATGATTGCATTGTTTTTTTGTATGTGTTTGTGTGTGTGTGTTTTAACAACCAGGTGGAAAGCTATGGTGGGCGGATGATATTTTGGCTCAGCTGGGTACTGTTAACAAGAGAGATGGAAGAAACCTGACGGTTCTCCGGAATAAGACAACAGGAGTCGTTCACATCAAAGTGTATGACAAAGACAGTCAGAAAGGTAAACAAAAACGTGTTTTGGCTGAAATTAAAACGCAGACCTAATAATTTCAGAAAAGTAATTAAGATTACAGATGCAACGATATAAAAAAAATTCCACCGATTATTTTGAGTGAAATCTGCCGATACTAATAGTTTGGTGGTTATATTAACTTGCATTAACAAAAGTCTAAAGATTCATCTTCTTTTCCTGTTCTCTTTTGATTGACAGAATATATCGGCCACGACTATTGGCATGACTATAGCCGATATTGTGAAAAATTTCTTTTATCACCCGATACCGATTATTGGCCGATATATCTAATTTATCTCTCTTATTAAGATCAAATCTGTGTTGCTTTTTAAACCTTCAGAACATAGACTTAAATTTGTTTCCATACAAATCCAGGGTTCCCACTGTATCTCGATTTACACTGTATATATCCACTGTTTAAACTTTCAAGACTTTTCTATGACTTTTTAACATTTAATGAATTTTTCCAAGCCTCGTAAGCACAATTTTAAAATCCCAATTTTTCCCAAAGTTCCTCTAGTAGGAATGCTGACTATCTCCAATACCGGTTTGTCCGAGTTTTTATTAATGCCTGTAGGTGCAACAAGATAAAAGCCGATACTTGGCACAGTGTTTTTTTTCTGCGAGGTGAGGCTACAAATGTATTTCACGAAGGTCTCTCTGTCAGCTAAACACTCAAAGCTTTCCTCCATCTTTGAATTATGGGCTAAAGACATTCATCCCACCGAAAGTCCTATTAGCGAAAGAGTGCTTGGTCCTCTAAATGCTCTATTAGGATTAAAAAAATGGCAATTAAGGGCTTTTTAAGGTAAATCTTTTTGCTTCCTCCTCAAATCTTCTCATACCAATTAGCTCCCTCATTTATCTCTTTGACGCGGACCTCATGGGAGAGCAAGCCCGTCTCATTACGCCACTTCAAATGAACTAACCGGGGTGTCCAAGGAACAAAGTCAAAGCCGTGGAGATTTTTTCTTCACCATTCTTTCCTGCCCGTGTGTATGATGTTCCTTAAATGACTTAGGAGGTGTGCAATGTTTATTCCCCAAGCACGGACTAAAGAAAGCCTTTAAGAAATGTTTCGACAGATACATAAACACCTGTACACGTTAAGGTGTATGTCTGTTTAAGCAGTCTTATTCTTTGTGTAGGTCGAAATATATGCGTGTCGAACAACGGTGGGTGTTCACAGCTTTGCCTGCCCACCTCTGAAAACACTCGAACTTGTTCTTGCACCATGGGGTACAACCTACGCTCGGACCGCTCCACTTGTGAAGGTACATTTTGATTTGAAGGTAACCATATGAATTTTTGTGACTAAAAGGAGTTTAAGGTTGATTTATGTAATGTTCTTGCAGGTGTTCAGTCATTTGTAATGTATTCAGTAAATGAAGGAATAAGAGGACTGTCTCTTGACCCCAGCGATAACTCTGAAGTTTTGATGCCGGTAACTGGCACTTCATTTGCTGTGGGTCTGGATTATCATGCTGGTGAGTGTACTTGAAGCATTTTTGCATTTATTATACCGAATTTGTGTTCATGTAGCTGGTAAGAGGATTAATCTGCAATAACTAAATTGTATAATTTATTCAGAACATGCACCTAGAATTTGTAGCAATTCGTTATTTTTTTCTATTTTTTAACGTCCACCATGTGTTTCTCAATAAATCATCCCTTGACGTGCGAGAAGTAAAAAGCGTTTATTTGCAGGGTTGCTACCAGTAATTCGCAGAGATTTATATTGTGCAATAATTGGACAGCTGTCTCGATACCGACAGAGAAATGTCACTCTTTGCAGAGCGCCGCATTTGCATGACAGCGAATATTGGCATTGCATCACATGTCTATATATTTTATCGCGGGAGGGCGGAGTCAATACGCCGTCATGACAGATGGAAGATAATCGCAACAGATTAGATGGACAGATGAGCCACGGTCTCCTAATGAGAGATGCATGCATGCGAATAAAATCCAAATTGGAGTTGCCGTCAAAGTGTAATGTGCGTTTTTTGGGTTGGTGAGGATTGGCGGTTCATGGTGCTCTGCCTAATGCCAGCGTGGCCGATTTTATGAAAAGCGTTAAGGGGTGCAGACAATGGAAGCCAGGGACAATCATGAGCATTTTGCTACTTTTTAGGCTCTATTGTTTTTGAGAGGAGTTAAATGGATGAACCGAACAAAGTGTGTAATGATTGAGAGCAAAAGGGCCAAAGCTAGAGAGCATTTCAGCCAAAGTGGGCAGATTATAGAAGGTGAAACTGAAAAGTTTGTTCATAATTGGCTCTTACACTATGTGTGCTTGAAAATCTATAATACCTGAAGAAAGCTGTTCTTTAATCACTTTTAACCAGGGCTCAAAATTGCGACCATATGTTCCCGAGGTTTAATTGCCGTGACCTCAAAATATATTTATAAAAGAAATGATTGTTATCGTGCGACCTGTTTAAATTTCTTTACGAAACGTTTGCATATACTGTGAAATAATTAGTGAACATCTCATGGAGACCAGTGAAACTTTACACTGGTTTTAGCATCCGAGGACACACGAATACATTAAGTTCATATTCAGAGCTGAGGTCAAGACTTCACGTGAATTTCATTAAGAAATGTGATCTTCAAATACACACTGTCAATCCGTCAAAATAAAAGTCAATTAAACATAAAGAAGTTGACAGATATATATTACTATTGTATAGTAAAATCTACTTTCAAAATAATAAAAATAATGATATTTTTTTATTTCTTATGTAATATAATCACCCTCAAAAGATTTGTACTTTCATTTATAATATAAACAAAGTTTTTATGCATCATTTTGATGACTTAAAAATGCAATGGTTTGATGAAAGTTCATTTGTTTTATTTTTATTTAATTATTTTAGAAAATATTATTTATTACATTTTATGAATTCAGTTCATTAAACCTGCTGTTTGTGAAAAATGTAATGTAATTTACCGTTAAAGAAAATGAAAAGTAAAAATACAGAATCAAGATAAAATAAAACAAGGAAAAATGAATTTAAAATAAATAATTTAAAATAACATTAAGGGCCCTATCTTGCACCCAGCACAATTGACTTTGTCAGTGACGCATGTATCATTCGTATTTTGCACCGGGCACAGCGGGTTTTTCCCTCCACGGACGCACGTCGGCAAACTAGGGAATGAACTTGCGCTCCCTGGGCGGTTCAGCGCAAAAAAGGAGGCGTATTGCGGCGCAAACCATCCCTGATGCTATTTTGTAGTTTCAAAAAACAATTGCGCCACTGACCAGAAAAAACTAGTCTAAAGTCAGTAGCGCGTTGCGTGTTGTTCATTATGCTATTTTAAGGGCGCATGCTTGACCATAATGTATAGCGTGCACAACGCGCACACACTTTGCTTATCTAATCTACACAGATGCAACAGTTATTTTTGCAAATCATAAATTGTTACAATAAAAAATATTAACACATGAGATAAGGGAAATCATTTTGGTGAGCATTGTGGTGATAGTTTTTATTTATTGTGTGGCTGCGTTAAAAAATTCTCTTGCAAATAACGATTAAAATATTTTCATAAGTTTGTTGTGTGGCTGTATTACGTTTATTTTATGTAAATAATAATTAAAATGTTTTCATAAGAAACCTTAATGTATGTGAACTTGATTTGTAAGTGTTCTTTGGGGTTGGACTGCTTGCATTTCTTGGCTTTCAGCGGTTAGGGTGGACGCAGCGATGTCCTCTGCTGGCGTCTGTATAGAGGCAGATCCACATCCCATTACACGGCGTGCCCGATTTATGCTGGCAAGCTTGGGATTCCCCCGTCTCCTGACATCATTGTAGCGCTTGGCGCAACGATATGCCAGCTGATGACACTGTGGCTATTTCCTCTCACCCCTGTTTAACCGACGCTGATTTGGACGGATTTCTCCTATCCCCATACAAAACAACTTCTCTGTCTTTGACTGCTCTTACAAGACGCGTCAAAACTGTTTATGATAAAAACGACGGTAACGTTAAAAAAATACACGCAAGACAGTCCCTTAACATGCGAGTATCTGGCAAACACGTCTCTTTTATCATAAACCCTTTATATACAGTAGACGCGTCTGCAGCAGACACTTATTTTGAAAAGACACATAATGCACATAGGTTCACTCGACTCGCCAAACACATATTTTAAAATTACGAACCACACACATGACGGCTACATACATGTTGTGACGAACTTTGCATCGTGCGTCCTCGAATTAAGAAGTCACCGGCCGCCACTGGCCTTAGTGTTGCGTTACACAAATTAAAATGGTTCTGGTCTTACTGACTTTAGTTAAAATACTGTATGGGACAATCAAGTGATATAAATGATTTATAAAGTGTTCTTACAATTAGAAATAATAACAACTGAATGTGTGGTTATAACATTTCTCAGTGCTAACCCTGATATATTTCGAATTTCTAACCTTACAGGAAATGACACAATATACTGGACCGACATAGGCACAAACAAAATCTCCAGATCCAGCCGAGATCAAATCTGGAGAGAGGACATAATCACCAGCGGTCTCGGGCGCGTGGAAGGACTCGCGGTGGATTGGGTAGCAGGTGCGAACGTTTCTATCTCTCTGAATTTGTTTTGGCATTTCAACACTTTGCCAAGTAGCCTTGATACTGTCGGGCTTTTTCTTTCTCTGTTGGCTCAGGGTCTTTATTGCTTTGCACCCCAAGGTAATATTTACTGGACGGACCACGGCTTAAATCTGATCGAGGTCGCTCGACTGAACGGTATGTACCGCGCCGTGGTGATATCTGAGGGACTCGATCAACCCAGAGCAATTGCCGTACATCCAGTGAAAGGGTGTGTATCAGCTTTCGTCTCTTAAAACGGGTACCCTCCTTGTATTGCGCTCCGGTTTCTCATTTTCTTTAATGCCAAGCTTCAACCGACTGTGACTATAGTCTTTAAACGAATGACCTACGATCATCTAGAGAGCAGTTAGTGTCTACAATTAGCATCTTAATGCTTGTTAACTGCAGATTCACCTCCTTTCCAAAACGCCTTGTAATTGTTTTGTAATGTAATAAGCGAATAGCTCATCTTCATAATGAGTTGGCGGTTTATAGATTTTATAATGCTCATTAGCAGAAAAGTTGTAGAGGAAACATACTTTATAAATGGGTCAAAAAATGGCCCCTAGCTCAGTGGAAAGTACTGTTGCCTCACAGCAAGGAGGTCCTCGATTGACCTTACCAAATACTTTTTACCCACCAAGCACTTGTCATATAGACTATGTTTCACAATCTGTTTAATTTTAATCGATTCACTTAAAAGGTTATGGTTTGAAGCATGATAAGACCACCGTTGTTATTGCTGAATCAAGTAAAGTCCTTCTTTATGTAACGCTTTAATGAATACTCCACTTTCATAAAAAATCTGATAATTTACTCACCCCATGTCATCCAAGATGTCTCTCTTTGTTCAGTTAAGAAGAAATAAATGTTTTGAAGAAAAATTTTCTCTATAAAGTGGACCTCAAAAGTTTACAAATTCAATGCAGCTTCAAATGGCTCTAAATGATCATAAACAAGCCATAAGGGTCTTATTTAACGAAACGATCGTCATTTTCACCAAAAAACTAAGGACTTTTTAACCACAGCTTCTCGTCTTGCACTAGCCGTGTGACGCACCAGCATGACCTTACGTATTACGTAATCATGTCAAAAGGTCACACATGATTTATGCGAAATTGCCGCTTCAGTGTTTACAAGTGTGGAAAAAGAGGACCATTCAGATGTTGTTGTATGTGAAATAAGACTAATTAATGTCTTTGTGTTCTTTTATTGTTTTAATAAACCTTTCATGACCTTTCAACATGATTACGTAATACGTAAGTTTGCGCTGGCGCATCACGCGGCTAATGCAAGACGAGAAGTTGTGGTTTAGAAGTGCATTTGTTTTGCTCTTTTGCCTCGGTTGGGATTGTTTAGAGCCCTTTGAAACTGCATTTAAAATTGTCATCCTAGGTGCATGTCCACTGTGAAAGACATAATCTAAAAAAACTCCAGAAATCACAATGTATGATTTTTGAACTATTTATGATACAGCTGTAAATAGGTAGAATTTTGACCCTCAAAGACCTGTTAGTCTGCCTTTAAAATGTCCACCTCCACTCCATTTATTATCCTAAATTGTTTGAGGTCATTAGCTGCATAAAGACACCTGTCCACCCCATACAATCAGTAAGAATCCAACTACTAACATGGCCAACACCAAAGAGCTGTCTAAAGATACTACAGACAAAATTGTACACCTCCACAAGGCTGGAAAGGGCTATGGGGAAATTGCCAAGCAGCTTGGTGAAAAAAGGTCCACTGTTGGAGCAATCTTTAGAAAATGGAAGAAGCTAAACATGACTGTCAATCTCCCTCGGACTGGGGCTCCATGCATCTCACCTCGTGGGGTCTCAATGATCCTAAGAAAGGTGAGCAATCAGCCCAGAATTACATGGGAGGAGCTGGTCAATGACCTGAAAATACCTGGGACCACTGTTTCCAAGATTAGTTTTGGTAATACACTAAGACGTCATGGTTTGAAATCATGCATGGCACGGAAGGTTCCCCTGCTTAAACCAGCACATGTCCAGGCCCGTCTTAAGTTTGCCAATGACCATTTGGATGATCCAGAGGAGTCATGGGAGAAAGTCATGTGGTCAGATGAGACCAAAATAGAACTTTTTGGTCATAATTCCACTAAACGTGTTTGGAGGAAGAAGAATGATGAGTACCGTCCCAAGAACGCCATCCCTACTGTGAAGCATGGGGGTGATAGCATCATGCTTTTGGGGGTGTTTTTCTGCACATGGGACAGGGCGACTGCACTGTATTTAAGGAGATGATGACCGGCGCCATGTATTGCGAGATTTTGGGGAACAACCTTCTTCCCTCAGTTAGAGCATTGAAGAAGGGTCGAGGCTGGGTCTTCCAACATGACAATGACCCGAAGCACACAGCTAGGATAACCAAGGAGTGGCTCTGTAAGAAGCATATTAAGGTTCTGGCGTGGCCTAGCCAGTCTCCAGACCTAAACCCAATAGAGAATCTTTAGAGGGAGCTCAAACTCTGTGTTTCTAAGTGACAGACTAGAAACCTGACTGATCTAGAGAAGATCTGTGTGGAGGAGTGGACCAAAATCCACTGTGTGCAAACCTGGTGAAAACCTACAGGAAACGTTTGACCTCTGTAATTGCAAACAAAGGCTACTGTACCAAATATTAACATTGATTTTCTCAGATGTTCAAATACTTTTTTGCAGCTGTATCATACAAATAAAGTTAAAAAAATCGTACATTGTGATTTCTGGATTTTTTTAGATTATGTCTCTCACAGTGGACATGCACCTACAATGACAATTTCAGACCCCTCCATGATTTCTAAGTGGGAGAACTTGCAAAATAGCAGGGTGTTCAAATACTTATTTTCCTCACTGTACAGCTTGGATGACATGGGGGTGAGTAAATAATTGTTTTTTGTAAGTGGAGTATCCCTTCAAGTAGCACTTAACCTAAAAGACAAGTTTACCTCAATTTAACCGTTTAATGTTGTTTGGGTTAATGCAGGTTTCTCTTTTGGACTGAGTGGGGACAGAGTCCCACCATCTCCAGGTCACATCTAGATGGTTCGGAAAAATCTCCACTTGTTAGCACCGGACTAGCTCGACCCAGCGGGGTCTCCATAGACTACCAGGTATGCAATTTCTCTTCTCACTAAAGTGCTAATGCTGTGCTCTGTGGTCTCATCCATGCTGGTTTCACAGCTTTAGCGTGCACATCAAAGTGTTCCCTAATGCACCAGTTGACAAAACTTGGACCCTCCTTGAAGTTTGTCTCCATTTGCATTCCAGGAAAATAAATTATACTGGTGTGACTCCCGCAACAGCAAGATAGAAAGAATCAACTTGGAGGGGAGCGAACAGAGGGAGATAGTGTTCGCCATGAACGGTGCGGATGTGTTTTCCATAGCCGTCTTCGGGGCGTACCTCTTTTGGGCTGACAGGTAATTTATTTTTTTCGTAATTCTTACGGCCTCATTGAATTGATTCTCTTTCTATTTTACACACAAGGTCACAACTCTCGTGCCCTAGCGACACTTTGTAATAAGCTATGAGACCGGTTTTATTATTCAAAAATCTCTCACGGTTCAATGTCATCGCAAGGATGGGTTACCTTACCTTCTGTCAGACCAGCTGTGTACTGTATTTTAATGAGTTCTTTGGTTTTAATTAGTTAAGGGCCGTTGATTAGCAGGTGTCAAATTTTTTGGCAGAGCTCACACCAACGGATCCATCCGCCGTGCCTCCAAGAACGATGCCGTGGATGCGGTGACGATCCGGAGCGGCCTCGGCGTCAGTGTGAACGATGTGAAGGTCTTTAATCCGGATCGGGAGAAAGGTTGAGGTTTCACTTAATGACAGTTTTCCTGTTCTTATTCCCATTCATCCCAAATAAAGGAAGGAAGGATACATTCATTGGCACAAGACTAAGAGAAGGGGGGAGTTAGAGTTTGATTGTTCACTGTCTTCACCTTATTATCCATTTATTTGTTTGTGAAACGTAGTTCATACTGTACGTTTGTTAGACTTCGTAAGAAGCCTGATCTCTTTCATTTATCCACCTTACCCAGGTACGAATCCTTGTGGAAGAGCTAACGGCGGATGCCACCAGCTTTGTTTTTACTTGGGGAACAATCGGAAGACTTGCGCCTGCGCTCATGGATACCTTGCTCAGGATGGTTTTCGGTGCATCAGGTACGAGGGATACCTGCTATACTCCGAGAGGACTGTACTGAGAAGCATTCACCTGTCGGACGAAAATAACTTAAACTCACCCGTACAGGCGTACGAGAACCCGGCTTATTTTAAAAACATTATAGCGCTGGCATTTGATCATCGTCAGAAAATGCAAGGAACCAATCGGATTTTCTTCAGCGACGTGCATTATGGGAATATACAAGTTATTCATGACGACTGGACGGGACGACGTATCATTGCAGAGAGTAAGTGTTAAATCAGTGCGTCATTTATATGGCTTGTTTTGTTGACTAGTTGACTTTATAGCACAATTTTTGTTTACTTTCAACCACACATAAGAAACAAATCATCGCTTGGGGATATTTATACATTTCAGCTTAAATGTTTTCTTGTATGATCTTGAAAGTTTACATAAGCTAATGTTTAGTAATTATTATTTGGTCTTATTTGATGGTTTGTCAGATGTTTAAGACCTTTTCGACATCATTCTGTCAATGCTAATTTCATAGCACGTATTTGTTTACAAAGGAAGAAAAGCGATTGCTTTTTCGCACTGCGGCTTGTATTTGTAGAGGCATCATGGCCAATTAACTGTGGTAAAATGTAAATAAATTAGCCGTATAGAGTACAGCCAAGTGTGTGGCCCAGTAGACAGCATTAAAATTCATTCCTCATGTGATTTATCAGGCCCTAACCTTGTCAACATTAACACACGTCTCATTTAATCAGTATGCCATTAACCTGCAGAGCTGTCAGTTCAAAGCTGCTGTTCTAAATGATGGCTTGGCATAGTGGAATTGTGATATTTGCCAGAGGTGGCCGTGGCGTGCACTCGGACTTTTACACTTGACCCCAGATGCTAAGCTTTACATTTTGTAATGGAAGTATGCTGATGCATGTTTGTTGGCGTGGCAGATTCTTCAATTGATCATACTTGGGGTGTTGGACAGTTGACAGAAGGTCAAATAAGCAGGATTTCAACGGATCATGGAATTTCTGGAATATCATGGAATTTTAAAAGATCTATTCCAGACATTGTCCCCAGATGCTCAGCATTATATTTTGTCATTTACGCTGATGCATGTTTGTTTGCATTGCCGATTCTTCCTTTGATCATACTTGGAGTATTATATTTTGTTAGAAATTTAAGCTGATGCATGTTTTTTGGTGTAGCGGATTCTTCATTTGATCATACTTGGTGTTTTGGACCGGTGATAGAAGGTCATATAAGCAGGGTTCCCATGGTTCATGGAATTTCGGGAATATCATGGAATTTTTAAACGTCTATTCCAGACTTTGACCCCAGATGCTCAATTTTATGTTTTGTCATGGATTTCCACCGATGCATGCTTGTTGGCATGGCAGATTCTTAGTTTGATCATACATGGGGTATAAGACAGGTGACAGAAGGTCATATAAGCAGGGCTCCCACGGGTTCATGGAATTTCTGGAATATCGTGGAATTTTTAAAGGTCTTTTCCAGACATTGACCCCAAATGCTAAGGTTTACATTTTGTTAGAAATTTAAGCTGATGCATGTTTTTTTGGTGTAGCAGATTCTTCATTTGATCATACTTGGGGTGTTGGACAGGTGACAGAAGGTCATATAAGCAGGCTTGCCACAGGTCATGGAATTTCTGGAATATCATGGAATTTTTAAACGTCTATTCCAGACTTTGACCCCAGATGCTCAATTTTATATTTTGTCATGGATTTCCACCGATGCATGCTTGTTGGCATGGCAGATTCTTAGTTTGATCATACATGGGGTATAAGACAGGTGACAGAAGGTCATATAAGCAGGGCTCCCACGGGTTCATGGAATTTCTGGAATATCATGGAATTTTAAAAGGTCTATTCCAGACACTGACCCCAGACGCTCAGCCTTATATTTTGTCATGGATTTGTGCTGATGCATGTTTGTTGGCGTGGCAGATTATTTGTTTGATCATACTTGGAGTGTTGGAAGGTGACAGAAGGTCATATAAGCAGGGTTCCCACGGGTCATCAAGTTTTTTTTGGAATATCATGGAATTTTTAAATGTCTATTCCAGACATTGACCCCAGATGCTAAGCTTTATATTTTGTCATGGATTTGTGCTGATGCATGTTTGTTGGCGTGGCAAATTATTTGTTTAATCATACTTGGGGTGTTGGAAGGTGACAGAAGGTCATATAAGCAGGGTTCCCACGGGTCATCAAGTTTTTTTTTGGAATATCATGGAATTTTTAAATTTCTATTCCAGACATTGACCCCAGATGCTCAGCTTTATATTTTGTCATGGATTTATGCTGATGCATGTTTGTTGGCATAGCTGATTCTTTGTTTGCTCATACTTGGGGTGTTGGAAAGGTGACAGAAGGTCAAATAAGCAGGGTTTCTACATGTCATGGAATTTCTGGAATATCATGGAATTTTAAAATCTCTATTCCAGATATTGGCACCAGATGCTAAGCTCTATATTTTGTTAGAAATTTAAGCTGATGCATGTTTGTTGGCATAGCTGATTCTTTGTTTGATCATACTTGAGGTGTTGGACAGGTGACAGGATGTCAAGGAATTTTTGGAATATCATGGAAAAATTCCATTTCTATTTCAGACATGCATGTTTGTTTGCGTGGCAGATTATTTGTTTGATCATACTTTGGGTGTTGGACAGGTGATAGAAGGTCATATGAGCAGGGTTCCCTCGGGTCATCAAGTTTTTTTTGGAAAATCATGGAATTTTTAAATGTCTATTCCAGACATTGACCCCAGATGCTAAGCTTTATATTTTGTCATAGATTTACGCTGATGCATGTTTGTTGGCATAGCTGATTCTTTGTTTTCTCATACTTGGGGTGTTGGAAAGGTGACATAAGGTCAAATAGGCAGGGTTTCCACATGTCATGGAATCTCTGGAATATCATGGAATTTTAAAATCTCTATTCCAGATATTGGCACCAGATGCTAAGCTTTATATTTTGTTAGAAATTTATGCTGATGCATGTTTGTTGGCATAGCTGATTCTTTGTTTGATCATACTTGGGGTTTTGGACAGGTGACAGAATGTCAAGGAATTTTTGGAATATCATGGAAAAATTCCATTTCTATTTCAGACATGCATGTTTGTTTGCGTGGCAGATTATTTGTTTGATCATACTTGGGGTGTTGGACAGGTGACAGAAGGTCATATAAGCAGGGTTCCCACGGGTCATCAAGTTTTTTTTTTGGAATATCATGGGATTTTTTTAATTTCTATTCCAGACATTGACCCCAGATGCTAAGCTTTATATTTTGTCATGGATTTACGCTGGTGCATGTTTGTTGGCATAGCTGATTCTTTGTTTGATCATACTTGGGGTGTTTGACAGGCGACAGAAAGTCACATACGCAGGGTTGCCACAGGTCATAGAATTTCTGGAATATCATGGAATTTTAAAAGGTCTATTCCAGACATTGACCCCAGATGCTAAGCTTTATATTTTGTCATGGATTTACGCTGGTGCATGTTTGTTGGCATAGCTGATTCTTTGTTTGCTCATACTTGGGGTGTTGGAAAGGTGACATAAGGTCAAATAGGCAGGGTTTCCACATGTCATGGAATCTCTGGAATATCATGGAATTTTAAAATCTCTATTCCAGATATTGGCACCAGATGCTAAGCTTTATATTTTGTTAGAAATTTATGCTGATGCATGTTTGTTGGCATAGCTGATTCTTTGTTTGATCATACTTGGGGTTTTGGACAGGTGACAGAATGTCAAGGAATTTTTGGAATATCATGGAAAAATTCCATTTCTATTTCAGACATGCATGTTTGTTTGCGTGGCAGATTATTTGTTTGATCATACTTGGGGTGTTGGACAGGTGACAGAAGGTCATATGAGCAGGGTTCCCACAGGTCATCAAGTTTTTTTTGGAATATCAAGGAATTTTTACATTTCTATTCCAGACATTGACCCCAGATGCTAAGCTTTATATTTTGTCATGGATTTACGCTGATGCATGTTTGTTGGCATAGCGGATTCTTCGTTTGATCATACTTGGAGTGTTGGATAGGTGACATAAGGTTGTATTAGCAGGGTCCCAGCAGGTTCATGGAATTTTTAAATTTCTATTTTAGACATGCATGTTTCTTGGCGTGGCGGATTCTTTGTTTGATCATACTCTGGGTGTTGGACAAGTGACAGAAGGTCATATAAGCAGGGTTCCCACGTGTCATGGAATTTCTGGAAAATCATGGAATTTTTAAAGGTCTCTTTCAGACAGTGAAAGTAAGGGAATTTTATATTTTTTTGTCCAAGGCATGGAATTTTAGTTTGCCTTTATTAAAATGTAATCCGCTTGTTAAGTTGTGACAAAAGGAATGTTGTTTCCGGGTCGAAGCCTTCACTTATTTCAAGTGAGACTACACTTGGCATTGTTTATTCATTTCAAAGCATTTAAGCTAAATTATTTTATAAAATCATGGTGTACATTATATTATCAGGCTCACGGCATCTCAGACATAGGTTATGAAAATTTTGGTCATGCTTTTTAGTCAGTAAAAGTCAGGGTATTTGACATTTGGCTTAGAGTGGAAATCCTGTATAAGGTAATGCTTGAGTGTTTGTACTTCTACTAGTTTTATTTTTTTTTAATGTGAATTTAAAGTCTACCCCAAACACGTTCTCATTATCACAATGCCAGAAAGTCTTATTGCCATTACTGCAGTGCCAACAATGCGATGGTTTTAAAAATAGGCCTCATTGTTGATGATGCACATATATTTTGTTGGTTTTTCTTTTGATTTTTTATGTAATGTGACCCAAACCTCTTGTTGTGAGATTCAGCCGGATGCTCTAATTGTGTTGTTTTGCTTTCATTGATGCCGTGGTTAAAATCCAACCTGTCCAGTTCAAACCTTCTGCCAGAACAGAGAGTTGCTGTCCTGTCTGATTTTTACACAAAACTTTCCGCAGTTCTGATGATTAAAGCTTTCGGTTTCTTCACAGCGTTAACATCGTTTCCGCTTCTAAATCTTTTTATTGACGAGAGCTCGCCCTGTTCATTCAGCGTGAACTTTCACAGAGGTAGGAATCGCACCTCTCGCTTTTCCTGTTTATGCCTGTCAAAACTGTCGTACCTCCAACCTGACTCTTTCATCTTGTGTTCGTAACTAAGCCTCAGGTTTCTTCAGCACCTAAATCACTTTTTTAGGAAAAAGCTGTACAACTTAAAGTGACAATTTGACAAAAATGTACATTATTTTTTCTGTGAAACACAAAGGGATGTATTTAGAAGAATTGTTTTATGTTTTCTAGACTTAAACTTACCGATATGGTTAAAAAAATTCTTTCACTAATATTAATGTTTAAAAAAATATTTTTTCTTTCTGTAACTGTAACCTTCCACACTGCTTGATCCATGTCCGGCATTTCTCCCCTCGGCTTTAAGGAATTTTTTTTTGACGGATGATGTTACTGCGCACTGATGTTGAATGGCTGCAAACTAAGTGCTCTTCCGCAAAACAATATAGTTCTCATTTTTTATCTGCTTAAAAAATGGCCACGTTTTATTTAGTGCCACCATACTTACTCGTGTAACTACTCATATAACAGTTTTTAAATAGGGAAAACGTCTCGGTTACGGATGTAACCCTCGTTCCCTGAAGGAGGGAACGGAGACGTCACGTCGTGACCGACGAATTGGGAACTCGCTTAGAGAGACCAATCTGCTTCGAATACTACTAAAACGCCAATGAACTTGGCATTGAGATATTTGCATAATGCTGGCGCCGCCCCGCCAGGTGCGTATATAAGCAGCAGGTGCAAATAAGGAAATTAGCTTCTTTTTCGCTGAGAAAGCCGGAAAGTGTGACCGGCCGTAACAGCAGGTGGCAGCACCTGTGGCGACGGGACGTGACGTCTCCGTTCCCTCCTTCAGGGAACGAGGGTTACATCCGTAACCGAGACGTTCCCTTTCAGTCGGTCACTACGACGTCACGTCGTGACCGACGAATTGGGAATCCCTATCAAAACGCCACTAGGGGCTGACCTCTTCCAGTGACTGCGTAAAAGCCCTCCGGTTCCACTTAAGGAGGAGGAGGTAGGTTTTAAGGCAGAAGGCCGGGCACTAGATGTTCCTTTAACCCCACAGAAGTGCCAGCGACTGGGAAGCGCCCTACCTGAGCGGGATAGGAACGCTGCGGAAGCCACCACCCGTCTTAAGGGCTAATGGTGGGCGAAAGTCAACCGTAGTTGAGGAAATAAGACAGCCGTGGCTGTGTAAGCAAAGCAGTGCTCTGCTAAGGGAAACGTGGGCTAGTAGGATTAACCCCACGGAAAAATACTCACAATGGAACCCGGTGGGACACAATGTGGAGCCCGAGCCAGACACGTAGGTTCGCGAGGATACAGCTAGTGAAAGGCTGACAGCCAATGCTCCGCAACAAAGGCTGCCAAGGCAGCGGAGGAAGAGCAATTCAAACCATTACGCATTTTTGCTCTGAAGGCCTTCCATACTGACACAGTTATGAAGCATCAGTTGGAGGCTGCAAGCCGACATGCGAGTCTGCTCTCCGTGCCCTCCCTGGTGAGGAAAGAACACGAGAGGATACAGGCTCGATACGAACACTGTAAAATCTAATGAACGTATTAGGTGTCGCCCAACCAGCAGCTCTACAGATGTCTGTTAGCGAGGAACCACGAGCTAGAGCCCAAGATGAGGCAACGCTCCGTGTGGAGTGCGCTCTCAAATTAAAGGGGCAAGGAATACCCTGAAGATTGTAAGCCAGGGCGATAGTATCAACTATCCAATGAGACATCCTCTGCTTAGTGACAGCTTTCCCTTTCTGCTGGCCACCATAACAAACAAAGAGCTGGTCTGAGGTCCTGAGGCTTTGCGTGCGATCCACGTAGAGTCGCAGTGCGCGTACGGGGCACAACAAAGCCATGGTTGGGTCTGCGTCCTCCGGGGGCAGCGCTTGCAAGCTCACCACCTGGTCTCTGAAAGGAGTGGTGGGAACTTTGGGCACGTAGCCTGGTCTGGGCCTCAATGTTACACTCGAGGCAGCAGGACCAAACTGAAGGCACGAATCGTCAACAGAGAATGCATGTAAATCCCCTACTCTCTTCACTGAGGCCAATGCTAGCAGGGTCAGAGCTTTCATTGATAAAAGCTTCAGACTCACAGACTGCAAAGGCTCGAACGGGGGGGCCTGAAGGGCTTTCAGCACCATGGACAGGTCCCAGGGAGGAATAGAAGGAGGGCGCGAGGGGTTTAGCCTACGAGCGCCTCTTAAAAATCTAATAACCAAATCATGCTGGCCAACTGATCTGCCGTTAATAAGTGAGTGATGAGCAGAAATAGCAGCGATATCAACTTTAATGGTGGAGGGTGACAGCCTACCGTCTAACCTATGTTGAAGATATAAAAGCACGATGTTAATAGGGCATTCTCTGGGGTCCTCGCGTTGCGAAGAGCACCAGGTGACGAAAAGGTTCCATTTAAACGCGTAAGCCCGTCTCGTAGACGGAGCTCGTGCCGCGTTGATTGTGTTAGATACCGCTTGCGGTAAATCACCTAAACCTTGCGCGCGCTCAACGACCACACATGGAGATCCCACAGGTCGGGGCGCGGGTGCCATAATGTGCCCCCTCCCTGAGAAAGAAGGTCCTTCCTCAGGGGAATCCGCCAGGGAGGGGCTGTCGCGAGGAGCATTAGCTCTGGAAACCAATTCTTGCTCGTCCAATATGGGGCGATCAGTAAAAGGCTCTCCTCGTCCTGCCTGACTTTGCACAGTGTCTGCGCGATTAAGCTCACTGGGGGGAATGCGTATTTGCGCATCCCCCGAGGCCAGCTGTGTGCCAATGCGTCCACGCCGAGGCTGCCCTCGGTTAGTGAATAAAATAGGCGACAGTGGGTATCGTCCGGCGACGCAAACAGATCTATCTGCGCACGACCGAACTTCTTCCAAATTAGCTGGACCGTCTGGGGGTGGAGTCGCCATTCGCCGGGGCGCGCAGCTCGAGAAAGCGCGTCCGCTGCTGTATTGAGCGAGCCCGGAATGTGAATGGCACGAAGGGACCTCAGATGCTTCTGACTCCAAAGGAGGAGATGACGAGCGAGATGCGACAGGTGACGGGAGCGCAAACCGCCTTGACGGTTGATATACGCAACGGTCGCAGTGTTGTCGGTGCGTACTAGTACATCCTTCCCTCGCAGCTCCGTAGCGAAGCGTACAAGTCCCAGATATACTGCCCACAACTCTCGGCAATTGATATGCCAGTGCAACTGGGGTGCTGTCCACACCCCCGAAGCCGTAAGCTCGTCGTACGTGGCACCCCAGCCCGTGTCGGACGCATCTGTATGTACAACAGCATGCCGAGCGATCTGTCTCATGGACACACCGGACCTGAGAAACGCGGGGTCCGACCACGGGGGGAATGTTAGGCGACACGCAGGTGTAATGGTTACACGATGGATGCCGGCGCGCCACGCTCTCCTCGGGACTCGATCGTGAAGCCAACGCTGAAGCGGTCTCATATGGAGCAGTCCGAGCGGTGTCACGGCCGCTGCTGCTGCCATATGCCCCAGGAGCTTTTGAAATTGTTTCAGCGGGACCGCATTCTTCCCTCGGAATGAACCGAGGCAAGTCAGAATTGACTGGACGCGCTCTTCTGTCAAACGCGCCGATAAATCGATCGAGTCCAGTTCCATCCCGAGAAAAGAGATCCTCTGCGTGGGGCAGAGTTTGCTCTTTTCCCAGTTGACCCGAAGACCCAAACGGGCGAGATGCCGAAGCGTTAAATCTCTGTGTTCGCAAAGCGTCCGTCGAGAATGCGCTATTATAAGCCAATCGTCGAGGTAAGCCAATATGCGAACGCCGCTCTCTCTGAGGGGTTTTAACGCCGCCTCCACTACTTTCGTGAACACACGGGGAGAGAGGGATAGCCCGAACGGTAAAACTTTGTACTGGTATGCCCGTCCCTCGAATGCAAACCGGAGAAACGGTCTGTGACGAGGGAGAATGGACACATGAAAGTACGCGTCTTTCAGGTCTATAGCCGCAAACCAATCTTGGGGGCGAATTGAATTGAATATTTGCTTCGGTGTTATCATCCTGAAAGACCTCCTCTGCAGAGATCTGTTCAGAACGCGCAAATCCAAGATCGGTCGTAACCCCCCGCCCTTTTTGGGTACTATAAAATACGGGCTGTAGAAGCCCGATCTCATCTCGGTTGGAGGGACCGGCTCGATCGCGTCCTTCGCCAGCAGGACTTCGACCTCTGCACGCAGTACATGTGCATCGGACGCTTTCACCGTGGTGAAACGAATGCCCGAGAATTTGGGTGTGTGCCGGTTGAATTGTATTTCGTAACCGAGGCGGACAGTGCGTAAAACCCAACGAGACGGGCTGGGAAGCTGAAGCCAAGCCCCCAGGGACCGTACGAGGGGAATTAACGGCACTACCGGGGTACCCGCGGGGGGGCGGCGGAGCGGGACAGGTGGTACTGCCGGTACGTCTGCTGGGACAGCATAAGTATCTACAGTATGTGTGTGTGTGACACTGACCTGAGCCCGCTGAGGGTGACGGTCGTCTGGTCTCCTCAGCGGAGAGCACAGACTCCGAAGAGGGTGCTGGTGGTCCCGTCTCCTCAGCGGAGAGCTGGAACTCCTCAGAACACCCGCTGGCGATAGAGGAGAGGGAGGAAGAGCATGTGAATGCCCGCTCACATCTCTCTCGATCCTCTGAAGACCTGGAGAAGGAATAGGAATGCACTCTTTTTGTGGTTTTGTGGGTGCCGGCTGAGAAGCCGGCGGAACAGAAACAAAACGAAACCAAGGATTCTCCATCCGGCCCTCTACCGGTGGAGGGAGCGATGCCGTCACCGTCTCCCGAAGAGTGATCCCATCCAATTCCAGGTCGCCCGTCTCAGGGCCGCTTCGATTTCCGTTTACCACGGGAAGCGGGTGGGGCGGGCGGGGCGGGCTGCCGACGGCTGTTCCCCCTCCGTGGCCTGGAAGATGTTCTAGTGGGGGGGGTGGAGGCAGCCGCCGCAGGGCGCCCTCGGCGAGGAGCAGACGGGGCCGCCGGCGCTGGAGGGCGAGATGCAGGTCGCTTGCGCCGGGGCATGATCTGAGCGATCGCCTCCGTCTGCTTCTGGGCGGCGGAGAACTGCTGGGCAAAAGACTCCACCGACTCACCGAAGAGACCAGCCTGGGACACGGGAGCGTCTAAGAACTTGTTCTTCTCCGCATCCGACATATCCGCCAGACATAGCCATAAGTGGCGTTCCTGGACCACCATCGTGGACATGGCACGACCAATCGCCTGCGCTGTCACCTTCGTAGCGCGAAGAGCCAGATCAGTGGCAGCCCGGAGCTCCGAAAGGACAGGCGAGTCGTGTCCTCCCTCGTGCAGATCCCTCAAGGCCTTCGCTTGATGAACCTGCAGCAACGCCATTGCGTGCAGGGCTGAAGCCGCCTCTCCACATGCCTGGTGGGCAGCGCCCGTTAAACCGGAGGACTGTCTGCAGGCACGAGAGGGGAGGGTTGGGCGGTCCTTCCAAGAGGGAGCGTGTGCCGGACACAGTTGCATCGCGACAGCGCGCTCCACGGGAGGGATCCCCGTATAACCCTTAGCGGCTCCGCTGGTGAGGGAGGTGAGGGGGGAGGGCTAAAACGGCCGTAATCTCGTGGAAAACGGCGACTTCCAGGTTCTAGTCAGCTCCTCGTGCACCTCGGGGAAGAAAGGCACCGGTGGAGAGGGTTGTGAAACCCGGGCAGCTCCAAAGAACCAATCATCCAGGCGGGACGGTTCGGGCTGAGGGGGGGGAACCCACTCTAACCCTACGGTCTCCGCCGCTCGAGCGAGCACGGCCACCATCTCTGGATCGAACTCCGGCGTCCCAACCCGACCAGAGGGAGGAAGGGCGTCGGGGTCCACGTCAGGGGGAGGAGGCCCACCCTCGGATGCTGCGGCGTCGGTGGACCCGGAGGGCGGCACGATGGATTCTAGAGACATCGTAGAACACGACGCTGAAGTCTCCATCGGCACATCAACCGGCTGTGGATGAGGAGGCTGAGAGCCTGAGGACGAATCCCCCGCTCGGCTCAGCACAGTGATGCGCAGGTCGTCCTTCGAGAGCTTCACAGCCGCACCGTGGCGGCGTTCAGCACTCGCATGACGAGGGTTGCGTTTTTCCCGGAGGAAAGACAACCGTCTGCGCAAATCCACAAGGGACATGTTCTCGCAGTGAGAACACTTACCCCCAGCGAACGCTGCCTCTGCGTGCTCGATGCCCAAACACGAAAGACAACGCTCGTGACCGTCCTTCGGACCCATGTATTTGCCGCACCCAAGATCGCACGGACGAAAAGCCATCCTGAAAAGGACGCTGATGTCCGGATATACGAGAGAGTGGCTGCCTTTAACAAGGCACAAAGCTCTCTCGTATCACTCTTTTAGGGAAATTCACTCAGATGCTCAGTTGATGATGCGCACAGGGAAAGGCAACGCACACACTAAACTCAAAACAAAATAAAGATGTAGAGTCGTGGAATTAAGCGAAGCGTCCGCTGTGGTACTGCTAGTCCAACCAACTTCAGCAATCGAATCCCACCAGAGTAGAGTAGCTTCTCAGTAGCAGATACTGCCGGCTTTCGAAGCGATAAAAAGCTAATTTCCTTATTTGCACCTGCTGCTTATATACGCACCTGGCGGGGCGGCGCCAGCATTATGCAAATATCTCAATGCCAAGTTCATTGGCGTTTTAGTAGTATTCGAAGCAGATTGGTCTCTCTAAGCGAGTTCCCAATTCGTCGGTCACGACGTGACGTCGTAGTGACCGACTGAAAGGGAACATGGAAGCGTTTGGTGGATTCTAAATTCATCCCTGTTTGGATCCTAAGGAATGAATGGGGCTAGGCTAAATGCTAACACATTCACAACGCGCTGTACAAAGATTAAGTGCACGCATTGATAAAAGAATGGTATATATTAATTTGTCTTGGTTGAGGTAAGAACATAGTAAAATATTGAAAAACAGTGGTGTTTTCCTTTAAGAAAGGACAATGGGTCTCATTCACTAAGCATGTGTACACACAAGTGTGTTTGTAAAATGTGCGTATGGACAATTTAACTTATAAATTATGATTCAACTAAAACGTTCATACTAAAATTTATTTAAATGTTTGCAAAAACGTAAGAACAACTTAGATCACACGTGCGCAATAATCATAAACAAGGATTTTTTTTAAATATATTTTTATATATTTTTTCCTTGTTCATGATTTTTGCGTACGTGTGTTCTTACGTTTTAGCATACATTTAAAATAAATTTCAGTAAGAAAGTTTTTATTGAATCCTGATTTGTAAGTTAAAACATCTGTACGCACATTTTACGAACAAATGTGTGCGTACGCATGCTTAGTGAATGAGACCCAATATTGGGTCGAGATGCAAATTTTTCTGAGGGTGCAAAAAATTTTAAATATTGAAAAATTTGCCTTTAAAGTTGTCCAAATAAAGTCCTTGGCAACTGCATCCACTGCCAAAATAAACTTTTGATATATTTATGGTAGGAAATGATCTTTCCATAATATCCTAATGATTTTTGGCATAAAAGAAAAATCTATAATCTTGACCCTACAATGTATTATTGACTCTTCTACAAATATACCCGTGTGGCTTGGTTTTGTGGTCCAGGGTCACATATGAGATTGAGTCAATAATGGCTATTTGTTATTTTCGGGGTGAACCGTCTCTTTAATCTTGTGTTCTCTATTTCTTCCTGAAGGTATCTTTGTTAATATGTGGGTTTTGCTGAAACATAAAATCCAATATTCTTAGTGTGCCTCAAAGTCTACAACTTCTCACTGGATCGAAGCAGTAAAAAATATCGACAAGATGTCAGGCAAGATGACAAGATGTTTTTTGGCCGGTCTGTGATATTCTCAATTGATCCTGAAACACTGAAGGGTTTTATATGCAATAAAACCACAAAAACACCAAGTATAGTACTGTATGCTCCTTAGTTAAACCCTGGCTTATTTTAGACGCATTAGTATGCTAGGAAAGGCCTAATCAGTGTAGTCAATTGAGAAAAAACACTTCTGACATTAAAGTATAATTAGTCATTTAAAAGGCAGATGTCTCTATTATTAATTATGAGATGGCCATTATAATTCAGCGTGAACCTTGATTGAATCTGCGAGGGAATATGCAAAAGAATTAAAAGGATTTACTAAATTTTTATATGGACGACAGGTCCTTGAAGGGTTTTACTCATGCATGGAAAATCAATTGAGGGTTAAAGGTGAATGAAAGTAACTGAACGAGTACTGATTAAGAGAAAGAAAGAGAAAGAGACCGTCAGATTTAGGAAGTGAGACAGACAGGAAGCACTGAACTATGCCAGGCGGGTTCAAAACCGCACGATCATTGCCTTTACAGAGATAGATTTAGAGATTGTGATGGGATTTTCTCCACAGGGAGAAATCTGTCTTTGTTAGTGAAAGGAAAAGGTGACTGATGGCATACAGGGGCTGATCGGATGACATATGCGTTATATTGTGCAGGATTTGTTTCCATGGCAACGCATAAGGTAAGGCCAGGTAGTCTTACGTAAGTCTTGTCAAAGCCATAAACTGGAAACGTCTTTCTTTCTTACAACCAATAATTAATGTCATTTTCACCTTGAATGGATGTTAACTGATAAATTATATGAATTAGCTTTTATGAAGCTAAAGCTGGGATATTATTTTGTCATACAACACAACATGCCCAAAACATCTTCAAAAACACCTCATATTGACGAGATTTGCTTCACTTTTTCGAGCTACAATTCATATCTTTATTTTGTTAACTCTTTCCCTGCCAATGATGATTTCCTGACGAGTTTTTACGGTAATCTGTAATTCCGCTGTCATCCACTAGATCAGTGCTTCCCAATCCTGGTCCTCGAGGACCCCTTCCCAGAAAGTTTTAGATGTATCCTTATTCAAAACACCTGTTCAATTCATCAGACTCCTTCCAAAATGGTCAACATGTCTCCTTAAAAAGCTGATATGTTAATTCAGGTGTATTAAAAAAAAATGAGACATCTAAAACATTCTGGGAAGGGGTCCTCGAGGACCAGGATTGGGAAACACTGCACTAGATTATACCCAATTTATAAAAAACTGAAGCAAAAACTACTTTTTTAATATTTTAAACTCCGGGTATGTTTTGATAATCGTTCTTAATCTGACCTTTAGCAAAATTCCTTTACAAAAATGCAACTATTTCAGCTTTTTGCTCAAAATTTTGTACAGTATTATTGAAGAAACCTACCCATATTTAAAAGGTTATAAAAAGAGAACAAATGAAGATAGGATGAAACGTTTTTTTTCTGATTTTGTTTGTTTGTTTGTTTGAAAGCAGAGGATCTGTTCTTTCATTTGATATATTTGTATGTTTATATATTTATAGAAGAAAATTTTCCTGGAAGGCATTTTGTGAAACTTTTGTGAAAATCACAAAAAAAAATGCTGGCGGGCAACTTAAAAAAAAAAAAAAAGGCTGGTGGGGAATTAATTAAAAATCGCAACAAAAAACTCATTTAGTAAGCAAGTAAATACAATTCAGTATTCAAAACCATCTTTTTACCCTTTTTAGTTTGAATTTGAGATGTTACTTTGACATCATTTTACTTCAAAAGGGCTGGTCATATTTTTTTATTAATCGTTTTTTTACGGAGCCCCTAAGGGGACATGGAGCAAAAATTAAATAAAGTTTAGTTTCATGTGCTCACGCGAAACCTTCATGTGCAAAATTTTCTTTTAAAGTTAAGTTTTCATGTGCTCACGTGAAGCTATCGTGCATGCAAAACTAAACTTAAAAAAAATTCTGCACATGAAGGTTTTGCGTGAGCACATTAAAGTTTCACGTGAACACATGAAACTAAACTTTTGATTTTTTTTACTCCAATGTCACCTTAGTCGATTAAAAATCAATTCTCAAAGAGGAGAATCGATTTTTTCTTTCATATTTATTTCTGCTAACATTGAACGTAAGATTAACGTTAATCTAATTACCAGTCTTCTTCACCCTCTTTTTTAACTTGCGTGATGTTATCAAGGAGCGAGATGCAAGCCTGTCATTCATTCATTCAGTGCTTAAAATGGCGATTTCAGGTGCTTCATCGATGTTGATTCCACCTTCACATAAAAAGTCAGAGGTATGGTAGCATTTTAGATTTCGCAAGCAAGACGCGACGATAGTGTTGTGGCTTTTAATTTCTTTTTATTAATTACCCACTATAAACTGCTGTTCACTGTTCTTTTTTATTAATAAAGTATTTGTATTAAATCTATATTCGTTGAATCGAGAATCGAGTATAAAAGCCGACCCGAGAACTGGAATCGAAAATTGAATCGAGAATCGAAATCGAATCGATTTGGAACATCTGAATCGATACCCAGCCCTACACTTCAACCCACACTGTAAATACGGTAAAGTTTTGTTGGATCACTTAAAAAAATAAGTTGCCTTAAAATTAAAGTAAATTCAACTTAAAAAAATAAGTTAACTCAAAAAACTTTGTTTAAAATATTTTGCCTACTAAAACTTTTAAGTTAAATGTAAGGCAACCCGATAACGTACTTTTTTAAAGTTGAACCAATTTTTTTACAGTGCACATAAACACAATACGTAAAGTGGCATGCATATTTTATGTTTCCAACAGAGATGGCGATAGAGGGGTAAAAGTTACGTATTGCACCTTATAACATTAAACAAATATAGTCTAATTTTAGTTTTAGCATATTTGAATTTATTTTTATTATCAATCACGTGCTGCACTTTGAAAATGTATTTGCTCATTTGTTGCTCATTGATTTGCAGTTCTCGGTTATGTTTCTTGTAATGATCGATTTAAACTGCATCTGATGTTTCGTCTCCAACCTCATTAGAGGAACTACATTGTAGACAACTCCCGTGGTCTCGGTGGACTCTGATGCGATATTTATGCAAATCTTGAGTTTTGATTGCATATTTTGGCATCTTTGAAAATGTAATCCCAGTTTGAGATCTTTCATTTTTTTCTGAAACTCCACAGGAGATGCATGAGATTACAAGGGTGTTTTTCTTGAGAGCCGGTTGTTGTATTGTCCTGTCTCTATGCTGTCGGACTCCAGCTTCACGCTTGTTAAATCCCTGCTTTATGTAAGTAATCCAAGCATAGCCCGTGTGTCCTGTTCTTCTCCAATCGCTCTATCCACCAGGCTGTATGGGGATAAGAAACTGTGACTTCAAGTTTTTTTTCGTCAATGCTTCTTGAAAGTAATTACTGAGGTTACGCTGAAATAAACTACAGTAGAAAAAGTTGCGCTTTTCATACAAGATGCAACTTCAAGATCAAAGAGACTGTATACTCGTTTGATTAATGCATAATTTTGTTTATCTTAGAAACCAACTTTAAACTATGCGAGTTAAAAACAACAAGGTTGCATGTAACCAGTGCATGAGATGATTGTTAATTGAACTGCTGCGATGAGGTGTGCAAAACTTTTATTTTTAGTGTTAAAGTGAGTGTTGCTGTAGCTCAACAGGTGTAGCATTGTGTTAGCAGCACAAAGTTTGTAGGTTCGAACCCGTACTACTGTACCACTCACTACCTTTAGGGCTGTCATGGAAAAAAGGGAGATGACATCATTCTCATGACATCATTGATATGTTCTGTAGTTTTGGGATAGTATTGAATAGTTTTCCAAAAAAAAGCTGCATGCTGTATAATATACCATACCAGCAAGTGTATTTGTTATACTATATATAGATGTGTTTTATAAGTATAACATCAATTTTCACTTTAAAAAAATTTTATGATGCATTTACATCAATATGATGCAGGTTGCAATATTAGAAAGCTTTTTTTGTGTAATGCACAGCATTTTTTAGTGGGGAAAAAGTGTATAACTTATGTCGATTCCTTATTGACATGCATTTCCACAACACAGCTTGACCTTTTTTAAAATCTACTTCTTTTTCATGTCGACCATCGGTCAAAGTTTTCTTTTTCTACATCATTTTGAAAGCAACCTGTGAAGGTTGTCGCCTTTCATCTTATTCTCATGTATGTTCTCTTGATCAGCTGCTGTTGTTTTATACCCAATATAAATGTAAGAAGATACTATGCATGCTTTCATTGAGCCTCTTGTGTGTGCTTCAAGTGTATAATCCATTTCTAATAGTCTAGGTTACTGTCTGTAAAATTCTGGAATGTTGATAGCTTCGAAGCACCTGATATACACTTGGATTTTCATTGTGCATAGCAGTGACATCTATGAGACTTCATATGGTCAAAATATGCACCCACCTTTCACTAGTACATCAATATTAGTACCAAATATGTACCAAATAGTTCATATTTAAACCTTTTTAGACTTTGGTACATATTTTGACTAACAGTGTAGTGTGGTACATAAAGATGACACCATTTAGGAAACCGACTTTATTGACATTCATTCTCCATCTGTAGATGTTGGTTCTGTTGAGGGGTTGGCATACCATCGAGGTTGGGATGTTCTCTACTGGACGAGCTCCACCACGGCCACCGTCACCCGTCACACCATCGACCAGGCCAGACCGAACGCCTTCCACAGGGACACCGTAGTATCACTGTCTGAAGAAGACCATCCACATGTTCTCACGCTGGATGAGTGTCAGAGGTTCGTGTCTATCTGTAATCAAAGAAGTACAAATTATTTGATACAATCTTTAAGTTATTCAGGACACTTCTGGAAAGCAAGCCAGTTTCTTGGAAATCCTAAGTGTAACATTTTAAGCTTGGTTCTCTTGGTAATTTTTTATGTTATTCTTGTTAATCCTCCTCATGTTAATTTATTTTATAATCTGCTAAATCACCATCAAATGTGTTAAATAATGGAATTTCATTAGAATAAAATAAATACCTAAAGTTTCTCATCTTTACCTCTCCTTGAAATAAACCCTTTTAAATTTTTTTACTTTGATGGCTGTCTTCCAAAAAGGTCAATTGTAGGAGGGGCCCTTTAATTATTTTTGGAGTAATTAGGGTGCCAGGCCACATACAGTGTATTAATTTTACATCAGTGAGTTCGCATGCATGCTTAATAAAGATTTACATTTCAAAACAGGGTGACCTGTGTTACACAGTGAAATGATTTATGCCTCTTGATCTCAGGTCTCTTCATTTTTAAATTAGATATCATTAATTAATAGCACTTTCATCTATGTTTTATTTTTCTTCTTAACGCATCGCTGCTTTCTGGTCTGCTTACGATTTTCTCAAACAACTGTTTTAATGTTTTTTAGAGATGCACGTCAATATGTCCATTTATATGTCCTCATTAGCACCTTTTACATTACTCGCATGTAAACAACATTAGTTAGTGGCTATTTTAGGCATTAATAGACTCATTTAGATTAATTGCAATGTTCTTCATTCATGCATTTTGTATGCAAAGTAAATTTATTATACCCATGTACACTTTTAACGTTGGAAGTTAAGTGTTGTTCTGTTTAACTTTTACTAAATGTAAAATGGCACTAATCTTGCGAATACATATTACACTCCAAAAAATGATTTTCAAGAAAAAAAATTCTTAGTATTTTTGTCTTGTTTTCAGTCAAAATATCTAAACATTCTTAAATTAAGATGTTTTTTTCTTGATGAGCAAAATGACCCAAGAACATAAGTCTAGTTTTTAGACCAAAAACTCAAATTTAAGTGATTTTGTGCATAAAACAAGCAAAACATTTTTTTTGCTTGTTTTATGCACAAAATCGCTTAAACTTGATATTTTTGGTCTAAAAACTAGACTTATTTTCTTGGGTCGTTTTGCTCATCTAGAAATAGCAATTTCATTTAAGAATCGTCTTACTTAGTTTTTTTCTTGTTTTCAGTAGAAATATGTAAAATTTCTTAAATCAAGATGATTTTCTTGATGAGCAAAATGACCTAAGAAAATAAGTCTAGTTTTTACAACCAATATACAATTTAGGTGAATTTGTGCTTAAAACAAGCAAAAAAATCTGCCAAAAAATCTAAAAAAAAAAAAAATCTGTGAAAATATCTTGAAATAAGTTTACTTTTTTCTTAAACACTTAATTCAAGAATAATTTTCTCACCCTATTGGCATATATTTTTGCTTGTTTTAAGCACAAATTCAACTAAATTTTATGTTTTTTTGTCTAAAAACTAGGCAATTTTTCTTAAGTTATTTTGATCATCAAGAAAATACATCTTGATTTATGAATTTTTAGATATTTCTACTGAAAACAAGAACAAATACTAAGTAAGAAAGTCATTTTTTGCAGTGTACTATAGATATCCCAGCAAGCAATAGCCGTCATTTTAACTTTTAGGTTGGGTATAGACAGTTTCAGCAGTAACAACTTAACAAATGGGTTTCGTGGATAGCGGTGACCCATGGTCGCCATCTCCCCTAATCTTCAGCAAACCAAAACATTCGTTATTTTTGGTGAGGTATTTCAGTTTAGCCACTAGCCAGACTGTTAAACAAACAGAGACCAGAAGTTAAGTTCAGTCCAGATGCGTAACCGTGACAATGCACATGTGTCCAATGAAACCGTCTACACTGAAAAAAAAAATATTCATTCAATTTACTAAATTTTTTTAAGGTAAGTGGTCGAAATCAATTTATTTAAGTTACATTAAAAAATGAAATACAAAACAAAACAAAAAACTTTTGTTTTAATGTAGCTTAAATAAATTGATTGAATCATTTTTTCAGTGTAAAGGCAAGATATAGTCCAGCTATGAGTAACACACTTCTAGGCTAGCCAAACTACAGTAAACTTGAAACTTGAAGTAAACTTGAAGTACTTGGCTATTAGACGTCTTTTATATGCAAATTTGCTTGCTGAGACGTAACAACCTACCTAGCTGTTCAGTATACTGCAGCATTAAAAGAGCAAAAATTTTAGCCATTCATCCAGGCTGTAGCAGCCCTCGCGTTAATGACTGGTACTGTTGTCAACACATTGCCCCACAGATTCAATGAGCTGCCAAAAATCACGACTAAGATACAGCGCTTGACACCCCAAGCTGCCGTCACACGCTAGGCTAACACACTTACACAAGGACGCTCTCGTGCCATGAAGGACTTGCCTTTTTTCTGCCACATTAAAAGCTTGAAGACAGGATGCTATTCGTAATAATGCCGTTGGGCTGTAGACTGTTTCATTATAATTGCAAATGAATACATCTTTACTGAGGATATTAACACATGCGAACCCTTGATATAGATAACGGCTGTTAATGGATGACGCTAATGCCAAAAATGGAAATGCAAAATTTGAATAATATGGCATTCAAAGATAAAGTTACGTCTGACATTTTCAGCAGAATCAACTAAACTGCATTTTTGTTAACTTTGGCTGTATTTTGGAAACTTAAGACACTTTTAAATGTCGTTGCGGTTTAGATTTTCAAGGATTTTTTTTAGTCGCTGTACATTAAAAGTTAGTTGCTGACTTTCTATGTTCCCTCCAGCTTGATGTTTTGGACTAACTGGAACGAACAAAGGCCGAGCATCATGAGGTCGACGTTATCCGGCCGAAACGTCCAGGTCATTGTTAGCGCAGACGTAATCACCCCTAATGGACTCACCATCGACCACAAAGCCGAAAAGCTGTACTTCTCCGACGGCAGCCTCGGGCACATCGAGAGGTGTGATTATGATGGCTCGCACAGATACGTGAGTATGCAGAAGTTTTTAAAAAATGCATTGGGCTGGTTCTGGGTGCATTAAGTGTACCTTGAGAGTAGAAAAGGTTTGGACATAAATAGTTTGGCCTTTATAAAGCTTCTGTGTTTTGCTGAAGGGTGACCTTAAAAGAACAGACAAAGAAAGTTCGATTTGCATTCCATCTGGACAATCTGAAGTGAAATTGATTTTAAACAGTTGCCTGGGATTAAATCATTCTTACTTGACGCCAAAGAAAACAGGTAAATTAAAGACCTTGAGATCACTAAACAATCATTGACTCATTTCACTCATTGATCTCCGTCCTACGAAGCAGTACGTTTTGAGGATTGTGTTAGTTCGCCTGGTTACCTTTCGGATTCAATAATTCCCCGTATAAATGTAGCAAGTCATTATGTAGCCTACAAAGTAATCCCGCTTTGTGTCACTGTCAACTTTTTCAGTCAAGGGTCGAGAATTACAGGTTCCCAAAAGCCTACAATACCATGGTGTGCAAAATGACTCTTAGCTCGCTAGTGAAACTGTCTGCTCGACAGGCTCTTAAAAGGTGACAATTGAGCTGGGCAAACAAAAGAGCATTTATTTTCCTGTGCGTGAGACACAAACCAAATATTGAGAAAATGAGTCTTGACAAACCACTCTGTGGGAGCCAGGGCCATCTACGTCTGCAGGAGATAGATCCATACTGTGGCCTTTCAAATATATTCAATGGAAAACAGCATGCGTGAAACCTTGGGTAACGGATTCAAGCACCCCGGAATACCAAGTTAATCGATGCAAATTGGATTTCGCCTCATGAACCTTGTTTAATAACAAGGCGACATCCAAATTAGCCCTGTTTATGTTCTTTAAAGAACAGTTTACATATCAGTTTATCAGAAAATGAACATTTTAGTTATGTTTAACTTTCAAAGGTTAATGGAGAGTATCATCTTAAATATCATCTTAAGCATCTTATTTGCCAGAATTTGTGTTTCATAACACAGCATCCCTTATGCAGGGTAAATGCCGTTTTGTGTTGTATTTAAATAGACGTTGTTTACAAACACGACTAGCATTGTTGGCACATATCGGCGACATGCTGTCAATACAATACTGGAAAATGTAGGTTTCAGTTAAAAATAAGAAGTGCTATCTGTACCTTTTTTACTGTAGCAGAATCTATGTTACTCTTTTTCACATTAGTTTATAGAAAAGTCTGAGACGATCACTTCTAAGGAGCAATTTTACACGCAATTCTGTACTCGGAGAAGAGATTTGTGTTTTACGTCCACTGATTTTTACTTCAATGCTTAAAAGTTCAGATCCTGAGAGAGCACGGAGAGCTTTTCACTTGCCAGGGCGACAGCTCTGATATCAGAACACCGTGCAGATGCTCTTAATTCTCATTCCCCGACTTCGCTCAATGCTGAGAGACGTGTGCGCAGGAACAGAAATGGCACGCTTGGGAATAAAGATGCCTCGAATGGATGAGGGCGAGAACACACGGTTGACATGTTGTCATTGCGGATTAAAGTGTGAGTCTTGCTCTATCCGCACGTTGGGCTGCCTATTATTACGAAGGACTCTGATATTCATGCATACTTCAGAGCCATCTGTCTGTGTGTGTGTCTGTGTGTCTCTGTGCATGTGTTAGTGAAGAGCAGTTAATATCGCACTTTAAAACAGATGTGAAGACTGCATGAAGCCCGCAAAAAGGATGCATATAACAAAAAATCTATCTTTCTTATCTGTCTGTCTGTCTGTCTGTCTGTCTGTCTGTCCTATCTATCTACCCGTCTATCTATCTATCTGTCTGTCCTATCTATCTATCTATCTATCTATCTATCTATCTATCTATCTATCTATCTATCTATCTATCAACCTACCTACCTACCTACCTATCACGCTTATGTCTGTCTGTCTGTCTATCTACCTATCTACATACCTACCTACCTACCTACCTACCACGCTTACGTCTGTCTGTCTGTCTGTCTGTCCTACATATCTACCTGTCTACCCATCTATCTGTCTGTCTGTCTGTCTGTCTGTCCTACCCGTCTATCTGTCTGTCCATTCGTCCGTCCGTCTGTATATCTATCTATTTATCTATCTATCTAGACTCTATCTGATCTGTCTATCTTTCTGATCTGTCTATCTTTCTGCTTGCCTGTCTGTCTGTCTACCTACCTACCTACCATGCTTACGTATGTCTGTCTGCCTGTCTGTCTGTCTGTCCTACATATCTACCTGTCTACCCGTCTACCCATATATATATATATTTCTGTCTGTCTGTCCTTCCCGTCTATCTGTCTGTCTGTCCTAACCGTCTATCTGTCTGTCCATTCGTCCGTCCGCCTGTATATCTATCTATTTATCAATCTATCCAGACTCTATATGATCTGTCTATCTTTCTGATCTATCTATCTCTCTGTCTGTCTGTCTGTCTGTCTGCCTGCCTGCCTGCCTGCCTGCCTGCCTGCCTGTCCTACCCATCTATCTGTCTGTCCGTTCTTCCGTCCGTTCGTATGTCTATCTTTCTAGACTCTATCTGATCTGTCTATCTTTCTGATCTGTCTATCTTTCTGATCTATCTTTCTGATCAATCTGTCTGTCTGTCTGTCCTATATATCTACCCTTCTATCAATTTGTCTGTCTGTCTGTCTGTCCTACATATCTATCTATCTATCTATCTATCTATCTATCTATCTATCTATCTATCTATCTATCTATCTATCTATCTATCTATCTATCTATCTATCTATCTATCTATCTATCTATCTATCTATCTATAAAGCTTATGCCTGTCTGTCTGTCCTACCCGTCTATTTATCTATCTGTCTGTCTGTCCATCCGTCTGTATATCTTTCCATCCATCCATCCATCCATCCATATGTCTGTCTGTCTGTCTGTCTGTCTGTCTGTCTATCTATCTATCTATCTATCTATCTATCTATCTATCTATCTATCTATTTATCTATCTGTCTATCTATCTATCTAGACACTATCTGATCTGTCTATCTTTCTGATCTGTATATCTTTCTGATCTGTCTGTCTATCTGTCTGTCTGTCTGTCTGATATACAGATATTATGAGTCATTTGTTTGGTCTTCTGCAAGCTTAAGTGCTCGATTCTCTGAGATTGTGTGCAGAAAGATTAATATTCAGTTGAGGCATTTATTGCTTCTCTCTCTCTCTCTCTCTCTCTCTCTCTCTCTCTCTCTCTCTCTCTCTCCCTCTCTCGATCACTCTCCTCTATTTGTCTTTTGGTCTCTATGCTTCTCCATTATTTCTCTCCATCTCTCTTCAGTATCGTTCACCTGTCTTTGCTCCTTCTCATTTTTCTTCTTTCATGCTCTCACATTGCCATTTATTGTTCGTATCCAGGATCCTAAATTTACTTTTTGCACATGGCTGGTGAATTGAGGAAATTGAAGGGCTGAAAACGTGTCTTACTGAACATTAAATTACATTTTGGAATAGACAAGACAAAGATTCATTTTTGGCTCTATGACAACAACATTTTATAGTAGTTCTCCACTTCCCAGATTTTGCAATGGTGACCCCATGATCGTGTATCTTTCTCTCTCTCTCTACCTATATATATATCAAGCATATAAAATTTATATTTTATTTATATTTTCTTCTTGCAAAGGAATATTTATTCTTAGTTCCCTTTGCTGAATGTTTATTTTCAACCCAGTTAATTTCCTGTACAACCATATCAGTGTTTGAGGGACAGTATCGGATGGGATCGTTTCATTTCCAAATTCTTGTCAACTTCAATTTTCCTGACGACTTCAGCCACAAGAGAAACAAATCCTCTTTCTTCACCACTCACCTTCTTTCCTGAAGGCATGCGTGATGTTTTCCAGCTTCTGTTATGGCAGGAATTCCATTTACACACTCCACAGATCCGGGTTAATCATTTATAATGTCTGGGATAATGGAGGAAGTCCGTCCTTCTGGTGTCACGGTGGCTTTCCCCCTCTGGCTCCGGACAGATTCATGTATCTCTGTGAATTATACAGGCACTTGACGTGGTTTATTTTGGTCTGAAACACGCACAATACATTTCTTGATGGACTTGTCCTGTAACGTGCAAGATATATGTTTCGAAGGAAGCTTAGGTTATGTATTTCTGTGCTTTAACAGTTGGAACTATCAAATGATTTAAAAATGTAAATATTCATGTATTATTAAGTTTACTTTTCTAATTTAGATATTTAATCTGAAATATCGCTTTAACCCAGATTAGGTAAGGTCAAGGTACTATTGTTTCGCATGGGAAAAGATTATAACAATTGCTACAAAACATGTACACTGCAAAAAATTACTATTTTCTAATATAAATATCTGAAATTTTTTAAATTGAGATGCATTTACTTGGTAAGTAAGTGGCTTAAGATAATAAGTCTTGTTTTTTTTTTTTCAATAAATGATTATAATTAAACCAAGCCAAAATATCTGCCAGTGCAGCAAGAAAAATAAACTAAATTCCAGTTTCAACTTAATTTAATAAATTTTATTTAAGTTTATTTTCTTACTGCACTGGCAGATATTTTGACTTGTTTTAGGTAAAAAAATCTCTTGATTTTCAATATTTATTATCTTAAGCCACTTGGTTACCAAGTAAATGTATCTTAATTTAATAATTGTTAGATATTTATATTAGAAAACAAGGCAAAAAACTAAGTAAAACATTCATTTTTATTTTATTTATTTTTTGCAGTGTAAGGGATCATGTATTTTAGTTGCACAGTTTTAACGAATGCAGACCTTCTGCGAGGAAATCGCGTTCACTTTCAGTTTTAAGATAAGACAAGAATTTCAAAGTCATGAACACACTATTTGGTTTAATCATTTGTAAATATATTGTCATATATTTTATTAAAATACATTTTTTGTGTAATATTATACAGAACCTGTCAAAATGATTTGCAGCATCCGGGTTACTGTATGTTTTTTTTTTTTTATAACAAACCTGCAAATGTTGCGACTGGCCAATCAGAATCAAGCATTCCAACGAGCCGTGTAATAAACAAACAATATCAAACCCTTAAATATTTATCAGTTTCTTTAATGTCTTCAATTTTGCCTTTTCAAATTTATAGGTGATTTTAAAATCAGAGGCCGGAACGTTTTTTGGCTTGGCAATTTACGGAGACTTCATCTTCTGGTCCGACTGGGTTCGACGGGCCGTGATCCGCTCCGATAAGCTAACCGGAGCCAATATGAAAGTTCTCCGCGCTGACATTCCTCATCAACCAATGGGAATCGTCGCTGTTTCCAATGACACCAACAGCTGTACGTAATTGGTTTCCTTTCTTCATGGCATGCAAACTGATATGTTATGTAAACTCTTTCAATGTTAAAACCAAAGCTAAGTGTTTGCAGACAGAAGGTTTGCAGTGTTGTGACTACAGACCTTTATAGTTTCTGTTTTAGTATCCACATCCTCCTAAATCCAAAGGCAAACTTTTAAAAACAATTGATCTTAAAAGTAACAGATAAAAGAGTGTTTGATTCTTGCCCTGGATACAGTGCTGCTGTTTGTATTACTCACACAAAGCCTGTTTGTTTTATTTGCACAATGTGACTGAGATCCTCATTCCAGGATAACAGGAATCATAATGGAAAATCATACGTTAGGTGTGTCAGAAGTCACCGGGGCCCTTAAAATTTGATGGGCACAGAGCGAAACTAGAACAAAACCAACATGTTCTGACTAGGGTGAGATAAAATGAACGCTCTTATTCATGATTGCTTTCTCGCCTTCTTATACATTGTGTGCATAGTTGGGCTTGTGTTAGCTCGGATGACGAATTCTACATCATCAGATGGTACTGCCATATTTCCATAAATAAAATAAAGGAAGTCTGCTATTTTAAATGTTTATTAAATCAGGATTTCTCAACTAGTCCTGAATCTCCAGAAGTTTAAAGTGACCGATGGGATCATATGTGCTAAACTATAGACATGTTTTCATTTGCATATATAAATAAAATGGATGCTTTACATGCTTCAAATGTGCATTTTTAGTTTTAGATGCTATTTTGCTGTTAAACAGTGTTGGAGTTTAATTTAAATGTTAAGAAAAAAAATACAAATAAATTATTGTACATGCCAGCACCTGTGAATGAGGAATGAAGCAAATGGCATTTTAAAATGAACATTATAGAGTTATTTTATGGTGGTCTCTGCATATTAAGCTTGTATTAAAAATGATCACATTTTATACTTTAATACATTTGCAGTTATAAATCTCTTGGCCATCAAGACCTAGCCCCCCAGCAAGCAAAAGCTATCATTTCACTGTCTAGGTTAACTATAGACACACTTGAGTTCAGCTATAAGTTAACCCACTCCCACAAAATAAACTTGAATTTGGTTTCATGTAATTTTTGCCCATGTAGCTTGTGCGATGTATGATATTATATCATGCAAGCAAAGTCAACGGCGTTTGGTTTCATTTATTTATGGTTAGACGTCTGTTACTTTTTCGGATTTTGCAATGTTTTAGCCTAGACGTCTGGGCTGTGTTTGGGTGGCTATTAGAAGTCTTTTAAATACAAAATTGCTTGCTGGTAGCATATCCATATCTATATTTCAAACTATGCACTGCAAAAAATGATTTTCAAGAAAAATAATTCTTAGTATTTTTGTCTTGTTTTCAGTAAAAATATCTACAAATTCTTTAATTAAGATGCTTTTTCTTGATGAGCAAAATGACCCAAGAAAATAAGTCTAGTATTTAGACCAAACATATCAAATTTAAGTGATTTTGTGCAAAAAACAAGCACAAAAAATCTGCCAATGGGGTAAGCAAAAAATCTTCTAAATCACTAAATTCAAGAAAAATTCAAGAAAAATTAGCTTACCCCATTTGGCAGATTTTTTGCTTGTTTTATGCACAAAATCACTTAAATTTAATATTTTTGGTGTAAAAATTAGACTTATTTTAAGTCGTAATTTTATATTAATTATTAATTATATTAGTCGTTTTAAGAATTTTTAGATATTTTTACTGAAAACAAGACAAAAATACTAAGAAATTCACTTGATTATGCTAAAAAATAACTTTCTTACTTAGTATTTTTGTCTTGTTTTCAGTACAAATATTTAAAACTTAAACTAAATTAAGATGCATTTTCTTGATGAGCAAAATGACCTAAGAAAATAAGTCTAAAAACAAACAAATATAAAACTTAAAGCTCCACTGTGTAAGATCTACTCCCATCTAGCGGTGAAAGTCTATATGACAAGCAACTGAATAATACTTTCTAGCCCCCCCCCCCCCATTCGGAACGCGTTTTAACTCGTACGGTGGCCCGGCCGTGTCATGCCAAGGTTAACATGGCTTCCAGTAGCTACAAAGCAAAAGCAATGAGAAAAAAATGAACAATTTGCAATGTCCTTTGCCTGTGATCCATCAAAGCACACCGATTTATGTTTAACATGAAAAAAGTCTGATTGTCATGATATGTTCGCTTAAAATCACATACAAAAAGCAACCATGACGGGTTTAAATGGACGCGAATTAATATTATGTCAAAGTACAATGCTTATGTTTTAAGTAAACGTTACATGTCCGTGTATATGTAAGATCTTTCTCTCATATTGGTGAAAAAAGATCACGCAACTTTCACACGCTTGTAAAATGAAACGAAAGACGCGCAGATCAGACGCTTTTATCAGAGTATTATGTCAGACATTATGTCAGAGTACAATGCTTATGTTTTAAGTAAACGTTACATGTCCGTGTATATGTAAGAGCTTTCTCTCATATTGGTGAAAAAAGATCGCCCAACTTTCACACGCTTGTAAAATGAAACGAAAGACGCGCAGATCAGACGCTTTTATCAATGAAAGGCTAAAAATAGCGCTGTCACCGTGTGTTTGTGCTAGAGGTCAGAAAAGATGAAAAACATTTATCTCAGTACCTCAGATTACATAAATGGGCGGAGAGACGGCGTGTGTCTGTTTGAACACATTAAACCACATGCATGTTTACACTAACAAGTGTTATGCATAATCATGCTAAAGTTAGCCAAGGAACTATAAAACTTCAAGTTTACAACATGGACTGTATAGATGTAAACGAATATGCTGAATTACCTGTGGAGAATATAGAAAGTGCAACTTCAGTGTCCCTTGAGCCCCCTCTTGGAAAACTAACTCCAATAGTGACTTTGGTCTTGATGTTTTTCCTGTCGCGTTGTCGTTTAAAATCCCCGTTTTGCTTCCTTGGCGATTTGTTTTAATGTCCTCGAGAATATGTCTTCAACAGGCTTTCAAATCAAAGCATTAGATCGCAGGTTCATCACGGTGTGCGGTTGTTGTGAAATCCGAAGGATTCAGCTACGCAGGTCACAGGCTGGATACGATACGTCATCAAGCCTGGTTTATTTAAATCAACTGAGCATTACATTCGCAAGTCATACGCATATTACATCAATTTACAATTAACTAAGAATAATTGTCAGCTTTATAATTGTTAATATTCTGAAATAAGACTGTCTTGATGACGTATACCGCCTACACATGCAACCTCCGGAGGCTTCAGCTATCGGCCAGCATGAGTGTAGAGTGAAAGCGCGAAAGGCGGAGCTTGAATTTCAGGAATGTCCCTCGTCGGCGAATGTATTTCAAAGATGGAGGCACAACATGGATTCAGCCAGAGAGCGCTTCGACGGTATGCATTTTAAATAGCAGATTCTACACTTACGAGAATACTTTCATTAGTGGGTGGGAAGTAATTACACATGAATGAGCACATACTTTTGAAAGAAAACATGGGTTTTTGTTAAGAATTAACTCAATAAAGTACACAGTAGAGCTTTAAGTTAATTTCATTTTACCATTAGTCATTAAACCAATGACTGTTTTTTTTCTAAATTGCCCCCTTTTTATATTTGCCTCCTGGTTGACTATTTTCAACTCTTCTTGGTCTGATATCTAAATTGACCTGTGCCTTTTTATTTTTTTTATTTTATTACTACCATTATTTATTTATTTATTTATTTATTTATTTATTGTTAGTTATAGTTTTTCCTTTATTGTTGTTTAATTTATTTTTATTATGATAAAAGAGATCTAACTATTTCATTGTATAGTATTGTTGTAATATAATTTGTTGCATCTCAATATTTATTCTATAATATTTGTATTAAAACAAGCAAAAAAAAATCTGCCAACAAGGTAAGAAAAAAAATATTTTTCTTAATTTAAAAAAATTCAAGAAATATTTTCTTACCCGATTGGAAGTTTTTTTTTTTTTTGCTTGTTTTAAGCACAAATTTACTAAAATTTGATATTTTTTGTCTAAAAACGCGACTTATTTTCTTAGGTCATTTTGCCTAAGAATTTAGATACTTGTACCGAAAACAAGACCAAAATCAGTGGCGGCTCGTGTTCAGAGTGTTGTGTGTTACTTGTGTTTTCAAAATATGTGTTTGTTGCGTCATGTGATTCAGGTGCATCACATGTTGTGTCAAAATAAGTGCCTGCTGCACACGCATCAAACCCGTTTATGATAAAAGAAACGCTCACATTTACAAAATACACACAGGCACTCCCTTTACAGTAAACTCTGATTACGCATGATATTATGTGAGTACAGTATCTGGCAAACACGAGCGTCTCTTTTATCATAAACCCTTTAGACGCGTCTGCAGCAGGCACTTATTTTGACAAGACACGTGATGCACATAGGTTCACTCGACGCACCAACACATATTTTGAAATGACGAACCACACACATGACGGGCTACATCATTTGCATTGTGTGCCCCCGAAAAAAAAAGTCACCGGCCGCCACTGACAAAAATACTAAGAAAGTCATTTTTTGCAGTCATTGCATGTATTCTCCAGGTAATGGCCTGTTTGTAAGGAGAAACTCATTTTAAGTGCCTTAGGCGTAAATCATTTATGCAACGGATCCAAGCTGACAAGTCAAACTATACCATGAAATGTATAAAACGTGACATATTTATAGATTTCTCTCCCTGTGCTGCTATTTTGGCTTTTATACAGACATTTCTTTGTTCGCAGCCCAAGTCTTAATGATTCAAATGAGTCTAATGGAAGCAGCTTAGATGTTTGGCTTCCAGAAACCCAAACGGTCCCGTTTCATCCTGGGAGATTTGGACCTCGTTGCCGCAGTCCATCCTATCTATATAGCACAGACGAAGCTATTACGGGAATTAAAGTGCTGTAAAATGCTCTGAAACACAGTCAGCTCAGATGGTATAGCATGCTTGGCGACGCCAAGGACATGGGTTCAATTCCCAGGGTATACAATGTATGTAAATGTATTATATAGCCATAACTCAGTATGTGCTTGTTTCACAGAACCATTATAAGCGTAGGCTTGTTATAGAAAAAAATCCACTTTATCTTTAAGAGTGAATAAACTATCCGCAATGGCATTTATGCCCAAACACTGAAATCAGAAATCAGCCATTGAAGAGCTATTTAAAGCCAATAATAAGCTCCATGGTGAAAGTCGCTGGCCCGGTTCGCTCATCTGAATCTTAGCCATTTGTGCAGGGGAATACATTTAAGCCCAGTGCTATGGTGTATGCCAACCGTTTGTGTGGAGGTAGGGCATGGTGGTACCCAGACCCAACGTGTGTGCCAAGCACAGTTCAAAGTTGCACCCGCTATGAATCTCAAAGCACTGCAGTGAAACCCTTCAAGCCATTATGTGTATGTATGGAAACGTTCCCACTCAGTGTCATCTGGGATTTCTTCTTACTTCCAGGCGAGTCGTCTCCATGCAGCGTGAACAATGGAGGGTGCCATGACCTTTGCCTTCTGACCCCGCATGGTGTGGTAAACTGTAGTTGTCGTGGAGAACGGATATTACTGGATGATAACAGATGTGTATGTAAGTCCTGTATCCTCTCTCCCTTTCACTCTTTGCGTATCTCACTCTTTTCAGTCAACTTTTCCAAGCAGGTTGAAAAACATTTATGGAGTTACGACAGGCAGGCTATGGAATGAGTAGCCAATATATCTGTCACAAAATTCATCTGATGATCAAAAAATAAAGGTCAGAAAGTCTATTTATTAAGCAGTGAGGTATTTCTAGCCAAAAGCAGTTTGTATTTCTTCTCCTCTTGGACATCACGCCTTGAGCGATTCTTGTACACCTGAACTAATAAACATCGTTCAGTGATTCCCAAACATTCTGATCCGTACACTGTCAAACTTGTGATGAACTGCTTGGGAATACCGGTGATGAAATGGAAGGACTTTGTGACAGATACTTTTTTCTCTCAGTGACCGACTGGGTACCCATTGAAATTCATAACGTACATTCAGGTCTGTGAAGCCCCGGGGCTGGCGACGGGAAGCTGAGGAACAGGGGAGAAATGGGACAGAACAGTCAGTTTTAGCATAGTGAGAGAAACGTACTGCAACTCCAGAAACAGATTGCAATAGAAATCTAGCAGCAAGGTTCTGGCCTAACAACTTTTGCTCACTTTCTTTTCCCTTATTACCCAAACAGTTTTATTGTTCCTAATAAAGTGAGAGAGACAGCTAAAACAATTCTGTGTCTGGAGTAAATAACCTGCACAAAATCTGGATTTAGTCTAAATTTAGGGTTATGCAGATTTTAATCAAGAATCTAAATCCAATTCAGCCAATTTCAATTTGTATTTAGACTTTAGAACCAGAGTAGAATCTAAATTCTAAGTATGAATAGTAAATCCAGATTGCAATTCAGATTAGGTTTAGATTTTAGAATCAGATGTGAATCTAAATTTTAAACTTGTGTTATAATTCCAGAATGGATTCGGATTCCATTTTCTTTGTATTAGAACCAGAGTAGAATCTAAATTCTAAGTATAGATAGTAAATCCAGATTGCGATTTGAATTTAGATTTTAGAATCAGATGTCAATCTAATTTTAAAACCTTGGAATATAAATCCAGATTCCGATTTAGATTCTGTTTGCTCTGAATTTAGATTTTAGAACCAGATGTAAATGTAATTTTAAATTCAGAGTTTAAATACAGATTAGGATTCAAATTTTCTCTGAATTTAGATTGGAGTCTAAATTTTTAATCTTTTTCAAATACAGATCTAGATTATGATTCAGATTTTGGTTGCACTAAATTTAGATTTTAGAACTAATTATAAAACCTGGATTATAAATCCAGATTGCGATTTAGATTTAGTTTACTCTGAATTTAAATTTTAAACCAAATTAGAATGTGAATTTTAAATCTAGAGTATAAATCCAGATTAGGGATCAAATTCTATTTGCTCTGTATTTAGACTTTAGAACCAGATTAAAGTCTAAATACTAAATCTGCATTTCAAATACAAATTACAATTTAGTTTTTATTTGTGCTGAATTTAGATTTTAGAACCAGATTTTAATACATTTTTTTAAACGTGGATTATAAATTCAGATTGCGATTCAGATTCAGTTTGCTCTAAATTTAGATTTTAGAACTAAATTTTATTCGTTTTTATTTGTGCTGAATTCAGATTCTGTTTACTGTGAATTTAGATTTTAGAACCAGATGTGAATCTAATTTTGAAACCTGGATTATAAATCCAGATTAGGAATCAAATTCTATTTGCTCTGAATTTAGATTTTAGAACTAAATTTTATTCGTTTTTATTTGTGCTGAATTCAGATTCTGTTTACTGTGAATTTAGATTTTAGAACCAGATGTGAATCTAATTTTGAAACCTGGATTATAAATCCAGATTAGGAATCAAATTCTATTTGCTCTGAATTTAGATTTTAGAACTAAATTTTATTTGTTTTTGTTTGTGCTGAATTCAGATTCTGTTTACTGTGAATTTAGATTTTAGAACCAGATGTGAATCTAATTTTGAAACCTGTATTATAAATCCAGATTAGGATTCAAATTCTATTTGCTCTGAATTTAGACTTTAGAACCAAATTAAAGTCTAAATTCTAAATCTGCATTTCAAATACAAATTACAATTTATTTTTTATTTGTGCTAAATTTACATTTTAGAACCAGATATTGATCAAATTTTTAAACCTGGATTATAAATCCAAATTGCGATTCAGATTCAATTTGCTCTAAATTTAGATTTTAGAACTAAATTTTATTCGTTTTTATTTGTGCTGAATTCAGATTCTGTTTACTGTGAATTTAGATTTTAGAACCAGATGTGAATCTAATTTTGAAACCTGGATTATAAATCCAGATTAGGATTCAGATTCTATTTGCTCTGAATATTAGACTTTAGAACCAAATTAAAGTCTAAATTCTAAATCTGCATTTCAAATACAAATTACAATTTAGTTTTTATTTGTGCTAAATTTAAATTTTAGAACCAGATGTTGATCAAATTTTTAAACCTGGATTATAAATCCAAATTGCGATTCAGATTCAGTTTGCGCTGAATTTAGATTTTAGAACCAGATGTGAATCTAATTTTGAAACCTGGATTATAAATCCAGATTAGAATTTAAATTCTATTTGCTCTTAATTTAGACTTTAGAACCAGATGTGAATCTAATTTGAAAACCTGTATTATAAATCCAGATTAGGATTCAAATTCTATTTGCTCTGAATTTAGACTTTAGAACCAAATTAAAGTCTAAATTCTAAATCTGCATTTCAAATACAAATTACAATTTAGTTTTTATTTGTGCTGAATTTAAATTTTAGAACCAGATGTTAATCAAATTTTAAACCTGGATTATAAATCCAAATTGCGATTCAGATTCAGTTTGCGCTGAATTTAGATTTTAGAACCAGATGTGAATCTAATTTTGAAACCTGGATTAAAAATCCAGATTGCGATTCAGATTTTGTTCAGATTTTGTTTTTGTTTACGGAATTTAGACTTTAGAAACAGATGTGAATCTAATAAAGAAACCTGGATTATAAATCCAAATTGCTATTTAGTTTTTGTTTGTGCTCAATTCTTTAATCTGTTTCTCAGTTTTTTTCTCAGAACAAAATCACTTCTGAACATATCACCTTTATAAATCTTTCTTTCATTTTTCCACTAAATACTCAAGCTGTCAAAATGACCACCTCCCTAGTCTTTGCTGCGGCACGGCACGTCAAAACTCTACAGACCTTATCTTCTCTCGTTATTTAGCCATGAACTCCTCCTGTAACATCCACTCGGAGTTCCAGTGCGGGAACGGCGAATGCATCGACTACCAGCTGACATGTGATGGCATCACTCACTGCAAAGATAGGTCGGATGAGAAAATGCAGTATTGCGGTAAGAACCCAATCAGGGGGGGTGCTGGGTTTGAGCCCTCGGGTTACAAATCTGAGCAGAATGAAGGAATCTACAGAAGCATAGAAGGTCTTCTCATTCTCTCGTGACTGAAGCTAATGAGGCAAGCTAAGAGCAGCCTGACAAAAAAAGAATGAGAGCTAGTGATGAGACAGGCTGACTGTCTCTCTCTCTCTCTCTCTCTCTCTCCCAAAAGCACAATGTTTATTAAAAGAGAGGTAGCAACCTCAAAAAGTACCAAAATTCTTTATGTTGCAAAATTGTTAGATCCCAAAAGCTATACCTAAATCCAGATACAATCTATATTGTGTGTCAGTGCTATTATAAAGTTTTTGGCCTCATTCTTGCCCTCTTGTTGTTTTCTAGAAAACCGGAACTGCCGACATGGTTTTAAATCGTGCTATAACCAGCGCTGTGTCGCCAAGCATCGTTTCTGTGATGGTGTGAATGACTGTGGGGATAACTCTGATGAAGTTTACTGTAACAGTGGGTATTTTCTATTTTTTGCCTGATAAATGTTACAGCGCATCGATCAGTCCAGGAATTTTTGTTTTGTCCATTTCTTTTGGGAAATTCACTCAATCAATCAATAAACCTTTGAATTCTTACCATACCTGAATTTCTAAATAACAACATTAAGCTTTAATGAGGAATCACATCTATAATGTAAACCGCACAAACCACAGATCACAACATTGCCACGGTTTAGCGGATGCCAATTATGGCGGTTCTCTCACCAGCCAATTGGGGATCGAAATAACTTTCATAAACCTACAGCAAAATCATTTACAACATTTGGAAATATATTTTAAAAATAAATTCATTTTAAAGCATTACAAAATATATTTAGCCCTCCATATATTTAATTCCAAGGAAATATATTCACGATGCATTGTAAGAAAAACTTTGTTTTAAAAAGGTTAAAATTCTATATATTTTAACTTAAAATATATACTTTATAAAATTTACCCTTATTTAGCATATATTTAAATATATTTTGTCAGGTTAAAACTAAGGTTATTAAGGTAAGGTTAAAACTAAATATATTTCCAAATTCAAAAAACATATTAAATTGTATCAAAATGTATTTAGCATATATTTAAAATATATTTTTGGCCAGAGAAATAAAATTTTTTTGTCATATGGGACTTATCAATAAAATAAAACAGAATAAAAAAGAATAAAGAAAAAATCTAACAGAAAAAAGTCTGATTTTAACCACGAGGTAAACAAACATACTATCAAACTTTTTTATTTTAAAGGGATAGTTTACCCCAAAATGAAAATAATCTTCATGTCATTCCAAACTCGTAAGACCTTCGTCGGAACAAAGTTTAAGATGTTTTATATTTAGTCCGAGTGCTTGTTGACCCTTCATTGAAAATCTACCTACGGTATACTGTCCATGTCCAGAAAGGTAATAAAAACATCATCAAAGTAGTCCATGTGACATCAGTGGGTCAGTTAGAATTTGTTGAAGCATCAAAAATACATTTTGGTCCAAAAATAACCAAAAATACGACTTTATTCAGCATTGTCTTCCTCTCCGTGTGCGTCTGTTGTGAAGCGCATGCGCGAGACTAAAGTCACGTGACTGCGGCTGACGTGTTATCCTTAGACATGTTTGCAACGTTTTTTTCCAGATTGTAAACAAAGCCCGGGCGCACAAAACAAAACAAAAACAAAAACAGCTGGGGCGCACCAGATAACACGTCAGCCGTGTTGTACGTCATCCGCATCACTGTAGTCACGTGACTTTAGTCTCACGCATGTGCTTCACAACAAAGCAGAAGAGAAGACAATGCTGAATAAAGTCGTAATTTTTGTTATTTTTGAACCAAAATGTATTTTGGAAGGTTCAACACATTTTAACTGACCAACTGATGTCACATGATGACTACTGTGATGATGTTTTTATTACCTTTCTGGACATGGACAGTATAATGTACGTAGATTTTCAATGAAGGGTCAACAAGCTCTCGGACTAAATATGAAAATGAGGTCTTACGATTTTGAAACGAAATGAGGATGAGTCGACATTATTTTCATTTTTGTGTGAACTATCCCTTTAAGTCATTAATGTTTTTATTTATTATAAACTTTTGTTGTTGCAGGTTCCTTATGTTTGTCTTCTGAACGCCGTTGCGCAGACGGGTCCTGCATCCCGCTGTCATCCTGGTGTAATCAGATCATCGACTGTGCTGATGCATCGGACGAGAAAAACTGCAGTAAGATTAGCACTCGTGAAGGCGCTAGCCTGTTTGCACTTTTAACGGATCTGTTAACGTGTTACGTTACGTGTGAAATGCTACAGTAGTCTCGCTATCCTCTCTGTCCAGATAGCACAGACTGCGTGGAGTACTACAGACTTGGTACTCGTGCCAGCAACGGCGAGACGTTTCTGAGCTGCAACTCTTCGTCGCTGTGCGTCCATCCCTCCTGGCTCTGCGACGGGGCCAATGATTGTGGAGATTACGCTGACGAAATGAACTGCCACGGTAGAGATGCATTCGCATATTCGTCTGTGTCAATCTGTCTCTCTGTTTCCTTCCCTTGTTTATTTGTTTGTAGAACGTTGTCGCAGTAGCATGAAAAAATACAGCTGTGAACAAAACCAAACGTTTGACTTGAATATATCAATCACGATGTTGACAAAACCGAAAAGCTACATCAAAGTTTGAAGTCTCGGTTTGCTAGGCGTTTTATAGAAAAAGTTCTGCTGAGTATTTGAAAGTGATATTCTTAGATGTTTGTGGTTTGGTTTCTAGTGTAAATATTTACAGTCTTAATATCTCTGAGCTGAGAAGCTGGGGTGTATTTTTGCGTAATTTGAATGCCTTCTAGAAAACGTATGAAATCTTTAATAGAAATTTCTGAATTAATAAATTCTTCGACCCGATTCTAAATGTAAAACTAAATGTTTCTTCTGACCTTCACACATCACAAGGCCACAATGAAACACATTTATAACCACATCGTGTACATCTGAGGTAAATAATCTACTGTATATTCAGACTGTATTTTTTCACATGTTCATATCGCCGTGTGAAACTTTTATCTTAATATTTTCAAGGTGGCTTTAGCATTGCAGATGATTCAGCTGATTCCTCCATAAAACAACCTGTCCTCTAAATCTGTTCTCCTCTGTGTGTCTTCCAGCTTCTGCGATACATACGTGCGAGGACGGCCATTTTGCGTGTCCCAGCGGAAACTGCATTTCTAGCGTGTGGTTGTGCGACGGACAGAAAGATTGCGAGGATGGAGCCGATGAATTTCAATGCGGTGAGTGCCACCTCTTCATGTTTATCAGCTAACCAGCTAAAACCAGAATGGAAGACTTTTAGTTGGTAAATGTTTACATCAATGCCTTTATTATAATGTACTAAGTGTTATTTTGCCATTAGGTTCTGTTAGTCGTGTCTATTATGTGATAAGTGGTAAATGTGTGTTTAAATGCCAATGTTTCCCTATAGTATGTTTTTATAGGTTGCACTAAATCAAATGTTGGCTGAGTCTTATTTAGTATCAGATATTGTGGTATCCCATGTCGGTGTTTAGGGATATTGGCCTATGAAATTGTTTCCCTTTGGCTTTTGCCCAGTTGGCTGTGGCTTAATTTACAAAATATGCCTTTGGTTCAGCCTTGTTGTTGACAGCGGAATTTAAATGTATTTAAAGCTTTGAGCACATTTAGCTGCCAAATCCTGGACGTCCTTGAAAACTCTGTTTATCTATTTAATAATTGATATACTCATCTATTTGTTTGCTGCTAACCGTAAAATTGAATTTTGATTGACTGAACAATAGATGTGATTCTTGTTCCGAGTAAATCCAGTCACTAAAATAGTCAGATCTATCTATCTATCTATTTATCTATCTATCTATCTATCTATCTATCTATCTATCTATCTATCTATCTATCTATCTATCTATCTATCTATCTATCTATCTATCTATCTATCTATCTATCTATCTATCTCTGTCTTTACCTACCTACCTACCTACGTACCTGTCTATCTATCTATCCATCCATCCATCTTTGTCTTTAATCTAATCCATCCATCCATCCATCCATCCATCCATCCATCCATCCATCCTTCAATCTAATCCATCCATCCATCCATCCATCATTACTTACCTATGTACCTGTCTGTCTGTTTTTCTTTCTGTCTATCCATCCATCCATCCATCCATCCATCCATCCATCCTTCAATCTAATCCATCCTTCATCCATCCATCCATCCAATCTAATCCATCCATCCATCCATCATTACCTACCTATGTACCTGTCTGTCTGTTTTTCTTTCCGTCTATCCATCCATCTATCTGTTTTCCATCCACAGTATCTGTCTGTCTCTACCCACATACGTACATGTTTGTCTATCCATCCATCCATCCATCCATGACCTACCTATGTACCTGTCTGTCTGTTTTTCTTTCTGTCTATCCATCCATCCATCCTTCAATCTAATCCATCCTTTCATCCATCCATCCTTCAATCTAATCCATCAATCCATCATTACCTACCTATGTACCTGTCTTTCTGTTTTTCTTTCTGTCTATCCATCCATCTATCTGTTTTCCATCCACAGTATCTGTCTGTCTCTACCCACATACGTACATGTTTGTCTATCCATCCGTCTATCCATCCATCCATCCATCCATCCATCCATCCATCCATCCTTCAATCTAATCCATCCATCATTACCTACCTATGTACCTGTCTGTCTATTTTTCTTTCTGTCTATCCATCCATCCATCCATCCATCCATCCTTCAATCTAATCCATCCTTCATCCATCCATCCATCCATCCAATCTAATCCATCCATCCATCCATCATTACCTACCTATGTACCTGTCTGTCTGTTTTTCTTTCTGTCTATCCATCCATCTATCTGTTTTTCATCCACAGTATCTGTCTGTCTCTACCCACATACGTACATGTTTGTCTATCCATCCATCTATCCATCCATCCATCCATCCATCCTTCAATCTAATCCATCCATTCATCATTACCTACCTATGTACCTGTCTGTCTGTTTTTCTTTCTGTCTATCCATCCATCCATCCATCCATCAATCTAATCCATCCTTTCATCCATCCATCCTTCAATCTAATCCATCCATCCATCCATCCATCCATCCATCATTACCTACCTATGTACCTGTCTGTCTGTTTTTCTTTCCGTCTATCCATCCATCTATCTGTTTTCCATCCACAGTATCTGTCTGTCTCTACCCACATACGTACGTTTGTCTATCCATCCATCCATCCATCCATCCATGACCTACCTATGTACCTGTCTGTCTGTTTTTCTTTCTGTCTATCCATCCTTCAATCTAATCCATCCTTTCATCCATCCATCCTTCAATCTAATCCATCAATCCATCATTACCTACCTATGTACCTGTCTGTCTGTTTTTCTTTCTGTCTATCCATCCATCTATCTGTTTTCCATCCACAGTATCTGTCTGTCTCTACCCACATACGTACATGTTTGTCTATCCATCCGTCTATCCATCCATCCATCCATCCATCCATCCATCCTTCAATCTAATCCATCCATCATTACCTACCTATGTACCTGTCTGTCTATTTTTCTTTCTGTCTATCCATCCATCCATCAATCTAATCCATCCTTTTATCCATCCATCATAACCTACCCATGAACCTGTCTGTCTGTTTTTCTTTCTATCCATCCATCCATCTATTTGTTTTCCATCTACAGTATCTGTCTGTCTCTACCCACATATGTACCTGTCTATCTATCCATCCATCCATCCTTCAATCTAATCCATCCATCCTTCCATCTAATGGTCTATCCATCCATCTATCTGTTTTCCATCTACAGTATCTGTCTGTCTCTACCCACATACGTACCTGTCTGTCTATCCATCCATCATCCATCCTTTAATCGAATCCATCCTTTCATCTAATCCATCCTTGTATCCGTCCATATATTAGGATATTGGGTTTAAAGGGGCTTCGCTTCTTCCTGCTGCAGTCGGTCATTGCGTTGTTCCCATCCCATAGCCAGTGTAGAATCGAATAGATTCAATGACCACAAGACGACTCTGAACTGTGAAGGCTCTTGAATAGACCCCACCACTCTGGACCACACTTTGGCCTTACTTTCACTGATCCAAAATCAGAAGTAATGCAGATTTCTGACCATGCCCTGCCTTGACAAACTCACTAGAGCTTCTGGACTTGTTCTTTGCGTCTTCTTGACCAGGCACTGTTGCCATTGTATTGAAAAGACCCACAAGAAGATTTTTTAAACATAAATGTTTCAAACCATATTAAAATGTTTGAGTGAGTTCACTTTTTAAACCTCCGTGCTTCTGTTTTTCTGACCTTGCGCTTTGTGTTTTTCACAATCTCAGTGGCTTGCAGAGATATCACAAAATCGATGGCAGAGGCAGGCAAACAAATATTCGGTCCTCGCACCAAAATGCTGATAGAAGGATTTTGCTTGCACCTTTTGTGACTTGTGTGTGTGTATATGCAAGTGGACAATTACTTTGGACGGCGTTCCTGCTCGCAAGCACTTTTAAAGTTGAATCTCCTTCCCAACAAGGACGAAAGGTTGCACAGATATGATCTATTTCTGTGCTTTTAAATGCCACCTTGTTTAACTTTTCCACGTTATCGCACTCGAAATGACTTTCACGGGCGAATTTATGACTATTGAAATGTATTCATAAACCTGACTGTTGTCTTTTGGTTATAACTAAGGCTGGAATATTCTTCTTGGATTTGAGCACAAAACAGATAAATGTCTTAATGATAAAAAAAAACATTTTGGGCAAATGAAATAAAAATTGAAATAAAAATTTTATCATTTATTTACCATCACGTCACACTATTCTGCATACATTGACTTTGGGCGGTCAAAAAAATTCCTAAAAATCTTCCCGTCAACAACGAATAGTAGAATTTTCAAGGAATGCTCATCTCTAGTAGGTTCATGCGAGCATTTCAAACTTTTCCCCACAGATTCATCATGCCTTTGGAATCAGTTCGCCTGCTCGAAAAACAAGTGCATTGCCAAACAATGGGTCTGTGACGGGGAGGACGACTGTGGTGATGGATTGGACGAGAGCGAGGAAGTTTGCGGTAAAACCGAGCACCACAAATTAACATTTAAGACACAGAATGAAAGATTTCAAAGAGGAAAGATATAAATCAACAGAAAACAGTCAGGAGGCAAAACTGGGCTAAGCTTTCATCATCGTTACGAATTTATGGTTATAACTTAAGAAGTTGAAAAAATTTGGTTCGGCAAAGGTCAAACACAAGCAGATGTTTAAACGAGTTTTCAAGACAATGCGCAAAGGTTGATTAAACGTTTCGATTTACTTGGCGTAAGTCAGCGCCTGGCAGACGTTTGATAATTTCCGCTGTGTCAAAGATTAAACGTGGCTCGTTTTCTCCAAACACATGAATATTCATTAGTGACATGGTGGACTCGTTCATGCTGTATGTCGCCTTGAGATTGTGGTTTCTAGAAAGTCTCTCTCTCTCTTTCTCAGCAGGTTTGGTAACCTGTGCTCCAGGTCTCTTCAGTTGTCCAGGCTCATATGCTTGTGTTCCCAGGAATTGGTTGTGCGATGGAGAGAGAGATTGTCCTGATGGCAGCGATGAACTTGCAGTAGCCGGCTGTGGTAATTTTTACTGATATACCAAACCATCATAGTAAAACTCCCACTGTGCTAAAAATCAAGTTTATATGTTTATGTGCTATTTTTACTATGCTCAAAGACAAACCATGGGCAAATTCATCATTCAACACCAATGCGGAGTGTTTTCTCCATAAAATTGAAGTCGCCTTGAATACATGTAACTAATCACATCATTACAGTTGTACGAGTGGATCAGGCAGTCAGAACCATAGATATGAATGGATGCCGCATAAACTTAGCACTAAAACGATCGCTGAACTGTTGCTTTGATGCTACTTGTGTTGCGCGAACACATGATATGATGTTGTGTGAATGCTGTAATCTGTAAACATTAGCACCAATGAAAATAAGGGCTGCATAAGAGGAGCTCTCGTATGCATTGTGAAACCATCGGCTACGTGTCTGGAACAGCCAAATGCAGCATCTATGTACATATATATATCTATGATCTGAGCTGGTGCGATTGAGGGGAGGCAGGGACTAATTCGCATATTCATATCTATGATGGTCCGAGTAGGTGTGATTGAGTGGAGGCGGGGACGAATTAGCATATTCATAGATCTGTGTATATTAAAGGTATTGCAGAGGATTTTCTTTTTCCGGGTGGATCATCAACACTATTGGTCCTCCTAGCATGACGAATTTATTATTACAGGAAAATACTTTTACAGTACACTACATATAATGTTTTGATGCTCAAAAACGAATTTTAAGGGATAAAATTATTGACAACATGGGGACTTTAAAGCGGACATATCATGAAAATCAGACTTTTTCCATGTTTAAGTGCTTTTGGGTCCCTAGTGCTTCTGTCAACCTATAAAATGTGAAAAAGATCAACCCAGTAACTTAGTTTTGGTAAACCATTGTCTGCAAGCATGTGAAAAAATAGGTATTTGAAATCTGGCTCCCCTTGTGATGTCAGAAGGGGATAATACCGCCCCTTAATCTGCACTATCCAACCACTGCACTGCAATTTTAGTGCAGATATCAGGGACACATTTTTGCTCACACCTACAAAGTGGCAATTTTAACATGCTATATTAAATTATCTATATGCTATTTTGAGATAGACCTTCACATACGTACTCTGGGGACATCAAAGATTTATTTTAAATCTTTAAAAAGTCTTGTGTAATGTCCCCTTTAACTTTTTTAATATAAATGCACTCAATTTGGTAAGCATGGCTTACTTTCATTGCTATTACTCAGTGTTGAGAGTTGTTAAACTTGATATTTCCCAAGCTGTTCATACGTTCTGCCTTTTTCATCTGAATTGACTGTCGTTTGGCTGTCGCTTTGTCTCATAAGCTCCAAACAACACATGTACAGAGAACACGTTCCAGTGTCGCAACCAGAACTGCATCCCACGCCGCTTCGTATGCGACCGCGACGACGATTGCGGCGACGGTTCGGACGAGTCTATTGAATGCGGTAAGTAGCTAACCATTACTCTCATCCCATTACTCTCTGACCATCCCTCTGCGATCTGTTTCTCTGTCTCTGTTTAATGTCTCGCTAACCAAAAATTTAATTAGACGATTCAATGGTTTGATCTGATGGAGGGTCCCAAACCTCAAATCTAAGAATAAACACAATTACTCATAATGACTTAATAATATATTATTTTGATTTGCTTCGTAGTTTTGTGCGACAATTATTTATTAGGTTTGGGAAGAAATGTTTTGAATTATTGTTTTACCTAACTGCATCGGTATTGCCAATATTTTTGTTTAAATGTGACCCTGTCTGTGAGTTTTATAATATTCAACATAAAATCCTCCTACATTGTGTGAAAATACAACATTGATATCTTTAATATTGACTGAGTAGATCACAGACAGGGTCATAAATCTCTCACATTATTTTTATCTGTTCCTTTTTTATTTTCAGAGTACCGCTTATGCAAAGAAGAGGAGTTTCGTTGCGCGGATGGGCGGTGTTTACTCAGCGCCCAATGGGAGTGTGACGGTTTCCTTGACTGTCTCGACCAATCAGACGAGCTGCCACTAAACCCAAAATGTTCCGCTGCAGGCGAGTCCGTTTCGTATGATTGACAGGTTCCGCTGGCCCGTTCCATATGGGATTTGTTATAACACCTGGTCTTCCCCCTTCATCTTGTTCTCCTGCCAGTACCACCTGAGGAGGGCAGAGAGGGGCTGATGAAACCGCTGTGCCTCTTTTCTCTACAGTAGCTTTTGGTTTTAGGGCAAACACATGGCTTTCATGTTAGCAGATGCTATCAGTATTTCCAATCAGCCTCATCAAGATACTCTTATATCTATTTTTTAAGGGAAAATGCATTTCAGATATTTGTATCTTGTATACAGCTACAGTAACCCTTTTTTTACAAGCAAGGTCACATTTGTTACGTAAAAGATTCAAAAAAGTTTGTGAAATACATACATTTCTATTTAAAGCAGGGCTGTCAGAATATTAATCGCGATTAGTCCATACAAAATAAAAGTATTGAAATACACACACATGCATGTATGTATTTTAGAAACCTTTACATGTATACATATATGTATATATTTAGATTTGATATATTTTATATTATTAAACAAATATACATAAATTTTTTCTTAACTTTATACCTGTGTGTGTGTGTGTATTTATATATACGTAATAATTACACACAACAAATACACATATTATACAAAAACAAACTTTTATTTTGTATGCGATTAATTGTTATCTTTTGACAGCCATAATTTAAAGCATTTGTACAACTATTTTTTAAATGCATTATTTATTTTTTATAAACGGTTCTGCGAAAAACGAAAAAAAAAAAAAAAATTGTTGTTGCTTCCATCAAAATTCTGCTTTCTTGTTTTGTGGTTGCAGTCATGACAGTTTACATTGAAACGTATTCATTTTAACACCAATATTTACTAGTTTTATTGTTTACTTGTTGAGTTTGATGGTGTTGTTTAAACTGTTGTCACCAGACGTTCAGCAAAAGACAGAATGTTCAGTTCAACATCACTTTATTGTCTGATAGTTTTGTTTGTTTCTTTCTCCCGTTTCTTTTTCGCTGCTCCATGTTTTAGAAAGTTTGTGCAACGGTTCGGTTTTCATGTGTGCAAACGGTCGCTGCGTACCACTGGGAAACGTGTGTAATCGCCATGACGACTGCGGCGATCGCTCGGACGAAAGAAACTGCAACGTTAACGAATGTTTAAATCGGAAGGTCAGCGGCTGCTCGCAGGACTGTCAAGATCTACCTGTAGGATACAAGGTGCGTAAAAGTGATATTTTACAAATTTTTATTGTGTTTGTTTTGCTTCAAGTATTGAATTTTTAAAGTCCCTGTAAACCGTAAGTCGCGATCGTGTTGTATTTCCGAGTGAAACAGAACAGGTGTGTTCGAGTTCATGCAGCACTGCGCAGACCGATCAGCAAGGTTTGCCGCTTGCAGTCGAGCGGAGTTGAAGACGGAGCCGTCAATTCGGACACCTGCTGCTTGCCGTAGTGACGTTTGCGCCGTGTTTCTTTTTCAGTCAGAAAGCCTTTATATTAAATATTTTAGTTGCTGTTTATACTGTATGCCCGAAAATAACTATAAACATAAGCCTAGATTATTAAAAAAACAATAGTTTCGTATTTCGCTTTTTTCATTTTTATATTTTTTTTACATTGCACAATATAACATATTTACGTATTAACGTGTTTTACCTGTTATAAAAATGTGAATTTATAATGTTTATTAGTGGAACTAAAGGTTGGATTAAACATGAAACACACATGATCGTTGTCATCAGTGAGGCAACCAATCACGAAGAGTTGTTTCGTCATCAGAACTCCGTGTAGCCGCTCTGGTCTCGAAACGCTCTTGCGGTACTTTGATACCATACGTCACAGTCACATGCCTTTAGGGCCAGCTCAAGTCGGACAACATTTCGAGCCAGTTGCATGCACTGCTTTAAGTCATCCGCCGATCGGTCTGCACAGCTCTGCATGAAGACGAACACACCTATTACAACGTGAGGAAAATAGTAGGCGTGGCTTGTGTTTTCCACTGTGCTTTGATTGGATATAGAAAAGTAGGCATTTCATTCAGAAATGGAACTGGCAACAGACTGACAGTTGGAGGGGGCGGAGTTAACGGATGGCGGAAGTACATTTTCAGATTTTGATTGGAAGTTTTTTGTTGGAAGTTTTTTTTTACAAAAATAATGAATTACACGAATAACTTGTTTATAATAAACACTGAACTATTACATTAGTTTTGATTTCATTAGCACTTTAGGAAAATATTTTTGTGTTCCATTCTGCACATTCTCCTGTTTGTTTGTCTTTAATGGATTTGCATTTTCACAGATAAAATCTGTGTTTATGTCCTCTGGGTGTAACTATTGTTTTTGTTTGTCAAACAAATCTTTACATGTTTTTGCACCTAAAGGTGGTCGCACACAGGAGGCTCAAATCAGCGCCGCGCCATTCTAAAAAAACTTGAGCACATTGCTTTCTATGAGTATACGCACACCGGCATCGACAGGTGACGCCTGTCCGCGCCGCCCAGCTGCGACTCAGGAAGTTGCTCAAATCCCTGTCGCGCCACAGAGCGCCACTCACATAGTTTAACATTAAATAACATCATATTTGTCCCAAATCATTAACCATTAACATTGGCTGCTAACATACAGTATATTTTGCATTTTGAGGTAGACGCTATATGAAGAAGCTCGCGCTATTTAATGTGCACTTCCGGTTTGTGATACCTCTGAGTTGTCCTAGACGCGACTCGACTGGTGTGCGACCGCCTTTAGTCTTTGCAAACCAACATTTAAAGTACCAATATAGTGAAACGCTTTTACATTCCACAAACATTTACCGAACTTAGAGCCAAATAAATAAACACGCTTACGAAAATTAACGTTTTTTTTTGTGATAAAAGTGTAGTTACAATGTTTTTTGTGTGTGTGAATTGATTGCTATTAGCAAAATGTCTTGGGTTACTAATATAACCATTGTTCCCTAGGAAGGGAACGAGACGCTGCATCACCAAAGCTACGCTATGGGAACGCTATGAGAACGCATAGCGTAGCTTCGTCGATGCAGCTCGAGTTTCCTCGTAACAGAACCATGGTTTTACTACAGTAAACATGATTTAATCATGTTTTTTTTACTGTAGTAAAACCATGGTCAATTTTCGTAAGGGCAGTTCATGCTTTTCAGTATTTGCCGATGCTTTGATTTTATTCTACGCCCCATGTATAAACTCACATGCGAACGCTCACACATGCAAAGGTATCTGGAACGTGAGAAACTCAAGCCATTGAGATATTGAACAGCAGGAGTGACATGAGAAGCTGACAACTCACATACGTTGTGTGTTTTTGCTGGGGGAAATGCGCGCACACGCAGTGAATGGCAGATAGAGGCGATTCGTTTGGCAGATGTCTGGAATACTGGCCCCCGTCCTTTGACAGGCACGGTGACTTTTAAAAAAGACAGCCAAGGACACGGCAGAGCCAAACTTTTCCATATTTTTACTCTTTTAAACTTTGTACATTGTGTCGTTGCTTCATACGTAGCTTAGTTGGGGTTTAAGAGACTTAATGTTCAATACTAAAATCAATTAGACACTCGGATCAGAACAACCTTTTGGATTGCTGGATGAGAATTGAATTAAGCTGGATGATGAAACCCCGTGTTAGCAGCTTGGTAGCTAATTCGACTTCTGCAACATCGATACTGTTATCAAACTGAATTTAATCCCTTTAAGGTGTTTTTAATAATTAATAAACTTTTATATAAAGCTGCATTAATATATATATATATATATATATATATATATATATATATATATATATATATATATATATATATATATATATATATATATATATTTATTTATTTATTTATTTATTTATTTATTTATTTATTTATTTATTTATTTATTTATTTATTTATTTATTTATAAAGTAATTTAAGTTGACTTTATTTAAGTTTGTGTACCACAATATGGAGACGTGATGCGTATACTGTATACTATACAATATTTTTTGTCTTACTGCAAACTAATTTTTTCAACCATTTAATGTTTGTTATCTATTTTCATGCTTATATTTTTTCATCTAGTGCACTTGCTGGCCCGGGTTTCGTCTCAAAAACGACGGCAGGACCTGCATCGACGTTGACGAATGTACTGAAAGTTTCCCGTGCAGCCACCAGTGCATCAACACTTACGGATCGTTTCATTGCCTATGCGCCGACGGGTACCAGCGAACCGCCGGTAACCCGCAGAGCTGCAGGTCTCTCTCAGGTACCTCGGGTCTATTCAGTGGCACAGGTGCGAATAAGCTCCTGTGGACCCTTACAAAGATTTTGCCGTCACACTTCTACTGAAAAACATCATGCACGCACCAAGTCCCATTTTGGCTTATATTGAGAGAAAAAGCAACAGGATGCTGTTGACAATTAGTTCGGCAGCTGGAGGTGCGCTCTGATTGGCTGCGAGAAGATCTAGGTGTGACATATGGCATCTGTCTCGAGTTATTTATAAAAGAGGCATGTACACATCTAGAGCATTTTTACAAACATCACTGACATGCAAATAAGTCAACAACATCAAATGATAATTGAAAAGTATTACCATGTTTTTTAGGCATATCATGGTATTTTTGGGGTAACTAAAGTAGTAATTAATTAGTACCATATGGTATACAGTATATCAACATACGGTGTTATTACGTGTGCATTTTGGATGTAAATGGGACATATGCCCTGTGGATATCAAGGTAGTACAGTATTACCATGAATTTGATTGAAAAGCATTTTTTGTAATTTGTATTCTTTGTAATACCATGTCTATGCTATATAAATTACCACAGTAAAAGCAATGGTATATGAATGTGGTATAAAAATCATACTTTTTCATTTTATACTATTCTGCACCATGGTACCCACTATGCACTTATGTAAGGGTCTCTCTCTAGCTCAAAGCTGTGCCCACACAGGCTCACATGCACGTCACAAGCCCTATTTGTGTATGACTGACATATCTAAGTCCTGATTTTGACAGAAAGTGGACGCACAGCTGTTGGCAGCTCGCGAGAAATCGATTTCTAGTCGTCAAACTGAAGTTACAGGCAGAATAATCCATAATGCAACGCAGACCCGATTTTAAAGGCTTTGAAACCTATTTGATATCCAAATACATCTGTTTAACCAAATCATTTTTAGCCTTTGGTACTTTATTGTTTACTTAAAGTCATAAAGCATTAAAAAAAGGCAATGGTTAAGGATAACAGAGGTTTGAATGAAAGCTGTGGTTGGAAGTGGAAACTAACAGCTTCCTAGTAGTACGAAAACATTTGTAATATCAAAATATTTGTTATTTAAGTCAATATTTGTTATTACACATCTACTTGGGGTGCTCAAAAGTTTGAATGCGGCTAGCGCCATGGCATATCCATATCCTTGTCTCCTGCTAGCAGAGGTGTAAAAAGTACTCAAAAATGTAACAAATGTTACGGATCAACGTTGGATCCTGATGTCGAATCAACGTTGGATTTTGACGTCGGATCAACTTTGGATTTTGACGTCGGATCAACGTTGGATTTTGACGTCGGATCAACGTTGGATCCTGACCTTAAATCAGCGTTGGATTTTGACGTCGGCTTAACGTTGGATTTTGACGTTTGCTCAACGTTAGATCCTGACCTCAAATAAACGTTGGATCCTGATGTCAGATAAACGTTGGATCCTGATGTCGGATCAATGTTGGATCTTGACGTCGGATCAACGTTGAATTTTGATGTCGGGTCAAAGTTGGATCAACGTTGGATCCTGGTGTCAGATATACATTGGATTTTGACGTTGGATATACATTGGATTTTGACGTCGGCACAACATTGGTTCCTGACCTCAAATCAACGTTAGATTTTGACATCAAATCAACATTGGATTTTGACTTCGGCTCAACGTTGGATCCTGACCTCAAATAAATGTTGGATCCTGATGTCAGATCAACGTTGGATCCTGATGTCAGATCAACGTTGGATCGTGACGTCGCAGCAACGTTGGATTGTGACGTCGGATCAATGTTGGATCTTGATGTCAGATAAAAGTTGAATCCTGACGTCAGATCAACGTTGGATCGTGACGTCGGGTCAACATTGGGTCTTAACGTCGGATCAATGTTGGATTTTGACGTCGCATCAACGTTGGCTTTTGAGGTCGGATCAACGTTGAATCTTGACGTTGGATCAACGTTAGATTTTGACGTCGGCTCAACTTTGGATCCTGACATCAAATCAATGTTAGTTTTTGACGTCAAAAAACGTTGGATCTTGATGTCAGATAAAAGTTGAATCCTGACGTCAGATCAATATTGGATCGTGACGTCGGATCAACATTGGGTCTTAACGTCAGATCAATGTTGGACCTTGACGTCGGATCAATGTTAGATTTTGACGTCAAATCAATGTTGGATCCTGACGTCGGATCAACATTGAATTTTGACGTCAGATCAACGTTGCATTGTGACGTCAGATCAACGTTAGATTTTGAAGTTGGCTTAACGTTGGATCCTGACGTCAAATCAATGTTAGATTTTGACGTCAAATCAATGTTGGATCCTGACGTCGGATCAACGTTGGATTTTGACGTCAAAGCAACATTAAATTTTGACGTCGGATGATCGTCGGATCCTGACGTCGAATCAATGTTGGATTTTGACGTTGAATAAACGTTAGATCCTGGTGTTGGATCAATGTTGGATTTTGACATCAGGCCAACGTTGGATTTTGACATCAGGCCAACGTTGGATTTTCACGTCAATACCCAATGTTGGGCAGATGTCAAGGTGAATTAAAAGCAGAGACTCCCTGGTGTATGAAACATTTCCTTTTCTTGTCGGTTTTAAAGAAGACAAAAAATCTTCATCATCAGATGAACTGTTGGCCAATTTCTTCGAATATTCCAAAGGCTCCAGAATAAATAACATTTAAATTAAACTGGCCATCAGCGCAATTCAAAATCCCTAAAAATAATACTTAAGTACAGTAATCAAGTAAAATTACTCAAGTAGTTTACACCTCTGCCTGCTAGCAACTTTGGAAAATCTCCAAAACAGTTCTCAATGTTTTAATACTTACATTTTACAAATGCTTTTGTTTTACAGCAGAGGAGCCATTTCTTATTCTCGCGGACCATCATGAGATCAGAAAGATCAGTCTGGATGGGTCAAACTACACCCTTCTGAAACAGGTACATGCGACTTTATATCACTTATTTTAATATATTCATCATTTTAATCATCGGTTTCTCAAGTTTTTTCGCGCTGCCTCTGTATTCCCTTGTAACTTAATACTTTTTTAGCTATCAAAAATGCACACCCTCAGAGCAGATGGAGATTAATAAAGTCATAATTTCGGAAGTCTCTAAGGGTAACACAATATCAAGAACCACCTGCTCTACAAGTAAAGATGTGCAATGTGTACTTTATTGTTGTACTTTTAAATAACACTGAAATAAACCAAACCAAGATTTATGCTGCATTCCAAGCAACTGGGATATTTTAGGATATTTCCCACTTTAAATCTAGAAATAATGTCTGGATTAAATAACTTAAGTATTAAGTATTTTGTAACAGTAAAACATTTAATTTGTTTATTGAATCTGTTTACGTCCGGGTTGAGGTGAAAAAATCCTAAATACGCAGCATTAGCTGTAGACACTGTTTACAGCCTTTCTCTGTCTCATACTCTGCGTAAGTGTTGCTCGTTTATTTTATTGCTTTGAAATATAAGCGTATAATTAGTCATTATTAATGAATCCATGGTCTTTAAGCAAGTCTTTAAAGCCATTCTGCTCATATGGTTCTTTATGACCAATAAGATTTTAAGGAGCTGACAAATAAGAAACCCGTCTTAAGAGATTGAACGGCTCGCCATTTAAAGAGCAGTTAAAAAGGCACGCTTGGCTTGATTCATCAGTCAGGGACTTCATCAGTTTGATTCGAAAGGTCTGGTCCGGCAAATTAGATCAGAGCGCATCGGGGGGTTTCGACTGCAGCAGAGAGAGAGAGATGGAGAGACATAGACAGAGAGAAGGATATGAGAGACCCCTACTGAGAAAGTGATTGGCTCAGGTCTTGGCAATGCATGATGGGAAGTTTCTGTCAGACCCTGTGTGTCTCGCACTTATTTCGAACAGGAAATAAATCTGAAAATAGTCAAATGAAATGGCTTGCAGAGGCAGAGAGAAAATGAAAGCTGTGGGAAGTGCCTGTAATGAGTCGACTATAAGACAATGTTTTTTTATGATCCGATTTGATACTCGATGTTACATCATTTTAAGTAAAAAGTCCATGTTTAAATGTGAAAATGTATATACTTCAAAGCGATAGTTCATCCAAAAATTTGGGGCACCAATGACTTCCATAGTAATAATTTTTCCTACTATGCAAGTCAATGGTGCCCCAGATCTGATTGTTTTTTTTCCATGTTTGTTCAGCAGATCAAGGCAATTTTTGCAAGTTAATTTAAGTCTCTCTCTCTCTCTCTCTCTCTCCAGGGACTCAGTAATGTCATCTCTCTAGACTTTGACTACAGGAAGGAGTTGATCTATTGGATTGACACCAGCAGGCCCAGCGGACGCAGAATAAACCGCATGCGTCTCAATGGAAGTGACCTTAAGGTACGCCCGGGAGCCTATGTGCATGCGTGTTTATGATAAATTACATTTGAAATCCGCCAGATTGACGTATGCAAATATTTCTTGCCCCTGGGTAAATTTGATTCCCCTCACCTGTTGCCGTTTTCATTGTGTAAGTGATGGACTCCACTGGGAAATGAACATATTCATAACAATCCAACACAGAAATGAAAGCTATTCTGAAGTGAATCGACAGTCTTGCGTGTGAATCGAGCCAGGCTTGCATTGATAGATGAGAACTGCAATGCGTGTGTTTATTTTTGCGTGTCGAAGTTTGATTATACTTGGGAAAGACTTAATTGTTCCTGCAAATATAGTGAAACTATTTGAAATACACTGCAAAAATATATTTTCAAGAAAAGATGTTCTTAGTATTTTTGTCTTGTCTTCAGTAAAAATATCTAAAAATTCTTAAATTAAGATGCTGTTCTTGATGAGCAAAACGACCCAAGAAAATAAGTCTAGTTTTTAGACCAAAAATATCAAATTTAAGTGATTTTGTGCATAAAACAAGCAAAAAAATCTGCCAATGGGGTAAGCAAAATTTTCTTGATTTTTTTCTTGAATTTAGTGTTTAAGAAAAATGTTCAAGATTTTTTTGCTTACCGCATTGGCAGATTTTTTGGCTTGTTTTATGCACAAAATCACTTAAATTTGGTATTTTTGGTCTAAACACTAGACTTATTTTCTTGGGTCGTTTTGCTCATCAAGAAAAAGCATCTTAATTTAAGAATTTTTATATATTTTTACTGAAAATAAGACAAAAATACTAAGATTTTTTTCTTGAAAATAATTTTTTTGCAGTGTATGCTCTTTAAAAAATGCATCTTAATTTAAGAATTTTTAGATATTTGTACAAAAAAACTAAACAAAAATACTAAGTAAGAAAGTCTTTTTTTGCAGTGCATACACCTGTTAATCTAAATAGGGCTGAAAAATGTGTGCACTAAAATTGCAGCCCACAAATAAATTAAATGCATTATTTAAAAAATAAATAAACGGCTTGTGTAGATTAAAATGAGACAGGATGTGCCGAGAGAATAAATGTGTGGTGTTTTTGTGTGTGTGTGTGTGTGTGTGTGTGTGTGTGTGTGTGTGTGTGTGTGAGAGAGAGAGAGAGAGAGAGAGAGAGAGAGAGACTATTTATCTACATAACTCTCTTAGGCAATGCCCTTGTGTATACTACTTAGGGCAGAAAACAGGCATAGTGTGCCAGCCTTGCCCTGCTGGGCAGCCAGAGCTCATTATGTTTAATATCGAGCCATAATGGCTCATTACGTTTGATTGAACTCTGGATCTTAAACTGATTTATGATGTTCTGCTTTGAGGAGAGAGAGAGAACTTCTATAAAAGGCTAAGAAACTTCAGAATTGCCACTTGATGTTGAAGAGTTTCATAAAGACAAAATGCATCGACACTAAGATAATGGGAGATTTTGATAGCGCAGTAACAGAGAACGGAAAAATGAAAATAAAGGTGGAAGAAAGAGTGTCTGAGTTTGGTGTTTAAAGTGGGAATGGTATTACTGAAGAGTCTTCAATTTTAAGAAGGATACTTCACTTTGAACGCCTCTGATCGAGATGATTTATAATAAGCTTCTTTTCATGAAAAACACAAATGAGCCACATGCTGCCAATATTTAGGGGTTTTAGGTTAAGGTGCTATTGCGCAGTTGTTCAGGCCAGTATAAATCTTTCAGATGAAGCTTTTCGGCATGTGCATCGTTCAATGATGGGTATGCAACAACTAGAAATGTACAATATCAAAACATTACAATTAGGAGTACATACAGTGTACCCTACAAATGCAAAATCCAAAAACATCAATAAAAAACCTTTGCTGCCTATAGGACAGACACATCTGAAGCAAAATATGTTTTAGTATTCATCTCTGGTTACGTGTGAGAGCTTGTAAATGATTACTTGTTCTATTAAAAGCACTAGGCAGGGTGCAGGAGTGAAAATGATTTAATGCAACAGTTTACCTGACAGCTGGAGAGTGTTTCGTTTATGCAAAAAAAGCAATTTCTGTTATCAGTATATACGAAATGTTGAGAAATACCTGTTTTTGTCGATATCATTTTTGGTGTTATTTCTTGTAGCTTTAAGACATTCTAAAGCACCGTTATTGAGCAATAATGAATAATTTATGATATTTATATTTTAATAATTTCCTTTTTTTATACACTGACTCCCCAGTTTTGTTTAAAGGCCACTCCGATTTTTTCGGCATCATGTTTTTACAGTAGCCCTAAACGGACAAACTAGCTTTTACTCTTTAAATTGCGCAAATTGACATTGCGAATTGACAATAATCCCATATATCGCAGAAAGGTTTTAGGCTTGTATGAGAGAGTTTTTCAGGCAATTTGGAAAAGGTGTATTTCCAGCCTGATCTCACAAGAAATCGTACATATTTTACGAGTTGGCTAATTCTAACGAAGTTAACCGTGCAAAATTGTACGATTCTCACGAAAAAACAACAAAAACAACAATGAAACCGAACCCCTAACCCCGTACCTAACCCCAACGTCACAGGGTTCAAGGCAAATCGTAACAAAACTTACAAATGTGGTCGTATGAATTAATACGAATTAGCCAACTTGTAAAATATGTACGAATTCTCGCGAGAAAGCGTTGGTGCAAAACTGCAACAAAATCAGTTTATTATAAACTTAAGTATATTCGTATTCGCTTTCAGTCACATATTATCGGTTAATGGAAACACAGTCATTTCGCAGTCGACATTTAAAAAGTAACGCTAAAGTTTTGCGCAAATATACTGATGTATAGAGAGCGTTTTTGTCACTACTTTGTCCCAGATGATGACGTGTTTGTCCTGTGGATGCAACTGTAGCTCCTCTTTGCGTTTCGAAAGGGATGGGTGAGCTCTGGACTGAGCTATTGGTTGCGATTCACAGTCTCACCTCTAGATGCCGCTGACTCATCCGTAGCTATTAAGCGACCACTTGTATATTTTTATGAGACTACAAAATCCAATGCAGAGCTGCGTCTGACTCCCGCTATTTTAAACTAGTATGCCTGAAATCATTTGATCCCAATGGTCCGACTGCGAATCCTTCCTTGCGAGTATCCGGCCCAAATAAAACAGCCACACACGACAGCATTACCCTAACCCTCCTGGCTGTTTTCTCAGGTGGTTCACAGGACGTCGGTCCCCAGCGCTCTGGCTGTCGACTGGATCGGGAAGAACTTGTACTGGTGTGATGGAGAGAGGAAGACTTTGGAGGTGGCGAAAGCTAATGGACTCTACCCAACTATACTGCTCAAGTCTGGATTGAGAAATCCAACTGCTTTGGCTCTGGACACACAAACAGGGTAAATGGAAAAGAGATGATCTTTCAGAAACGTAATGTTAAGATGTGAAGGAATCACCTAAGGTGTTTTATAATTAATCTGCTTTATTTAAGTCTTGTACTATTCTAAGTCCACATGTATCCCATGTTGTCTCAGATACGTGTTTTGGATTGACTGCTGTGAGCAGCCTCACATCGGACGAATCGGGATGGATGGCAGCAGAAAACGCATCATCATTGATACAGAAATACACAGCCCATCAGCTCTCACCATTGACCACATCAATAGAAGAATCTATTGGTCTGATGAGAATCATATCTTATTTTCTGATATTGATGGTACAAAAAGACACAAAGGTATGGTTTATTTTTTATTTATAAATCGAACCCATATTGACATTGTCAGTGCTATGTTGAACTTATTTTTAAAATATTGAATCAAAATGTACTAAATATATCAGAATTAAAAAAATGTATTATCAGTTGACAAACATGTAGATGTTTTATTATAGAGCAGTTGATCAAGTGAATTACTGTGACTGTGATCAATGATCAGATTACAATCACGAGGACGCCCATCTTTGACTTGAGGTTGTGGTTTAAACAGCCCAGTGTTTAAAATTCTCCTCTAAAATTCTCTCCAGTCCCTATAAAGGACATAGGTGGAGTAACTGGTCTCACGCTATTTGAGGATTTCATCTACTGGAGTGACCAGAAATCCAAAACCCTCAGCCGATCTCACAAGCTGTCTGGTGGCCGGCGAACAGAGCTCCTCAACTCCTGGCAAACCATTCGAGATATTAAAGTCTACCATCCTCTCAGACAACCTGACGGTATTGTAACAAAGATGTCTGCTTGGATACGTCTGCATAGATTTGTCAGCTTGGCTAAGTCAGCTTGAATTAGCCAGTTTGAATAAGTCATTTTGAATTAGTAAACCTGGAAAATTAGTCAGCTTAAGTAAGTCAGTTTGGATAAGTCAGCCTGGATAAGTTAGTTTGAATAAGTCAGCTTGAGTAAGTCAGCTTGGATTCGTCTCAGCTTGCGTAAATCAGCTTGGATTTGTCAGCTTGGATAAGTCAGTTAGAATAAATCTGCTCGAATCAGTCAGTTTGAGTAAGTCAACTTGGAAAAGTCAGCTTGAAGAAGTCAGCCTGGATAATTTTGTTTGAATAAGTCAGCATTATAAATCAGCTTGAAGAAGTCAGCTTGAATACGTCATTAGTAAGTTAGGAACAGTCAGCCTGGATAAATTAGTTTAAATAAGTCAGCTTGAGTAAATCAGCTTGGATAATTCTCAGCTTGAGTAAATAAGCTTGAATTAGTGAGCTTGTATAAGTCAGAATAAATCAGCTTGGATCAGTCATTTTGAGTTAGTCAACTTGGAGAAGTCAGCTTGAAGAATTCAGCCCAGATAAGTTTGTTTAAATAAGTTAGCATAAGTAAATCAGCTTAGTAAATCATTTTAAATTAGTAAATCAGGAACAGTCAGCTTGGATAAGTCGGTTTGAGTTAGTCAGTTGTAGAACTCAGCTTGGATAAGTCAGCCTGAATAAGTTGGTTTGAGTAAATCATCTTGGAAACGTCAGCTTGAATAAGTCATTTTGAATTAGTAAGCCTTGAACAGTCAGCTTGGAGAAGTCAGTTTGAAAAAGTCAGTTGGAGAAGTCAGCTTGGATAGGTCAGCCTGGAAAAATTTGTTTGAATAAGTCAGCTTGGATTAGTCTCAGTTTGAGTAAATCATCTTGGATTAGTCATCTTGGATAAATCAGAATAAATCAGCTTGGATAAGTCAATTTGAGTTAGTCAGATTGAATAAATCAGCCCGGATAAGTTTGTTTGAGTAAATCATCTTGGATACGTCAGCTTGAACAAGTCGTTTTGAATTAGTAAGCCTTAAACAGTCGGCTTGGAATATCGGTTTGAAATAGTCAGTTAGAGAAGTCAGCCTGGATAAATCAGTTTGAATAAGTCAGCTTGAGTAAATCAGCTTGGATTAGTCTCAGTTTGAGTAAATAATCTTGGATTCGTCATCTTGGATAAGTCAACTTGGATATGTCAGCTTGGATAAGTCAGCCTGGATAAGTTTATTCCAATAAGTCAACATCAAAATCGGCTTGAAGAAGCCAGTCTGGATATGTTTGTTTGAATAAATCAGTTTTGATTATTCTTATAATGACATGTATAGTCAATGTCAAGTTTGAAAGGTTTTTCTCCAACTTGTTTTGTATTATTTGTTGTCTGTCTATAGTGCCAAAGCACCACTGTCAGGTGACTAATGGAGGTTGCAGTCACCTATGCCTTCTATCTCCTGGTGGGGGTTACAAGTGTGCCTGCCCTACACACTTTTATTTGGCAAACGACAATAAGACATGCCTGTCGAACTGCACAGCCAGCCAGGTACCACTTAAAATTTCCGTCATATCTCATTGTGCCTACTGCTGGTGAGTTTGTATCTGTGTACTTACTGTATAGATAAGTCATGTCATTCCCATCTGTGTCGGTTTGCAGTTCCGCTGTGGTACGGATGAGTGTATTCCATTCTGGTGGAAATGTGACACTGTGGACGACTGTGGAGATGGATCCGATGAGCCAGCAGATTGTCGTGAGTAACACCAAACATGTCGCTAGTTAGTCAATGAAACTACAATCCTGATATTTGACTGCAAAATATTTAGCTCCTGTTAGCTCCTCGTGTGCCGCCTACTGAGACAGAAGTTTAAGAGTTATAGACTTGCTTCAGATGTGGAAGGCTGATCCCAAACTTTGCATTGTTATTATGCCGCTTCTAAAAAACGAAAACTTATAAAGGCAATTCAAGTACACATGATCCATTTATCTTATGAATGGAAGACAGGGAAAACTTTATATCACAAAGTACTCCTGTAATTTGCCTCCATGGTTCATTGAAAGATAAATGAAAAAAAAATATCTGTCATCAAGGCTGTATTCATGTGACTCTTGGCTTGCATTGATTATGCCAGCGTATGCGTCATTTTTAAGGTGTTAGCTGTTATTTGATTGAGTGGTAAATGGCCCAATTTACTAAAAAGGACTGCAAATCTGTGGCAGGGTAGTTTTATACCTTAACTAGCAGTTTTAGAGCACATTGAGAGGCTATAAAGATGTCAGTGACTGAAAAAAGTTTGCCTACTTTTCTTTTTTCTTGATTCTCTGTCTGTCTGTTGCTGTTCATGTCTGTCGTTAATTTGTTCATTCATTCTTGTCTGCCTTTGTAATAAATAGCGGAGTTTAAATGTCAACCCGGAAGGTTTCAGTGTGGGACGGGTTTGTGCGCTCTACCTCCTTTCATCTGTGATGGAGAAAACGATTGCGGTGACAACTCGGACGAAGCCAACTGTGGTAATTATGGATTGATTGATGGATGCATAGACAGATGACAGATTCAGTTACTGGAGAGAAGCCATATTGCTGTATGATCAGTTTGGTTTGCGTTTGTTTTTAGACTCGTATATCTGCCTTTCCGGTCAGTTTAAGTGCACGCAAAGGCAAAAGTGCATTCCTGTGAACCTGCGATGTAACGGACAAGACGACTGCGGCGACGGTGAAGACGAAACGGATTGCCGTAAGAGACCCTGGACCTTTTGCAAAATTCATTCATCTGATTACATTTTTCGTACACTGTTTAAAATGTAAAAAATTATGCATTTACAGTTATTGTTGTGATATACACTGTAAAAAGTGAAAATTGCATTAACTTAAAAAAATAACTTCAATTGGTAAAATTTCATGTTGACAAAAACTTAAAATTGTTAAATGTTACCAATTAAAGTAATTTGATTAAGTAGATCCAACTTTAAATTTAAGTCATTACACTGTAAAAAGTTGGATAACTTCACCAGATTATTTAAAGAGATGCAATGTCTTTCGCAAGGTGAAAAGCTACAGTAACAACATAAACAAACGGCTTTCATGGAAGAAACGTAACTTCCAGTAAACTTAGCAAAGAAACAATAACAACATAGTCCTTTTAGAGTAGTTTATTTCTGATAACAAACAAAATAAACAAGAAGTAGATTACCTTAGTTCATATATCATAGCTAAATCTTATGAAAAATGACGCCGAGCTAACATTACTGTGTAATGTGTATAAACTATATAATGTATACAATCTTACCTACAGATCGGCGTCCAAACCTCCCTTCACACTCCCTTCTCCCAATGTCCCCAAAACATTTGTTATTTTCGACGAGGTATTTCTTCCAGAGTTCATTTTAGCCACTAGCCAGACCATAAAACAAACAGAAAGTGGAAGTTAAGCTCCGCCCAGATGCGTAACCTCGACAACGCACATGCGTCCGATGAAACCGTCTATAGTGTAAGGGGCCGTTCATATGTCGCGCCTAAAAACGTGTGGAAAACGCTAGGCACGCTGCTTTCTCCTTCTTTCCAAAACGCTTCAGCAGTTGCGCTCCTATGGCGTCTGTCGTCGCTAAGCAACCATCAGCTGCGATCTCTGCGAAATGTCAGGGAGTAATAAAGCTTAGAAAATCCCCGGACCGCAATTAAAAGCTGCTCCTCAATTTTTCTACTGAGGTTTCAAAGTAACTGAAAAAGCGAGGAAGCTGATTGGTTGGTTCTTGATTTAAAAAAGTTGAGATGTTTTTAACTTGATGCGATGCCTGGAAAAAGCCCTCGTATCGTGCGTCCGTCGCGACTGCGGCACTTCCATTATGAGCGCGCATACATTTGAAATAACGAACTTGAGCGCGCAAAAGACGCAATATGTAAACGGCCACTAACACTGGCAATGGCATCTAAAATAATTTTCCTTTTGAAAAAAAAATGCTCTGGATATTCTGCGATCTGACGAATATTGCAGGTGCGCACATTACAAGCCGATGTTGAAATGACATACTGTGTAGCCCTAGTTTAAAATTAAATACATTTTCAATTTTTAAAGTTTTGATATTGTAGGTTAGATGACCAGAACTAATTTTAGTAGCTCAAATTAACAACGAACAAAATCCAATCTCATCTGCTTTTTCACCGTTATGAATGCAATTCGTGAAAAAGCGATTGGTTTAAAAAGATTGATTTTAAATTAGATTGGAGTGCTATGCTATCTAGAGTCTTTAATACTGGCAAAACTTTTTAATTTTCTCCGCCTCTCAAGTGTAGCCCATATCAATCCATCTTCAGTCAATCTTTAAAATCTCAGCTTCTGTTAAACAAGATTGCTCTCCGTGAAAAGTGCAGAAAGAAACAGGTGGCGAAAAAAAGAAATAGAAATCACTTTCCATATGACTGCCGGTTGTCTTTATTGGCGAGTGAAGGTCGACGTCAGCCAGATTCAACACATAAGGTTTGAACCGGCTGATGAGAAAAGAACCAACCACTGTGGTCGACGCATCAGAAAGATTTTGCTTTAGGCAAAATTGCTCGGGGGCGAATTCAGGACACCAACGGTAATATAAATAGAGAGAAATGAAACGGAACAATGAAAGTGAGGGTCGACATCTTAACCAAACAGCAAAGATCTGCCTAGTGACTGGTGCAATGATTACTTTTTGCGTTTGCAATAAAAAAAACTAAATTCTCATTCATATACGAGTCTGAGGTGCTAGTGCACTTTTTAGAAAAAAAGTGCAAACGTTGGCACTTAGACGATACCTAATATGTACCATTTAAGCTCCTAATATGTATCATTTTGATACAGATATATACCTTTGATGGCACATTTTACGTTTTTTGAAAAGGTGACAACTCAGTGACAACTTTTGTACCTTCTTGCACCTTATTTCTGAGAGTGTACAGAAGTAGGGGACAACCAGAAGTTAGTGCACTTGCTCATGTAAGTATACACTCAATTTAAAGCCACAGCAGGGACCTAAATTCTCACTCCTTGAGTCGAGTATCTCCTTGGACTTTAAAAAAACACCCCAGCCTGGTGGGGAACCGAAGAAGAACGGTTCTCGATCTTTTCCAAAAGAGATTAAAAGAGGAAAACCAAAAGTTTGAAGTAAAAAGGAGGGGATATTAAATAGCGCAGCATGCAGCCAAACCCAGAGGGTCCCCAGATCTCTAATAGGCTTTTGAGGGGGTCTAACTAGGTTTTGGATCAAGGAGAACTTACAGTAACTCACCCCCGGGCACTGATTAGCCAAAGAGTGGGATGGTTTAAAAGGGCTAATCTCGTATGAAGCGCTGAAATGGTGAGACTGGCTTAAGACCCCTATAGGAGGGGAGCGCTGTGGGTCAGGACTGCTGTGTCGCCGAGGTCAAGGCTTAGCTGAGCTTTGGATACAGCAGCTTGAATATGGTTTTCTGGTTCTAATCTAGACCACTAGGGCTTGGCCTTGACCTTGTTTTTCTGACTTTGTCATGAATTTAGCTAAAATGTATTAAAGTTGTGAGTCCCAAATATATTGTCATGGAATGCCTTGTTTATATTTCATTCCAAAATGAAAAAGAAACAGAGTTAACAGTCTTTTTTTTGTAATTTACTGTTTTCAACATGAAATCATCATACAGTACGTAAAAATATAACCTTAAAATCTTTAAAGGATTAGTCAATTTTCTTAAAAAAAAAAAAAAATCAAGATAATTTACTCACCACCATGTTATCCAAAATGTTGATGTCTTTCTTTGTTCAGTAAAGAAGAAATAATGTTTTTTGAGGAAAAGATTCCAGGATTTTTCTCATTTTAATGGACTTTAATGGACCCCAACACTTAACAGTTTTAATGCAGTTTAAATTGCAGTTTCAAAGGACTCTAAACGATCCCAAATGAGGCATAATGGTCGCAAATGTGTATTTTATATATTTAACACGTGACCTTTCCACAGCATTACGCAATAACGTGAGGTTGCGTTGGCGCGTCACACGAATGGAGGAGAAGACGAAGAGATGTGGTTTAAAAGTGCATATTTTTTATTTTTCTTGCCAGATAAGACGATTATGTCTTGTTTGGGATCGTTTAGAGTCCTTTAAAACTGCAATTTAAACTGCATTAAAACTGTTAAGTGTTGGGGTCCATTAAAATGAGTAAAATCCTGGAATGTTTTCCTCAAAAAACATAATTTCTTCTCGACTGAACAAAGAAAGACATCAACATTTTGGATGACATGGTGGTGAGTAAATTATCTGGATTTTTTTTTTTTTTTTTTTATTGACTAATCCTTTAATATTGACTGAGTAAAGTCATGTCAAAGATTGAAATCAATGAATTAAATAAATTTTTTATGCATCTGAGATGAGATTGAGAGACTTTCTTTTTGTGTCAACTATTCTTATCTTGCTTTAGTTTGGATGAAAACATCTTATTCTGTCTCTTCCACATCTCCAGCCGAGAACACCTGCTCACCGTCCCAGTTTCAGTGCAAGACGACAATGCACTGCATCTCGAAACTGTGGGTGTGCGACGAAGACCCCGACTGCGCAGACGGCTCGGACGAGGCCAACTGCGGTGAGTCAAACGGCGTCAAACAGCATTACCTCACGCACATCATCACCGTCCCTCGAACACCCTCGATTCATGCATGTGAGAGATTTCGTAACTTTAAAACCGTTCCATTTGCTTTAATTTTGCACCGGCTGTTTACCCAGAAGGCTGAATCAGATGAATAAGAATAGCTTTCGCCAGCTTTCACTAGAGACTCTCGGGCCAACATATGAACTAGTGCGGTGAGAGACGGTACGTCGGAAACCGTTCATCCAAGCGCTAACGGTTTCTCAGGGCGAACGATGTCAGGTCAAGTTGTGTTCGGCTCCTGAGCAGCTGCTCGATTTGCATTCATTGGGCCCAAAATGGATTATTTAATGTAATTATATTCATAGAGATGTTTTTTTCTTTATATAGAGCAGTGGTATTTTATATTAAGGACTGTGTTTATTGTCTCCATAAAAGCTGCCAGCGGATTATGTATATCATGATGGAATGTAGGTATTTCAGAAAGAAGTTATTGCTCTTTTGGAGATTCACATGATTCATTTCTCTCATTTTTGTTTGAGTATTGTGGAGATACATTAAAGATAAAGTGCTGTAAAATGTGGATAGCATAGCTTACATTACTAAGCAAAGAATCCTAGCAAGCAATCACCGTCATTTCACGGTCTATGTTAAGTATAGACCAGATATAGTCCAGCTATGGATAACATACTTCTAGCCAAAATAAACTAGTGAGGTGGATGATATTCCATCATGTAAGCAAAGTCATCGGTGATTACAAGATCTTTGGTTTCATTTATTTATTTGAGTTAATTAATTTTTGGGCTATGGTTTGACGTCTAATACATTTTTACAGACAGACTAAATTTGGTCTTGTTTTAGCCTAGACATCTGCGCTATGTTTGGACAGCTATAAAACATCTTTAAAATGCAAAATTGTTTGTTGGGATGTTTCAGTTTCTACCAAGAAAAGAGATTTATGTTGGAGACAATAACTTGCGTCATCGTTTACTTTGGGGTTTGTACCTTTTGCATATCATTAACATGTACTAATACACACTTACACACCAAAGGAAATGTAAAATTGTGAATCGGACCATAGCGGGTATAGCAGATGTCCTCAACACTGCGTTAGTGAATCTAGTAGTTTTGTGTAATCTAATATCTTACCCTTTGGCGTAGTCAATAGAATAAAAAGCATTACGTATTATCAATTTCATAGCATCTGCATCAATGCTGGATACCTGTGGAAAGTTTATGTTATGGATACACTGTAAAAAAAAACTTTGCTGCCTTAAACTTTTTACAAGTCGTTTCAACTTACTATTATTTATCTTGACTAGAGATGAGTTGTTATAACTACAAGTGAGTTGTTATAACTTATAAATTTAAGTTGACTTTTCTCAACTACATTTTATAAGTTGTGACAACTAATTTCTGTTGACATGACTCATAAATCTGAGTTGATTTAACAAAAAATTTTAAGGCAGCAAAGTTTTTTTTACAGTGTACCAGCAATGAGCTTCTTCACAGTGTCATCTGTCAAATCAATTGCTTGTGCACTTGAAGTTTAAATAGATTTGATTGGTGGTCAATGGTTTATTGTTCATCAGTTGAAAAAAAAAACGCACAGAAAGTGATTCCAAGTGTTCATTGTTTCTTTATCGTTATAGTTGTGGTGTAAACTATATTGTTCATAGTTAAAGTTTTTGTTATAATTTGAACAGCCCTTAACTGGAGGACTCACTGTAAAAAAAATTGAAATTACAATTCATTTGAACTTAATTGACTAGTTAGGAGAAGCTATAAATTGGAGAGTTTAGAAGTTGCAAATAAAGTTTTTTTTTTATAATTATAAAATTATAAAAAAAAGTTGAGGTAATTTCAACTTTATTTTACTTTACAACTTTAATGTCAAGTGCTTTGAGATGCTACTTTTAAAGGCGCTATACAAAATAAAGTTTATTATTATTATTTATTATAAGTGCAAAACATACAACATACAGTTAGGCAGCACACTTAACATCAAAACAAAACAGACAACAAAAACAAAACAGCAATTGTGATGATGGTATTGTTATGAAGCAATTATAATAAGCAAAATAATAATAATATTTAATTAAACTGATAATACAGATTATGATATTGTTATGAAGCAATGATAATAAACAAAATAATAATAAAATAACAACAATAATAAAATAATAATAAATGAAACGGATAATAATACATATTCATGTAATAATAATTATTAAAATATGTATATTATGTAATAGTATGTTCAATAATGGTAGTAATAGCAATAATACTTCTAAGGATTATAATGATTACATAAATATTTTTAATGCCCATAATATTTACCTAATAATAATAAATATTAATGATAATGATTATTATGAATAGTAATAATACTAACAAAAACAAATATAATATTACATAAAATTATGGTGATAATATTCATATTTTGTAAAAATGGCAACAGTATTATTATTATTATTTCTATAAAAAATTACAGTTACAGTACACTGTTAAAATATTTTGAGATTACATTTTTAAGTTTAATCAACTAGGATTTACAAGTCATTCCAACTATCTTGATGAGTGATGAGTTGCAGTAATAAATCAAGTTAAATTTGCTTTAGTTATGTCAACTTTATTTTATAAGTTACAGCAACTCATCACTTGTCAATACAGTTAAAATAAAAATATTTTTTTATAGTGTAGGAGAAGTATTTGAGATAAAACTAGAATTGAAATGATATTAATAGAAAGTAATATGATACAGTCATCGAGAATTCATATTGGTTCATCTTACCTTAAGACAGGATAGATGTAAAGTATGTTTTATTTCGCACCACAATTGCTTTAAATACTTAAGTATAAGTATGTCAGATTGACACATTGAGAGGTTATTTTTCCTTCTAACATGCTGACCTAATGGATAGTTGGCTTATAGCGGATCAGTTTTCCTTTAAACCCATTGGATACTGAGGTACTTTTATGACTTTTGAAGCCAACTCTACTGCACGTCGACCCAAACCTGACTTTTCACGGAAATTCTTGCAATTTTCCTCAAGCTATTTCTATAAACAGTCATGCTTGCGTGTGTTCTCGCGTGGATCTTTGTGATATCTGCATAACATTCAGAAAAATGTTAAGAAGTTCAGCTTTTGGAGTGCCAAAGTTGTGTGCGCTGAAGGTTGAATAAAGATGGTAAAAGTATTCACCTCTTCTCCTCAAGGTGGTTTCTGTACAGAAAGGCTAAAGAGTGCTTTACAATAGATTCAAAGGTATTGCGTGCCATTCCTTTTAAAGTGCATATGCTACAAAAAGGTTATTTCCTTCATGGCGGTCTCTTTGTAAGCATCTTTTAGCATCTCTGTGTTCAAAGGAAACAAGGTCTGCCTCGCACTAATGCTAATGATGTCTGTCTATGCACATCGTAATGATCGTCTGGTACATTAGCTGCCTTTTAAACATCTTAATGTAACGTCCTGTAAATTGTCTCGCATAATACTACAAGGCCTGCATTATTGTATTAGCATTGTCCATTACTATCCAACACCAATTTTCAGTCCTGTCTCTCCAAGGGGCCAACAAACACGCAGGGATTCATTACAGCAAAGGAAAAGAAGCCTAATTTTGCCGTAATTTGCCCCTATTATATATTTTGAGACTTTTCCTAAACAGTAAGTTATTTCCTGAATGAATCCAAAACGTATTCAGGGCTCAACGTAAAGGACTGCCCGGTGGCCTGGGGCAAGCGTGAGAGACGTTCGGGCCAGTAAAAAATATTGTCACTTGCCTGATTGGGCCAGTGCTTCACCCCCAGACACTAAAATATATTTTCATTAATGTATATTATTTAAAATCTTGGAAGCAGACATTTACTTGGGTAAAACACAACGAAAGAAACAATGAAATATTTTGCACAATTTGCTGTCACTTTACAGGTAAAGCAGAAAAGTTAGGAGCCTTTTTTCGTTGGAACATGTCGGTTGTATACAATTATTTTACAATTAATTTATTTTATTTTTAAAGTTTTGGCAGGGCAAGTGAAAACCTGAACCACTTGCCCGACTGTTTGGAAGGTATTTTTGGACTTTTTTAATTAACTCTTTCACTGCCATTGACGAGATATCTCGTCAATTAAGAGAAAACGCTTCCCCGCCAATGACGAGATTTTGCGTCTTTCCGCAATACCGCTATTATCCACCAGGTGGCGCACTTCCGCAACTTTTTAAACCCGGAAGTATTGCCCTATGGCAAGCGGCTGCATGTCCGTGTCTGTTTTAAAGATGGCTCTGAATGGGATCTCTATGAAAAGTCCGTCACAAAAATGGAATTATCTCAGCTTTTTGCTCAAAATGTGGTGTTTTTGCAGAAACCTACCCATATTCAAAAGCTGATTACAAAAGAACCACTGAAGGTAGGATGAAACTGGGTTTTTTTTGTTTGAAAGCAGAGGGTCTGTTCTTTCATTTGGTATATTGTATGTTTATATATTTAAAGAAGAACATTTTCTGGAAGGCATTAAACTTTGGTGAAAATCATGAAAAACGCTAGCGCTGGCTGGCAACTTTTTTTAAAAACGCTGGCGGTGAAAGAGTTAAATGATAAAATAAAAAATAAAATCACAAAATAAGTCCCAAAGTTTGTTTAAATGGGTCTAAAAATCGCTAGATGTAGCAATAAAGTCGTTAAGTTGCCAACACAATCGCTGAGTTGGCAACATTGCTTCAGCCAATCCCCCCTTTTTTTGAGTAAGTAAACCCCACCCACTGATTAACATTGAATTTGCATATTAGAAAATTAAAATGAAAATGAAAATGAAAACCAATAAATAAATGAGAACATAAAATTAAAACTGAACTTTACATTTTAATTTTGTTCTTATTATTGCTTGGGCATGAATAAAAAGCCTTTTAAAAAATGTATTTATAGATTCCTTTTCAAGTTTGCCTTTTTATTTTAATATGATCAGTCTTGCCTCAAGATTATATTGAAAATTAAATGTCAAATCATCAATTTTATTTTTCAATTTGGACGGAATGATGCTTCGTCACTTTGAAAATGAAAATGAAATAATTTAATTTAATGTTTTAATTTTTATTTTATCATTTAATTTTCAGATTTGGGACATATTTTGTGATTTTATTTTTTATTTTATAATTTAATTAATTAATTTAAAAAAGTCAAAAAATTCCTTCCATAAGACTGGGCCAGTATAAAAAAATTATTTGCATTGAGTCCTGACATTGTAAAAATACAATTTATTTAAATTTGAATTGGATGAACAAACAGGATGTGGAAGTGCAAAACAGATTAAAATTTAAGGAAAATGTAATAAAAAACTGGTTCAGTTTTTAGTATGAAATATCTTTAAAAACTATGACTATGATATTTTTCCCAAAAATATTTTCTTCCTTATGCTTATTGCTTCTCCTGCCGTGCTTTTATCAGTATTACGCACGACTCTCGGGCAGTATTGTTATTCTGGGGATTGTATTACACGTCCCCAGATACATAACACTCTTGTGCACTTTACAACATTAGTTGAGAGAATATAATGTAATATTCACATTTAACCAGCATAATACTGCATTGATTTTTAAAAACGATACGCTTCTGTAAGTGTCTATCCGAGCGTTTGAAGTGAAGTGGAGCTGCTCAAAAAATCAATACCTTGTTCATCTCTATGGATAAAAAGCATTCCCTGCCATGAGATGTTATGAAAAGATGGCATCCACTTTTGGCTATACTGTATGATCTGAGAAAGATATTGGTAGGATGCATTTATAGGTTTCTATTGTGCAGACGCTTTTATCCAAAGGTTAGGAAACAAAGCGATTTGTCATAGAGAGGCAATAATACAAGAAGTGTTGCAAGTTACATATTTTCATTATTCTGAAACAATACCTGTTGAGAGATAAAGAGAGAAATCTCATTCAAACAGCACTTAAAATTTAATATATTGATTGTTTTAAGCATAACATTGAATGTCGGCCAATCACTGACTTTTAATTCACAAAAAAAAAGTGATTTGTCATTCTGCATGCTTCATATTTCAGATGAAAATGGTTGCAAACTTATTTGTAAACAATCCTACATTTTTATTCGTTTATTTCAGGATTCGTTTATTAGTTATTCTTTTAATTAGTTAGTTTCTCGCTTTCATTGTTTCCATTTAGCTTCAGGGTTCAAGTCACCTTTAAATGGAAAAGATATGGACAAAAAGATTTTAATATTCCCTCCTTGTTCTTTTTGAATTAGAATTCTCATATTGTCATTTTAAGTCTGGGAATTAGCACTCAAACACTGCATTGCGATTGTCAATTAATCATGCATTATGTTCTCATCTTCCCTCGTGATAGCCGGATTAGTCGCCTCCGGCTTTCAGACGAAAGGAAATTGCATTTCTGATTTCCTGTAGTCTTAAAGATTTGATCAGCATGTTGATTATTTAAGAGCGAAGACAGAAAAGTAACTTTATCTGTTGAATTACTGTATAGGGGAACTGAGGAAAATATGGGGTTAAAGGTCGAAACTCATTTTAAGCAACTATTTTATTGACATAAGCAGTGTTTTACACCGCGTGTTTGTTTGTGTATGCAGATGAGAAGACCTGCGGGCCGCATGAGTTTCGCTGCAGGGACAACAACTGCATACCGGATCACTGGAGGTGCGACGGGCAGAGCGACTGCAGCGATAATTCGGACGAGGAGAACTGCAGTAGGTCTTTTTGTCAGTAAACAGTTGTGTGGTAGATGCATAACAAAAAAGATGTTGCTCTCTATTCATTTATAATAACAAAACACTTCATTTCATCCATCTGAAGCCTAATCATAATTATGTTGTGTGTTGTTTTGTTTTGATTTATTTTTGTTTTGTTGTGTGTAAAGCACATTATTTATTCCTCCGTCTGATGCCAACACAAAGTTGTTGTGTTTTGTTTAACTCATGTGTTGGGTTATGTTTTTATTTGGGGTTTGATTCCTCCACTTAAGGTCAAATTAAAGTTTTGTTGTGTTGTGTGTTTTGTTTGTTTTGTGTTTAGTTTTGTTTCATTGTGTATTATGCACTTTATTTATTCCTCCATTTAAGGCCCAAACAAAGTTTTATTTTGTGTTGTGTTTTAGATTGTGTTGTGTTTTTTATTTTTTATTTAGTTTAGATTCTTTATTTAGTTTTGTCTTGTTGTGTATCACACACTTGATACTTCATTTGAAGCTCAAGCTAAGTTGTGTAATGCGTTGTTTGATTTGTGTTTTGTTTTTTCCTTTAGTTTTGTTTTGTTGTGTATCAAGCAATTGATTAATTCCTTCATCTGAAGCCCATCCAAGCTATGTTGTCAGTTTTTTTGCATGTGTGTTTTTGTTTTGTGCTTTGTGTTTTGTGTTTTGTTTACATTTTGTTAATTTTTTCCTTTAGTTTTGTTTTGTTGTGTATCAAGAACTTGATTTATTAATTCATCCGAAGCCCAATTTAAAAAAAAATTGAGTGTTTTTTTTTTGTTTTGTTTCGTTTTGTGTTTTGTTTTAGCTTTTAGTTTTGTTTCATTGTAAATCAAGCACTTTATTTATTTCTCTATTTAAGGCCCAAACAAAGTTGTATTTTGTGTTGTTTGATTTGTGTTTAAGATTGTTTTGTGTTTTGTTTTGTGTTTTTCATTTAGTTTAGATTCTTTATTTAGTTTTGTCTTGTTGTGTATCACACACTTGGTTTACTTCATCTGAAGCTCAAGTTAAGTTGTGTAGTGTGCTGTTTGATTTGTGTTTTGTTTTTTATTTTTTTTATTTAGTTTTTTCCTTTATTTTTTATTTTTTTATGTGTGTGTATCAAGCACTTGACGTATTCCTTCATCTGAAGCCCATCCAAGTTTTGTTGTTAGTTTTTTTGTGTGCTTTTGTTGTGTGCTTTGTTTGGTTTTAATTTAGTCTTGTTGTGTATCAAGCATTTGATTTATTCCTTTATCCGAAGCCCAATTTACATTTTACAGTTTAGTTTTGTTTTTACTTCAAGTTTTGTTTCATTGTGTATCAATAACTTTATTTATTCCTCCATTTAAGACCCATGCAAAGTTGTGTTTTGTGTTGTTTGATTTGTGTTACAAGTTGTTCTGTGTTTTGTGTTTAGTTTAGTTTCTTTATTTAGTTTATTTGATACACAATTTAATTCTTGTTGTGTATCAAGCACTTGATTTATTACTTTAGTACTGTATTTATTATTTATTACTTGATTTATTCCTACATCTGAAGCCCATCCAACTTGTGTTGTTAGATTTTTTTTGTTTTTGTTTTGTGCTTTGTGTCTTGTTGTGAATTAATCACTTGATTTATTCCTTCGTCCGAAACCCGATTTCAATTGTTTTGTGTGTTTTCATTTATTTTTGTGTTTTGTTTTTGATTTAGTTTTGTTTTTAGTTTTAGTTTTGTTTCATTGTGTATCAATAACTTTATTTATTCCTCCATTTAAGACCCATGCAAAGTTGTGTTTTGTGTTGTTTTGTGTTACAAGTTGTTCTGCGTTTTTTTTATTTAGTTTATTTGATACACAATTAAATTCTTGTTGTGTATCAAGCACTTGATTTATTACTTTAGTACTTTATTTATTATTTATTACTTGATTTATTCCTACATCTGAAGCCCATCCAACTTGTGTTGTTAGATTTTTTTGTTTTTGTTTTGTGCTTTGTGTCTTGTTGTGTATTAATCACTTGATTTATTCCTTCGTCGAAACCCGATTTCAATTGTTTTATGTGTTTTCGTTTATTTTTGTTTTTGATTTAGTTTTGTTTTTACTTTTAGTTTTGTTTCATTGTGTATCAATCACTTTATTTATTGCTCCATTTAAGACCCATGCAAAGTTGTGTTTTGTGTTACATGTTTTTCTGTGTTTTGTGTTACATTTTTTTTCTGTGTTTTGTTTAGTTTCTTTATTTAGTTTATTTGATACACAATAAAATTCTTATTGTGAATCAAGCACTTGATTTATTACTTGTTTTTATTATTTATTACTTGATTTATTTTTTCATCTGAAGCCCATCCAACTTGTGTTGTTAGTTTTATGTGTGTTTTTGTTTTGTGTTTTGTTTGGTTTTTATTTAGTGTTGTTGTGTATCAAGCACTTGATTTATTCCTTCATCCGAAGCCCAATTTACATTGTTTTGTTTTTCATTTCGTTTTGAGGGTTTTGTTTTAGTTTTGTTTCATTGTGTATCAAGCACTTTATTTATTCCTCTATTTAAGACCCATGCAAAGTTGTGTTTGTGTTACAAGTTGTCCTGTGTTTTGTTTTTAGGTTAGTTTCTTTATTTAGTTTATTTGATACACAATTAAATTCTTGTTGTGTATCAAATACTTGATTTATTCCTTCATCTGAAGCCCAATTTAAATTGTTTTGTGTTTTTTTCCGTTTCTTGTGTTTTGTTTTGATTTAATTTACTTTTGTTTTTACTTTTAGTTTTGTTTCATTGTGTATTAAGCACTTTATTTATTCCTCCATTTAAGACCCATACAAAGTTGTGTTTTGTTTGATTTGTGTTTTAGTTTGTTCTGTGATTTTTTTTTTGTGTGTGTTTTTCATTTCCTTATTTAGTTTATTTGATACACAATTAAATTATTTTTGTGTATCAAGCACTTAATTTATTTCTTCATCCAAAGCCCAATTTAAATTGTGTAATGTGTTGTTTCATCATTTCTTTGTGTTTTGTTTTGATTTAGTTTAGTTTTTACTTTTAGTTTTGTTTCATTGTGTATGAAGCACTTTATTTATTCCTCCATACAACGCTGTGTTTTGTTTGATTTGAGATTGTTTAATTTGTTTTTAGGTTGTTCTGTGATCTTTATTTAGTTTATTTCATACACAACCAAATTCTTGTTGTTTATCATGCATTTGATTTATTACTTCATTACTTGATTTATTCATTCATCTGATGAATCCCAAGCAAGTTGTGTGTTGTCTTATTTGTTTTTGGTGTTTTCATTTAATTTCATTGTGTATCAAGCACTTCATTTCTTCATTTAAATTCCAAGCACATTTGTGTGTTGTTTGATTGTTTTGGTTCAGTTTTTAGTTTAGTTTATTATTTAGTTTACTTCAGTTTTTCATTTTACTTGTCTTGTTTTTTTATTTACTGTAGTTTTGTCTCATCAGGTCTCATTCCAAACATTTCACCAAGGTCAACTGACAATTACACATAGCATCTGCTGTCATGTCGTCGCCTTCTCTATCTGATGGACACCTGAGGGCTTTGACATTTAAATACATTTAGCATTCAAATATTCCTCCATCTCCACAAATCAAACCATAGAGAGGAAACAGGGTATTCGAAACCTACAAATGAATTCATCTCACGCTCCACAGTGCCTGGCAGACAGAAGTTTGTTCCTGAGAAGGATTTACAAGTTGACAACATTCAGTACACGTCAGCCTTTTTTTTAATCCCCCCTAAAGAGTGCCGATCGGGTCTCACGCGGTGTCAGTATTTGTTTCTGTTTTGTGCGACTGAGGACTTTTCCCTTGTTTCTAATCTCCATGTTTATCACCTGCGTTCGCCCTGATAGCCGGATCATTACGCAAGGTCTCCGCTAGTCAAAGAGGTCCTAATGCCCTCGGCTCTCAACATGCCTAAATGCAACTTCTCGCACTTTTTTGCCGAGAAAGCGAGCGAGAAACTGCCAAGATTGTCTGTTGATTGCTGCGAAAGTTTGCGCGAGCGAATGTGTTGCACAAGTGGTGATTATTTCAATTTTCCTGAAATGCAGACAGGTATTTTTCTTGTCTTCTCACAATGTTGCTGGCTTCAATTCTCTGGAGTGCAGCTGCAATTTTTTCAGCTCTGTGACCTTGATTGACAGTTAGAAGAGGAAACGTAGCACTGAATGGCGAACCCTTTGGTTTTAATGGCTGTAGTCCTGTTGCAACCCGCATCCTCTCCAAACATTTGTCTCTTGAATATTTCTTTCCTATAGAAATAATGTATATAAAGTTTATTTTTAACTTCATACTTTTAAATACATTTTAATTTCAAAGTCACCATTGAGTTCCCTCTTGCCGTGTGTTTGATACGCACAGGGATGTGGGTGCGCACGTGCGTCTCTACACGTGTAATATCCAAATTTGTGAACCATAGAGAGGTTTCCATTCCTGGTTTCTTATTAGGGACCAGGCACAGGAACATCACAGACGGGATCTCATTAGATCACTGAGTCTTGATGTCGGGGCAGATAATCTGTGGGGTGTTGAGACGGATGCAGAGAGACTGATAATGGAGTTAGAGGCATGACAGGCAGGGGACCGACACAGAAGACCAATTTCTATCTTACATCTCCTCTTTATCTTCTTTTGTGTCTTATGTCTTTTCTTCTGTACAGTTTTTTTATTTCTTCTCACTCTCTTAGTTTTGTCTTTTTGTCTCTTGCTGCTACTCATTTATTTTCCCTCTCTGTTTTGCTCTTGAAATCCGTTGTTTGTCACATTTTGGGCATTTTGCATCTTATCTGTCGTTTGATAGTTACCCATGGAAATTTCAATGTGTCTTTCCAAACCGCCAATAGCTCATTCCTTGTCTCTTTCTTGTTTCTTCTTATAGAGCCCGTTACGTGCAACTCCAAAAACTTTGTGTGCGCGAATGGAGAGTGCATCTCCTCCCGCTTCCGTTGCGATGGAGACTTCGACTGCACCGATAACTCGGACGAGGTTCGTTCAGTCGGCAACAAGTACCAGATCCATCAATCACACCAATGACCAACTTTTATCATGATATAACCAGATTAATAGTGATGGTCAATGGTGTGATTTAAAGAGATTTTCACCTGAAAATGAAAATTCTGTCATCATTTACTCATACATACATCATTCCTGTTATATACACTCACTTAAAGGATTATTAGGAACACCAGTTCAATTTCTCATTAATGCAATTATCTAATCAACCAATCACATGACCGTTGCTTCAATGGTCAGAGGAGAATGGGCCGACTGATTCAAGCTGATAGAAGAACAACTTTGACTGAAATAACCACTCGTTACAACTGAGGTATGCAGCAAAGCATTTGTGAAGCCACAACACGCACAACCTTGAGGAAGATGGGCTACAACAGCAGAAGACCCCACCAAGTACCACTCATCTCCACTACAAATAGGAAAAAGAGGCTACAATTTGCACGAGCTCACCAAAATTGGACAGTTGAAGATAGTTGAAGTCTCGATTTCTGTTGAGACATTCAGATGGTAGAGTCAGAATTTGGCGTAAACAGAATGAGAACATGGATCCATCATGCCTTGTTACCACTGTGCAGGATGCTGGTGGTGGTGTAATGGTGTGGGGGATGTTTTCTTGGCACACTTTAGGCCCCTTAGTGCTAATTGGGCATCGTTTAAATGCCACGGCCTACCTGAGCATTGTTTCTGACCATGTCCATCCCTTTATGACCACCATGTACCCATCCTCTGATGGCTACTTCCAGCAGAATAATGCACCATGTCACTAAGCTCGAATCATTTCAAATTGCTTTCTTAAACATGAGTTCACTGTACTAAAATGGGCCCCACAGTCACCAGATATCAACCCAATAGAGCATTTTTGCATCCCACAAATCTTTATCAACTGCAAGATGCTATCCTGTCAATATGGGCCAACATTTCTAAAGAATGCTTTCAGCACCTTGTTGAATCAATGCCATGTAGATTTAAAGCAGTTCTGAAGGCGAAAGGGGGTCAAACACAGTATTAGTATGGTGTTCCTAATAATCCTTTAGGTGAGTGTATCGTGCAAATATTGAAATTATATTGTTATTCTTGTTATATAACATGCTGATATTGTTATTAAATATTGGTCCTGTTATGCGACGCGCCGATATCGTGATTATACATAATCCAAGTCATACAACAGGCGGATATGGAGACCACATGTAACTCGTGTTAAATACCGTGCCAATATCGAGATTATATATTATTCTTGGTGGTTCTAGATTATTCCTGTTGTAATATGTGCTGTTATTGTGATTAAATATCCCTGTTATGTAACTTTTCTATCACAATATTGTGATTAGGTTATACTAAAAAAAACACTGATATTGTGATTAAATTGTGTGATTTCAGAGAGGCTGTGAGAGCCACTGCTCTGAAGATCAGTTTCAATGCATGAATCATCTCTGCATCTCTGTCAAATGGCTTTGCGACGGACAAGAAGACTGCAAGACCGGAGAAGACGAGGCCAACTGCAGCCCTGCCAACACCGCCATGACAGGTTGGCTCTTTAAATAATGCTGACGGATCCCAAACTGATCAAAGCGTTTCTGCGACAGCTAGCTTAACACCTCTATAATCACTTGTCACAGAGTAGAAACCTTTCATCAAATCGAATCGCTGTGTCCTCGGTCCCAGAAAGCATTGCTTCTTGGACAATACCTCTTTGCAAACTTCAAACCCAAATAACAAATAGCTGTAAAGCGTTCTCAGATGTGTCATGTTTAATAGTCAAGAATTGATGTTGGTAACGTATGGTCTTCATTCATCCTTTTGGTATCGTTTATCAATAAAAAAAAGTTTTATAAAGTCAATTTTTTTTTTTATAAAATTACCATTTTGTTTTCCAGGTTTTGAATCTGTGCAAGAAGCCAATCAGAATAATGGCAACCCTAAACATTTGCAAATACTTTAACCCCTTGAGACTTGAAGTGTCTCTCTGTTTGTGTGTGTTTGCCCACCTAAACTATCCCATAGCCCATATTGAATATTTTAGCGCTGTGTGCCGTGCATGGGGTACCTGAGGACACCCCCACCAGCAAACGCTGCGTAAATTATTTTTATCTCGAAAACCTTTGAGATGCATTCAGAACGCTCTCGCTCTTATGTCCCTCACCCCGTTTTTTCCTTTTTCCATGCGAGTCGGGGGAATTTCACCCTCAGATGAATATTTATGTGGCGAAACATTTCACGAAATGCAACCTCCCAGAAGCTCTGGCCGAAATCACACCATAGATTATTTCAGACTGCAGCAGAGACTCGGTGGCTTTTAGGATGCAGGATACATGATGGATTGATGCAAATCCAAAGTGTCATCATGAATTAATTAATGTGAAAGGATTTAAGGTTATTGATAATTGATAATTTATTATTATTATATATTTATTATAGTTATAAAAATGTATTTTTCATTTTCATTATGTCTATTTAACTCTTTCACCGCCAGCATTTTTAAAAAAAGTTGCCAGCCAGCGCCAGCGTTTTTCATGATTTTCAACAAAGTTTAATGCCTTCCAGAAAATGTTCTTCTTTAAATAAATAAACATACAATATACCAAATGAAAGAACAGACCCTCTGCTTTCAAACAAAAAAAACCGTTTCATCCTACCTTTAGTGGTTCTTTTGCAATCAGCTTTTGAATATGGGTAGGTTTTTGCAATAACGCCACATTTTGAGCAAAAAGCAGAGATAATTCCATATTTGTGACGGACTTTTCATAGAGATCCCATTCAGAGCGATCTTTAAAACAGACACGGACATGCAGCAGCTTGCCATAGGGCAATACTTCCGGTTTTAAAAAGTTGCGGAAGGGCGCCACCTGGTGGATAATAGCGGTATTGCGGAAAGACGGAAAATCTCGTCATTGGCGGGGAAGCGTTTTCTCTTAATTGACGAGATATCTCGTCAATTGCGGGGAAAGAGTTAATTTTGTTTGATTTGTCACTCACACCACATTTGTACTGGTTTTTATACATAATAATTACACACAGCACACACTCATATATTGTGCCAAAAATCACTTTTATTTTGTATGTGGTTAATCGCGGTTACTCTTTATTTTGTAAGGAGCCCCTAAGGGGACATGGAGCAAAAATTCATTAAAGTTTAGTTTCACGTGAGCATGCAAAACTAAACTTAAAAAAAATCTGCACATGAAGGTTTTCGCGTGAGCACATGAAACTAAACTTTAGATTTTTTTACTCCAATGTTATCTTAGGGGCTTTGTAATTTTGTATGCGGTTAATCGCTATTAATCTTTATTTTGTAGGGGGCCCCTAAGGGGACATGGAGCAAAAATTCATTAAAGTTTAGTTTTACGTGCGCACGCGATAGTTTCACATGAGCACGCGAAACTAAACTTTAAAAATAAATCTGCACATGAAGGTTTCGCGTGAGCACATGAAAGTTTCACATGAGCACATGAAACTTAACTCTTTCACCGCAAGTGTTTTTTAAAAAAGTTGCCAGCAAGCGCCAGCGTTTTTCATGATTTTCACCAAAGTTTAATGCCTTCCAGAAAATGTTCTTCTTTAAATATATAAACATACAATATACCAAATGAAAGAACAGACCCTCTGCTTTCAAACAAAACAAAAAAAAAAACGTTTCATCCTACCCTCAGTGGTTCTTTTGTAATCAGCTTTTGAATATGGGTAGGTTTCTGCAAAAACACCACATTTTGAGCAAAAAGCAGAGATAATTCAATTTTTGGACTTTTCATAGAGATCCCATTCAGAGCGATCTTTAAAACAGACACGGACATGCAGCCGCTTGCCATAGCGCAATACTTCCGGGTTTAAAAAGTTGCGGAAGGGCGCCACCTGGGGGATAATAGCTGTATTGCGGAAAGTGGGAAAATCTCGTCATTGGCGGGGAAGCGATTTCTCTTAATTGACGAGATATCTCGTCAATGGCGGTGAAAGAGTTAACTTTAGATTTTTTTACTCCACCTTAGGGGCTCAGTAATTTTGTATGTGGTTAATCACGATTAATCTTTATTTTGTATGCGGTTATTTGTGGTTGATCTTTGCCCAGCACTAATATATATTGCCCAGCACTTATTTTATTGTTTTTTTTTTCGAAGCAATCAAAATATTTAGGTTTTTATAGTTTTTCATGATGCTTTTTATTTCAGCTAAAGAAATAGATAATACTGCTTACATTACACCATAAGGTTGTATTTGTTAACATTAGTAAATGTATCAGCTAACATGAACTAACAAAGAGCTAAATAGTTTCTTCAAGCATTTATTAATCTTTTTTAAAGGACAGTTCACCCAAAAATGAGAATTCAAGCTGTTTCCAATCTGTATTTGTTTTGCTGAAAACAAAAAATTTTTAATCAAGCTCGTCTGGGGCACCATTGACTTCCATAGAAAGAGAAAATAATCCTATGTAAGTGAATGAAGCCCCAATGTAGTTATTTACATTTTTCAAAATATCTTCATTTGTGTTTAGCAAAACAAAGATATTGATACAGGTTTGAGGGTAAGTAAATCTTACTTTAAGGGTACTTTAAGTGTTTCAATGCTACAATATATGGTGTAAAAACATCTGAGTGCTGCCCTCTTCAGGTTGAACGGTGGCTACCTGCAATTAAAATTTCCTGTTGGATTGTGCGGTACCGTGTGATGTGAGCAGTACGATACTACTAAGCAGGTTCAAGCTCACCAAGCCCTTGTTACGATTTCACCACACCCTTGGTCCGAGCTCAGTTCGTCCCTTCTATCTCCGTTGGGGTCTGTCCACTTTTCTTGCATTTTTCAAGTATTGCCAGTGGGTGGAGTCAGGCTCTGACCAGGGGTTTAGTTACCCTTTAATGTCAACACAGTTGATCATGTTAGTTAATTGTGCATACAGTAATGTTTGCTTTCGATGTGTGTTTTTGTGTCAAGAAACGTTTTAAATGTTCATTGATGTTTTTGCACATTTTGTGAATATGAGTCATTGTTTTGTGACTGTGCATTTAGCTCGGCCGACGTCCTGCGGTCTGAACGAGTACGTCTGCGTCGGAGGGGGCTGCGTGTCTGCCAGCCAGCGCTGTGACGGCCAAAACGACTGCTCCGACGGATCTGATGAGGTCAGCCGGGTGCACGAAAAAATTCATTACATCTTACTGTATTCTCATCCCATCTCTGGTTCTCATCATGATCAAATGCAACCTAAAAACATGTTTTGCAATGGGGTAGAGAGAGACGCTACTGAATAGCAATGCGAGAATCGGTGGTACAACAAAATAACAAGCCATGATGCAATCATATATCCAGTCTTTAGTGTGACGCAAGAATTTTCGGCATTGTTATTGTTTTCTTCACTGCTGCGGTCTTGCTCTTGAGGGACTGTGGTTTAATTACATCCTTACTTATAATGCAGTGTCAATAGTTCAACTTGATTTGCCTGTCCTAATAAGGACCATTAGAACAGACCTCTTTCCAGAGGTCCCCGGAGAGCCCGGGGTGCATTTCTTACAGCGTGCATTATATATATATATTTAAAAGCAATTTCAGCTGAAGTAAACGGTTAAAGGTTATTGCTAAAGGGGACATGACTCTTAATTTTACCAATCATTCGGCAATGTTATTGAAATAAGGTAGAGGCCATTGGGAATTCTGTTCATAGACAAGGTGGCATACCGTACAGTTGGGTCCTGTAATTTAAACGGGTAGTTTGGGTATCTGTGTGTTGGTTAAATGTTTTTTTAATGTATACAAATAAGGACTTTTTGCAATGTGTCAGGGATAGACTGTGTCTATACACAGTAGATTGTGTGTGTGTTTTGTGCATGCTGTGTTTGGTCTGTGTGTTTGATGCATGTTTGATGTGTGTGTCAGTGTTTGATGCCTGTGTTTGTGTTTGGTTTGTGTAGGTCGACTGCATCCAGGAGTGTAAAGAAGATGAATTTCTGTGCCGTAATCGAGCACACTGCATTCCTGCCCGCTGGAGATGCGACAGAGTCTTTGACTGCCTGGACCAAAGCGACGAGGACAACTGTGACCAGGGTACGAGGCAAAATCTCTTATGTCATATATTGTATGGCAGATATAGGATAAGATAAACAGTAAGAGATTTAAATAAGCACACAGATTAAACAATAATGGAAATAAACACGTAATTTGAGCAACATTTTTGTTGAATTCTATTAAAAACAGAACACAAATCAATTAAATAAACTGCAGTTCGTTATTCTGTTTGGTAATAATTAAATAAACAAATATTAAACACACATTAAAAAGCATAAAAAAGTTATTGAGCAAGAGGACATAAGAAATCCAACCCATTTTCATGAAATATAAAAAGTCGTGCAATACATACGCCAAATTCCAATTTTGCGTGCATATGATACGCCAGTCCTTCCCCTTCACTTATATGGCACATTTTTTCGTGTCGTTTTATTGATTGTTAACCCGTTTAAACCGTGTTCACTTGGAGTTGGGGTTAGGATTGGGGTTTGGGTTAGGACAGTGTTGCCAGATTGGAAATGTCCAAGAATCGTACCAGAACCTCAAAAATGATCATACACAAGTCAGTCAAATGTGCAGAATACAGCTATTTTATCTAGACAAACAACTTTTGTTAGCCTGTAGATTTTCCTAGTAGATAAATGACTAAGTGCACCTGGAAAAAAGAGAGTCATTCTATAACGATGATTGGCCGAGAAGACATAACGTAAGAAGGGATGGAGTTGTGGCAAGAAGGGAAACAGCAACTGCCAAAATCACGAAATCTCGCACAATGAACGCTGTTTTTATCCTAATCCTGACCCAAACCTAACCCTACACCCAAGATTTAGCCCATAGCTTTATCCCTTCTAGCCAAAAACAAGAGATAGAAGACATGCGTTACACGCATTTGCATTCGTCTCATAATTATGATGGTAGATGTAGGATCAACAGATAGATCAATAAGTATAGAAACCCTATTATTGCAACGACCATTTGAAGTGTCATAAAATGTGGAAAATATCGTACATTATGGGATTTTTTATTATTAATCATACAGAGGTCAAAATGATGGTACAAATACGGTTATTATTGTACATCTGGCAACACTGGGTTAGGATGTCAATTTATGTAGCAAAAACTTGATCTAACCCCAAACCTAAGTGACAATGGTAAAAAAACACATACAAATGAGAAAGCAATAAATAAAATGACACAAAAAGATGCGCTGCATAAGTGAACGGAAATTATAATTTGGCTATAAATTGCACGATTATCGCACTGCTTGCTATTTATACACATTTAAAGAGAATGGGCTGAAGAAATCTATTGAAAATTGTCGCCCTACTTTTTGGTGAATTGCAACATTAAGTTGCGAATATAATATAATAACGCTAATAAATATAATAATGATTTTTAAATTAAGCTGTCAATTACGATTTTGAGGGAAATGTGCCAGTGTGACGTAATTTGACTTCAACCCATTTAAAGCTACAGTAAGTGCGTAACGAGTGTGCCTCATACGTCTTAAAAAAGTGAAGCCTCTGGCGCTTTGATCGCCCCCTGGTGGCTGGCTGCAGTCCGAGTCATAAACCCCGCCCTCTCCATGCAAACAAATGGGACTCTGGTCTAAGTAAAAAAAATCAGCGATTATGCGATCACACGATTCAATGCATAATTATCCAAAGTCCGCGTATTTATGCAGGGGCCGCATTTTTTAAATATACCACACTTTGTCCGCATACATTGCAGATTTCTGCTCGCAAAATATGCAGGGCTTGGATGATTTTTATAATCCCCAAATTTTCGTAGCAAAAAGTCATATAAATCTTAGCAGAAAGTTGCATTTACTTAACACATGCGCAGCAATGTCCCCTGTTGTCATGGGAATGTTAGGAAGTGACGTAATTACGCGACGTGAACATCAATGAAAAGCTGCAAAAGCTGCAAACGGTTTTTGCAAGTTCCCGCATTTTTTGCGAGTTCCTGCAATTTTGGCAAGTTCCTGCAATTTTGGCAAGTTCCCGCAATTTTGGCAAGTTCCCGCAATTTTGGCAAGTTCCCGCATTTTTTGCGAGTTCCCGCAATTTTGGCAAGTTCCTGCAATTTTGGCAAGTTCCCACAATTTTGGCAAGTTCCCGCAAATTTGGCAAGTTCCCGCAATTTTGGCAAGTTCCCGCAATTTTGGCAAGTTCCCGCAATTTTGGCAAGTTCCCGCAATTTCATTGCATAACATTGCATAAATATCCCGCATATTCCATCACATTTTTTAAGAAACGTGCCGCAAGATCAATAAAATTTTCTGAAAGATTGTTTTGGTCCTTAAAGGTAGTTGTTATCACGCTGAATATGTTCAGTTATTAATTTTTTCTGTTAAGTTATTATAAGCTAGTAATTTGTTGCTATAGAAACGGGGCGTGTCGTTATGATTATTGTGGTTAAACTGCCGCGCAAGCAATTGGGCGGAAGTTTGATACCGTGGCTCCGCCTCTGGCTCCATGGACGATTACTTCTGTGCATGCCTTGGCTACAAACTGATGTTTTTACGTAACATGGCGGCGACCATGGTCGGACATTTTTTGCTTCAATTCATTACAATGGAAGGAGGCAATGTCGCAACGTCCATCTTTTTTTACAGTCTATGGTGCGTAAAGTAACCTGCAATTTTATGTTTTAAACAGAGGTGGCAATATAGAGGAAAAATATTGTAATTGTAGCTTTAAGATTTACTTATCTAATGATTTTACATTTATTACCTCACAACAGGCTTTTAAAGTCCAAAAACTAAGACCACTTATGACAACATTTAAAGGGGCCATGCCATGAAAATCTGACTTTTTCCATGTTTAAGTGCTAAAATTGGGTCCCCAGTAGAGGTCTTCTCGGGTCCAAAGAAATGTACCCGACCCGAAATGACCCGAATCACTTCATACCCGAACCCGACGTGCATAAATACAATTTTTTTAAAGAAAGACCCGACCCGAGACAAACCCGAGAAAATTAGACCCGAGTCCGAGCCGAACTAGTGAATTTTTTTTTTTAACCCGACTGGAACCGCATGTAAACGGCACTGACGTGTGTGCATTCTGCAGACCCACGCGCAGCAGTCAGACAGAAAGAAACTCCGGTGGCCTTGCAACCAATTTGGCGAGCTGCTCCATTCGTTTTACTTTGTTATCTGACGACTACACCAACGTAAACGCTAAAATGTACATTTATAATTGACTGACATGTTTGTCTCAACAAAAATGAACCTTCCGACAACCACACAATGTCACAAGCGCTCTTGGCAAACAGATGAGAGGTTTGAAAAGGACATTGATGCACACAGGCGAGAGAGTTCGGGTCTTCTCGGGTCCGTTCAGAAAAAACACATTCATTTTTAAATTACCCGAGACCCGATGCAGCTATTATTGTACCCGACCCGTGTCCGAGGCACATGTGAAACTTTTAGACCCGAACCCGATCGGGTCTCGGGTCGGACCTCGGGTTTTCGGATCTAAGTGGACCCGTGAAGACCTCTAGTCCCCAGTGCTTCTATCAAATGTGTAAAAGATCAACTCAGTAACTTATTTTTGGTAAACCTTTCTCTACAAGCATGTGAAAAATTAGGTCATTGAAATTTAGCTGTCCTTATGGTGTCATAAAGAACTCTTATTATAATAATACCGCCCTTTAATCTGCACTATCCAACCACAGCACTGCCATTTAGTGCAGAGAGAAAGAGAGAGAGAGAAAATACTGTAATTCACAGCTTAATTTATTTAGCATCAAACCACCATCATTGTGATCAGTGTTTGCACTTCATCCGCTCATTTGCGTTTTAAAGAACACACCCAAAATTGCACCTACAAAGTGGCAATTTTAACATGCTTTAATAAATTATCTATATGGTATTTTGAACTAAAACTTCACATATGTGCTCTGGGGACACCAAAGATTTATTTGACATCTTAAAAAATTATTATGACATGTCCCTATAAAGGTGCACAGTGTAGATTTTTAGCGGCATCTAGCTGTGAGATTGTGAATTGCAACCAATGGCTCAGTCTAAAAGCTTACCCCTCCCTTTCGAAATGCAATAAAAAATAAAATAAAATAATATAATAAAAACAATTCCGTTCATTATGTAAGGTCTTTATACACCACTGATAATATAGTCATGTATATTATATAGCATTTCTGTCAATAGATCTTTTTGAAAGTTACACAATGCACCTATAAAAGTTTATTAATCTGAGTGAAAAGATTAAATGAAATTATATTGTGAATCATTTATCTCCTTTTGCTTTAATGTTTTGGACCTCACTAAATTTCCAGTCATTTATGCCAGTGTCTGTAATGTACAAACAACATGTAAACCAAATGCAACAGTTACATCAGCCAAACAAGCAAAATAAGCCACACGTCCCAAGTGACAGACGTTCGGCTTTCAGCATCCAGCAACTCGCTGACGTATTTTTGCCAATTCCTTTAAATTTTCACTCTCAACCCATGACAGACTTCAGGGATTTACGAAACACGATTCCCATTCCCTCATCTCAATAATACATTGCGCCGGATCAACCCTGCCTCGCGGAAAAATCCCCAACCTCCCGAGAACAGTCATTTCCCCGATATTTGTGAAAATTGGCTCGGATGAAAGGTTCCCTGTTGCCACTTGATATCTGACAACCAAGTACATGAAAGGCCTAATTTTGGTGTTTTGAAAAATTGCCGTTGTTGATATCCTTGCGCAGACGACAACAGCCGTCGCACACCTGCGGCTCTTTGAAGGAGTTTGCATCAAAGATGAAGCTCTCTTTTGAAACGGGTTATTTATTTATTTTGCATTTTTACTAAATGTCAGTGTGGTTGGATCAAATATCTTAAGACATCGAGTCACATTTCCTCTTTTTTATAGACAGCCACTTCTGTTGTGACTGACTCCCAGGTGTTTTTAGTCGAAACGGACTCCTTTGATCAGTTCCCAGTCACTCGCACCATAAAGCCGTGTGGCAGTGATGTTGATTTGGTTTGATCTGATAGATCGGAAAAGTTCCCTCGTGTCATAATTAAATTATGCATTTGGCAGACGCTTTTATCCAAAGTGACCTACGGTGCATTCATATATGAGTTCCTGGGGATCGATCCTTTGACCTTTGTGATGCTAATGCACACCGTCTGAGCTCCAGAAACAGGAACACATTAAATGCATAAATGCTGTTTTTGGACTACCTTGAGATAAATGTTTTAAAGTTCAAGTTTTTAACACTCTTATATTATTTAGGGTCTTAGAGACTATAAGATTATTTATTTATTTATTTGTTTTTTGTTTATTTTTTTGGTCTCCGTTTACCTAACATACGATATTGTAGGAATGGTCAAGTTAAAATGTGAACGTAAAAATTTAATTCACTTCCCAATTTTTTCATCTTCCAAACTTTTAAGAAACTTAAATTGAGGTATTTTGGGAAATATTTTCATCTTCCATTTTCACCCTTCAGTCAGCGATGATCATTATGTTTTATTTAAGGAAGCGTTGCGATTTTAATGTCCATTTCTGTCAGACACCTGCTAGAAAACCCTTCTGTATGAGGCCAAACAACAAAGAGAGGGTTTCAGACGAGTAAAGCAGCTATATTTTCGAAACGCAAAGCTCTTATTTTATATTAAACAGCCAGATTTTTGAGCTCTGATTCAAACTTAAGCCTTTAAAAGCAGCTACAAAACCTGATCTGGGTTCATCCGTTGGATGACAGTCATTCTTGTTCGCTATTGCTTGTGCTTTTGCTATAACAGTCTCCATATTGCTTTATTTACTGTACCTGAGGTGCGAACTTCGGCTAAAAGGGCCCCAAAGATTTCTTTAAGGTTTATAGGATGTTTTATCACTTTTAGGAAATACAAACATAAAGTGTCCCTCTCCAGAAAAACATTCTTGCTTTTTTTTTAAAGTGTCTGAATATGGAGGACCACAAGAGTCATGCAAAATATAATAAAGAACTTCAATATTTAATAACTACCTGGACAATAAAAATAGCAATTTATACATTTGTTTAAAAATTAATTATTTAATATATAAACAAATAGACAAAGTTACAAAAAAAATCATTATGTAACATTTTATGAGGGAATAAAAAGTGAGATTATAAAAATAATGTAGAAATGAATTATTAATCCATTAATAAATAGTTCAAATTAATTTAAAAATTTACATAAACAACATAAAACACTTAATAAGTTCATCATTTTAAATTGCATTTACAAATTCTTAATTAAATAATGGAATTTCAAAATGTATTTCAAAAAGCGATTTAAAAAGAGAAATTAATAACTGGATTTATAAATTGAACTACAAATACAGGTTTAAATTAGGCATTTAAAACCATTTCCGTTTAACATTTCTGTTTTCATTTTTCCGATGGTTCTCCTTATTATTTTCGCTATTCAATTTGCTTTTCGTTTTGCCTCTCTATTTAGCTTTTCCGTGACTCTTTGGGTCCTCATCCGAGATCTATAAATCTGCGCATGACGTACAATCAGAGCCAATCCGCGAGCTTGTTACATCCACCTGGCCATAGCTAATTTGCATTTCTCATTTGACCATTTGCAAGGACCCAAAGAATCACGGAAAAGCTAAATAGAGAAGCTAAAACGAAAAGCAAATCGAATAAATACAATTTAAAAAAAATTAAAACTTATTGAGTGTTGTATGTTGTTTTTGTAAATTGTTAAATTACTTTGAACTATTTATTAATGGATTAATATTTAATTTCTACCTTATTTTTATAATCTCACTTTTTATTGCCTTATAAAATGTTACATAATGATTTTATTTTGTAACTTTGTCTATTTATTTATATATGAATTAATGAATTTTTAAACAAATCTATTAATTGCTATTTTTATTGTCCAGGTAGTTACTAAATATTGAAGTTCTTTATTACATTTTGCATGACTCTTGTGGTCCTCCATACTTGTGTGGAAATATGCAAGGTTGCATGATGACAGACAGATAGATAGATAGATGCATTTATGCTATAACCTTCATGCTATAACAAACTTTTATTTGCAGGTTCATCGGCGTGCCGTGCAGATGAGTTTATTTGCAACAATACGCTGTGTAAGCTGCTGGTCTGGGTGTGCGATGGCGAGGATGACTGTGGGGACAATTCAGATGAAGATGCCGACATGTGTGGTACGATTTTCATTAAGATACCTACACGCAAGATCTTGATGGCAGACATGTTTGATATAAAGATACAGCTCACCCCTTGCTATGTACAGTAAACACATACAGTGTAGTTGACCTTTGTATCATAAGTTGTTCTACTGTAGATGGAGTCTGGAGGATTTTTCTTATATTATTTCAACACAAACTCACAACATATAAAACAGTGAAAGCCACAAATAACAGAAAATCACAGATTGCTGTATGTGTGTGTGAACCTGCAGGAAAGTTGCCGTGTCCTCCGAACAGACCTTTCCGCTGCAGGAACGACAGGGTTTGTCTGCGGACCGAACAAACCTGCAACGCGGCGAACGATTGCGGTGACAATTCTGACGAAGATGACTGTGGTGAGTACATTTCTATATTATTTCTATTCTTTTTGTTGTATTGCTGTAGCTCAATTGGTATTGCGATAGCATCACAAACAGTGTTGGGGAAAGTTACTTTTAAAAGTAATGCATTACAATATTAAAGGATTAGTCCATTTTCTTCAATGAAAAATCCAGATAATTTACTCACCACCATGTCATCCAAAATGTTGATGTCTTTCTTTGTTCAGTCGAGAAGAAATTATGTTTTTTGAGGAAAACATTGCAGGATTTGTCTCATTTTAATGGACTTTAATAGAGCCCAACATTTAATAACTAACTCAACACTTAACAGTTTTTTCAACAGAGTTTCAAAGGACTATAAACGATCCCAAACGAGGCATAAGGGTCTTATCTAGCGAAACGATTGTCATTTTTGACAATAAAAATAACAAATTCACACTTTTAAACCACAACTTCTTGTCATGTAAATCCGGTCGTGATGCGCCAGCTGACCCCTCGCAATACGTCATGACGTCAAGAGGTCACAGAGGACGAGCGCGAAACTCCGCCCCAGTATTTACAAGCGTCTTGAAAGAGGAGCGTTCCTACGTTGTTGTATGTCAACTGATACTAATTAATGTCTTTGTAGCAGTTTATTGTTTACAATGGTCCGCAAATGTGCGTTTTATATATGTAACACGTGACCTCCCTACGTCACTACGCATTTACGTTAGGTCCCGCTGGACTTGATCTAGACGAAAAGTTGTGGTTTAAAAGTACATATTTTTTATTTTTCTTGTCAAAAATGACAATCGTTTTGCTAGATAAGACCCTTATGCCTCGTTTGGGATCGTTTAGAGTCCTTTGAAACTCCGCTGAAAAGCTGTTAAGTGTTGAGTTAAGTGTTAAGTTTTGGGCTCTATTAAACTCCATTAAAATGAGAAAAATCCTGCAATGTTTTCCTCAAAAAACATAATTTCTTCTCGACTGAACAAAGAAAGACATCAACATTTTGGATGACATGGTGGTGAGTAAATTATCTGGATTTTTCTTTTAAAAAAATGGAATATTCCTTTAAGTTACTCCGCCAAAAAAGTAACTAATTGCGTTACTTAGTTACTTTTTGTTACTTCCCTGAGGCTTGATCTCTTTCAGGCCTTGCAGATTTATTTTTATGACTGAGAAGTTCTGCATTCAGAAATTGCAGATTTCTACGTTCAGTTTAATTCAGTACATTATTATTTTTTAAATATAAATAATTAATTTGAAAAGTAATTTTTTTTTTTTTTTAAGTAACTCAAATATTAATGTGTAGATTTAATGAGTAATGCGTTACTTTACTCGTTACTTTAGAAAAGTAATATTATTACGTAATACACATAACTTGTAATGCGTTACCCCCATTACTGATCACAAATATCATGGGATCGATTCCAAGCGAAAACAAATACTGGTAAAATGTACCTTGAGTGCATTCTGCGATTGAAAGCATCTGTTAAATGCATAAATGTAATTTCTAATCTTTCTAATCCAGCAGATGTGGTCAGAAGGTCCAAGCCTTGTGGAAAGTCCGAGTTTTCCTGTTCCAACCAGCGATGCATCCCGGCCGAGCTGCAGTGCGATCTTTTTGACGATTGCGAAGATGGCGGGTCGGACGAGCGCGAATGCAAATCTCGTGAGTTTGTGTTTTTGATCCCTACTTCCCACAATTCTAAATTCTTTTAGAATTATTTTTTTTTTGCTTGATAAACAAAGCTTTTGTATTTTATTATTTATCTTTCTTATATGTACTTATGATGCGTGCATGCTTTCGATCGCAGATTCTGCAGAAGGCACTTGCCGAGAACGGCCGGACTTGTGCGGCGATGACGCATTTTGCAACCATACGAAAACGCCGTCCATATGTCAATGCAAAAAGGGTTTTCAGAGGGACCAGAAGACCAGGCAGTGTGAAGGTAGAAAATAATGTGTGCGAGAAATATTGATGTCTAAGGCCCTTTATCCACATTTACACTGCAGGAGTAATGGACAGGTCTAATATTTTGACACATCATTTTTTTTGTCCAGTGTCTTGCGGTTAAGACATATTGTACCATTGTGCTGCACATTAATACTGTACTCCACTTGATCTGCCATGGATCATGGACAAATTGATTAGTCTGATGCCATCCAGTGGGTTGTAGAAATGTTTTTATTGTATAGTCATGAAAATGCAAATTTACAGTAAAATCAATTAAACACATTTACATTAGACATGATAATAAACTAAACTATAGAGAGCACCTTAAAGGATTGACAGGATTTATATGGTACTATTTCCCTTGCATGTGCTAGACTTATTTAATGATCTATGAAACATTTATACAGTAAGACATTTTTCACTTGCTAGTCTTCGGCTAGTGCAGGTATACAGTATGAAATAATAAATGTATGAAATAAAAAATGCATTAGGTGTTGCATCTGCAAGCAAATGCTGTCCAGACTGTCAAAACTAACTTGAGCTTTCAAAGCTATTAAATACAACCAACTAATCCTGAAGGATGTATGAAGTCAGTTCCCCTTAATTTAACACGGGTTTTATAACAGAGTAACCACAGGTACAGTTTATCGCAATACATATGGACATCTACTAATGCTTGACAAACACAACGTGTTCAGATACTTTAATTTTAAATCCTAAATCTATAGTTTTATTATGTACTGTAACCCACGTTTCCCAAATTGGGGTTCCCGAACCCCTTGTGGTTTGTGGAGGAATTGCAGGGTTTTCATGAGTTGATGAAAACGTAATTAAAACGAAGTCATAAAATGTAAATGAATAATACTAAAATACAAAAATCGAAATAAAACGGTTTAGGGCTGTCAAATTAGGACTGTCAAAAAGATTAATCGCGATTAATCACATACAAAATAAAAGTTTGTGTTGGTATAATGTATTTGTTTTTTATTGTGTGTAATTATTATGTATATATAAAAACACACATACACTGAAAAAAATTATTCATTCAATTTACTAAATTTTTTAAGGTAAGTGGTTGCAATCAATTTATGTAAGCTACATTTAAATGAGAAAATAAATAGAAAAATAAAATAAAATAAAAAACTAAAAAAAAGGGATGCACCGATAGGATTTTTTGGGGCCGATACCGATTTAAACAGACAACTTCTGGCCGATACCGATGCCGATACCGATATTAAACACTTGTATACAATACTATACAGTTGGTCTATTAGCTAGCTTATTTCTGCATCAAATTATTTTTACTAAACATGGATTGGATCTGATTAACATTCAACTGACCAACATAATAAGAGAGGCACAAATTAAGCTAAAACAAATATAATAAGACAGCATGACAACCTTCAAAGGTGGTTTTTGCTATTCAGCATTTATTTTATTAACGACATTAACTTATTTTTTACATATAATGGAAACATATAATGGATACAATCGGTATCGGCCTTTCTCGTGCTATTGCCGATATGCCGATGGTTTCAAATTCATCAAAAATCGGTAAATATCGGCGGCCGATACATCGGTGCATCACTACTAAAATTTTTTTTAAATGTAGCTTAAATAAATTGATTGCAACCACTTACGTTTAAAAAAATGGAGTAAATTTAATGAATCATTTTTTAGAGTACAAAAACAGTGCACAAACATATATTATGCAAAAACAAACTTTTATTTTGTATGGGATTAATCGCGATTAATCTCTTCACAGCCCTACTGTAAATTGTATAAAAAATAAATTGTATTATTTTAATCTGCTTGTCATGTGACTATTACACAACACTACAATATATCAGAAAACTGAGAGCGCATGCAAAATGACAAGTTTTGACTTGTCATAACTTATAAAAAATTTTTTTTTGTTAAAGTAAAATAAAAATGTTAATTTGACATAATTTTCAATAAATGAAAATAAACAGGATGAAGGTCAATATTTTTTTTATATTTACAGTACTTAAAATCTCAGGGGTACTTGAAGTAAATGATTTATGTCAAGTTTCAAGTTTGAAAACCTCTCATAAACTTTGTTTCCTTACACCTCCACCTTTCTAAATTTGTATTGCATTAAATGACAAATAAAAGTGTTTGCATTAAAGTCTTGTTTGTATGTTCAAATATTGTTCATGGCCACTGTAGGTTTTGCCTCAGTGCACATTTTTTCCAGTCTATCATCAAATAGACAGCGGAATGCCAAGGTCTCTTTGTATTCAGTTCTATCTCGATCTTTAAGCCGTCAGTCATATGCCAGCGGTCGCTTCAGGGTCATCTTACTGACACAAACTAGAACCCCGGGAATCAGCAGGCACGGAGCGCAGATAAAGAAAAGTCCTCCGTAATCCCCAACAGCCTAAACAAACGTCATCCCTACAGCGTTGTTAAAAATGTCACTTGTGAGCGCTAGTGCCTGACGGACAGATGTGTTCCTCTCTCCTCAGAAGTCAACGAGTGTTTGCGGTTCGGAACGTGTTCGCAGTACTGCACCAATACGAAAGGGTCGTACAAGTGCACTTGTGACCGAAACTTCAAAGAAATAAACGGAGAATGCATCACAAAAGGTATATTTTTAAACTATTTTGTTTTTCATTGTGTTTTGTTTTGTCTAAGTTTTGTTTTTCTGTCTATGCGGTCAGGACCAGAAGATCAGGTCCTCTATGTGGCCAACGACACGGAAATCCGGAGTTTCGTGTATCCGTATAACCAAACTCACAGACACACGCAACTCGTTCGGATATCGGACAGCGCCCGCATCATCGGAATGGGCGCGATGTTTCACTTTCACAAGTTTTTGTGGGCCACGCAGTTTAACCCTGGAGGAATGTTTTATAGAGACCTGCAGGAGAGAAGTCCCATCTCATCTATCAGTGGAGTCATAGTAAGTCAGTCAAAGGCTACTGGGATACTAAGGGAGACATGCAAAATATGGTGTGGGACTTTTTTTACATGTTTTGTATTTGCAGTGTCCAGACTTCAGGAGACCCAGAGACATCTCCGCCGATTGGGTAACCGGGAACCTTTACTGGACCGATCACTCCAGAATGCATTGGTTTAGCTACTACACGGCACACTGGAGACGACTACGATATTCCATTAATGTGGGACAACTGGGCGGCCCAAACTGCACCAGGCTCATCACCGACATCGACGGGGAACCTTTTGCTATCACTGTTAATCCTGTACGGGGGTAAGTAGTACGGGATAAATCAAATCAATCTAGTTTAAAGTGGATGAAGACATGGTAACTGGTTTGTTGCTGGTCCAAGGTGATCAACCAACTCAATCTAGCATTACTACCCTGCTAAAAAAAAATGGTCCAAAGTTCTCACTGGGGCAGTACACTGCAAAAAATTATTTTCAAGAAAGAAATTCTTACTATTTTTGTCCAGTTTTCAGTAAAAATATCTAAAAATTCTTAAATTAAGATGCTTTTTCTTGATGAGCAAAACGACCCAAGAAAAAAGTCTAGTTTTTAGACCAAAAATATCAAATTGAAGTGATTTTGTGCATAAAACAAGCAAAAAATCTGCCAATGGGTTAAGCTAAAAAATCTTGAACATTTTTCTTAAACACTAAATTCAAGAAAAATTTGCTTACCCCGTTGCCAGATTTTTTGCTTGTTTTATGCACAAAATCACTTAAATTGATATTTGATATTTTTGGTCTAAAAACTAGACTTGTTTTCTTGGGTCGTTTTGCTCATCAAGAAAAAGCATCTTTAATATGCAGTTTTCAAATTATGTCAAAGATTAAGGGGGTCCCCTAGCTAAGCCCACTGATCGTTATAGGGTCGTTGTGATTTCACAAAGTAAGATGTAATATTGGATCAACATTTTTTTACCCCTCAAAATTAGTGTGAAATAATAGTTTGAGAATAATTAACTCATTCACGCCAGCAATTTTGTGATTTTCACAAAAATTTCTTTTAAAAATATATAAACATACAAATGGTATTAACAAACAATAAACAAAGAAACAAAACCGAAAAAAAAAGGTTTCATCCAATCTATATTTTTTTCTCTGCTTATAAACTCTTAAATATGGGTATTTTTCTTTAAAAAATATATTTTTTTAGCAAAAAGCTGAAATAATTGCATTTTTGTGAAGGAATTTTGTTAGAGATCAGTTTCAGAACGATTATCAAAACATACACAAAGTTTAAAAGTAGTAAATGACATTTTGGCTTTAGTTGTATCATAAATTTAGTTAATAAGTTAAGTCGCGGTATTGCAGATTAACATAAAAATTCATCAGGAACACTTTTTTTATGCAAATGCATCGAAAAAAAATGATTCATTCAATGTAATCCTTTTTTAAGGTAAGTGGTTGCAATCAATTTATTTAAGCTACATTTAAACAAAAGTTTTTTTGTTTTGTTTTACCTTTCTAATTTTTGTTTAAATGTAGCTGAAATAAATTAATTGCAACCACTTACCTTAAAAAAATTGATTAAATTAAATTAATAATTTTTTTCAGTGTGTTTTCTCTTAATTGACGAGAAATCGTCAATGGCGGGGAAAGAGTTAATCTTAAATCCAAATCTAACAATCTGTCAATTCCTCTAGAAACCAGCGTGAGACGCACTTAAGAGTTTACGCTTTTTTATTGTGAAATTGGGACAAATAATGGACAGTATCGGTTTGTGGCAGCGCAGCATGCAAATTTTAAAATGGTGTAATATTTAAATTTTATTAAAAACCAGGGGACCCACATAATTTATATTTTTGTGCTTTATAGGGGGTCCCATCCCCCCCTCAATTCGAACACAGCTAATATGTACCATTTAGGTACAGATATGTATACACCTGGTACCAGTATTTACCTCTGAGGTCAACATTGTAACTTTTGACCACCCCTAGTGACAGCTAATGACGATTTTTGGACATTTTTTCTGCCAGTGTACCATGTTCCCAGACTCACCTTTTACATCCAAAATACAATTCCAGAATTGTGGATACGTTTCAAGTAGGGAAAGAAAATGAAAATGTCACTCTATGCAGGTCACATGCTTTTTATAAGAATGCTTTTGGGATTTTTATGCGGTTTTATAACAGAGGTAACAGAGTTGGGGAAAGACAGTTTGTCCCCAGAGTACGTATGTGAAGTTTTAGCTCAAAATAAAATATAGATAATTTATTATAACATGTTAAAATTGCCACTTTGTAGGTGTGTGCCATTTTGGGTGTGTCCTTTTATATGCAAATGAGCTGATCTCTGCACTAAATGGCAGTGCCGTGGTTGGATAGTGCAGATTATGGGGTGGTATTATCCCCTTCTGACATCACAAGGGGAGCCAAATTTAAATGACCTATTTTTTTTCACATGCCTGCAGAGAATGGTTTACCAAAACTAAGTTACTGGGTTGATCTTTATCACATTTTCAAGTCAGATTTTCTTAATATGTCCCCTTTAAATACCTTATGGTAAGATTTCAAAACTATTGTCAACTGCTAAATAAATTGGACTGAACTGTTTTTGTACCATAAAAAAACAAACAAATAAAACGCAAAGCCATTTGTCTCAAGTTGTAGTCAATGTATGCATTTAAAATGTTTTTTTTTCATAGAATGATGTACTGGACGGTTATTGGTGACACATCTCACATTGAAGAGTCTGCCATGGACGGTTCCTTGCGTCGCGTCTTGCTGGAGAAAAACTTGCGAAGGCCGACGGGTGAGGTTCCAGGGTGTCAATCATCCTCACACTGTTTTTATTAAATGTTCTCAGGCTTAAACGCGTCTCTCAGAAATGTTCACAGGAGAAATCTGCCATATGTTATGCTATAAAAGGACCACTTATAAAATGTCTGTCACCGTTACTTGAAATGCAAGGCACAAAAAGTATCTTACCAAGAACTCCCAAGATCATTTCAGCTCTCAGTGCAATATTCAAAAACCTATTTAATATCTGTTCTGTTTCAGGGCAAAAATCTTTACCGTTTTATTAACTACACTGTGCATACATAGAGAGAAATACTGTGTTAGTTTTCGGGTGATATAGAAATATAATTGAATGTATTTTTTCATGCATAAATTAAACTCAGATGTTTTATTAATGTGGCTGTAAATGTGTGCAGTTCATTTACATGTATATTGCTAGTTACCTATATAAATAATGATATTATATTATTTCAAAATATTAAAATTTTCTACTATAACATGACTATAGGGCAGTAATGTACACTTAACATAATTTTAAAAACTGTATGTGTTTCATCCCATGGTTTGGTCAAATATGGCCTATTTCAAGTTAATTTAAGTTTCAGGTCCATACTTTACCCAACCATTGTTTCGCACAACCCAGCATTTTTTTTTAGATTGTAATCATCTCTGTCTTTACAGGACTTGCCATTGATTATTACAACCAGCGGTTGTATTGGGCGGATTCAGAGCTCTCTCAGATCGGCAGTGTGCGATTCGACGGCTCTGATTCGCTGGTGGCCGCTAGTGGTCGAGATGGTGAGTTATATTTTACAAGGATGTGTTTCTAGCTTTTGAGAGCATATTAAGATTATTCAAAGCACGTTTTTAATCAAGCCCAGTGGGTTTCCAACAGCAAGGTTTTAGTGACGCTAGTTTCAAACATCTAAGAGCTCCAAAGGTTAAACTGGAAGGTCAGATTGTCACTTGTAAATAAATTCATAAAGGAATGAATTATTAAATGATTTTAAACTTAAAGTCACAATCTAACTGAAGTAGCGATTGACTTATTTTCCCCGTGGTGATATCCGAGTGAAACGGCTACTGAATTGAGAAAAAAAAATTAGGACGGGTTTTAATTTGTCTGTCAAGAAATGATTGGATCGTTGGAAGTTGGGTCATGTTGCTATTTGCTAATCGTTGCGATCTTATCCCGGGCCTGCCTTTATACCATTCCTCGTAACCGGAAGTTAAAGGTATAGCGGAAGATTTTCCCAAATTTTTGAAAAGAACCACCCCTCCACTTAAAAAAAAATTGCATATGCGCAACACTCTCCTCCCGAGAGGGAACGCCTATTAAACGTGTGCACGAGAGAGAGCATGCACGAGCATAGTTCTTCTCTTCGTTCTGTTTACAAGTTGCTGTCGGCATGTTTACCGTGTCTGCGCGGTTCGTGACTTGTGCCAGGGCTAGCATCGCTAATCCTAGCTTACATCAACTTTAACTAGCACGCCAGCGTGCGAAATAGTATCCCAAGAACACTCTGCTCTTGTTTCTTTCTTCATAGGCCTTTCTCTTCAAGTCATCCAATTCGTAAACACTTATTCTCTTGCGATCCTCGAGAGAGAAAAAACACGGTGAGAACGTGAGCGTCAATGAATGGCTAAAAGCGTAGACCACCACACATTTACACCTGAAAGTGTGCATGTGCAGAAAGCGAACCTAGGGATGAGCACGTACGACGGCCTTATGTAAACATATAATCAAAATGATTGACAACTGGGATGACCAATAGTCTCGATGATCCACCCGGAAAAAGAAAATCTTTCGCTTTACCTTTAAGAGAGATCGTTTCAGGGAAGGAAGGAGATTTGCGTTTTTGATTAAAGATTATGAGATTATTTAACGTCATTGGTAAAAAAAATCTACAATATTCTAAAACAAAATTACGTTTTTAATTTCAATTTCATTGTGACTTTAAAGGAATTTAAATGAAAAAAAGAGACAAAATTCTGACATTAACCCTCAAGTTGTGAAACCTGTATAGACGGTTTCATCGGACGCACGTGCGCTGACGCGATACACGTCTGGATCCGAACATGACTTCTGGTTTCGTTTTTTTTTAACGGTCTGACTAGTTGATTGAACACTGATCTCTTGAATCTCAAATGCCTCGTCCAAAATAACAAATGTTTTGGTTTCCTATGTAAACTATGTGTTGTTTTTTTGCTTGTTATATAAATAAACTACGTTTAAAGAACTTTGTTGTTATTTATTCTAAGCGCAGTTTATCGGAAGTTACGTGCGGACCACGACAGCCGCTTGTTTATGTTGTTACTGCTGAAACCATCTATAAATATTACTTTGTTCTGCTAAACACAAATATTTTAATAAATGTTTGTAAGATTTGGGGCACCATTGACTTCCACAGTAGGGAAAATTATCCTATGGAAGTCAATGGTGCCCCAGATCTGTTCGGTTACAAACATTTCTGATTTTCTTGCCTTTTCTTTTATTTGTTCATTTGTTCATTATTTAATTTAATTTAATTCATTAATTCATTCATACTTTTATTTTATTTTATTTTTTGTTTGTTTGTTCATTATTTAATTTAATTTAATTTTTTATTAATGTATTTTCCAAATTAAGGTTTCTCTTACGTTAGACATGTTTTGGTTTGATTCTGGGCCTAAGGTTAAATCAGTGTCGGCCGGTTACTTCTTTTTGAGGGCACACAATGCGAATTTTGTCACAACATGTATGTAGCCCTTCGGATGAGACATTAAACCGAGGTCCTGACTCTCTGTGGTCACTAAAAATCCCAGGATGTCCTTCGAAAAAGAGTAGGGGTGTGCCCCGGCATCCTGGCCAAACTTGCCCATTGGCCTACTAATCATCCCCATATATACTAATTGGCTATATCACTCTATCTCCTCTCCACTAATAAGCTGGTGTGTGGTGAGCGTACTGGCGCAATATGGCTGCCGTCGCATCATCCAGGTGGATGCTGCACATTGGTGGTGGTTGAGGAGATTCCCCGTTCATATGTAAATCGCTTTGAGTGCTGAGAAAAGCGCTATATAAATATAAGGAATTATTATTAATTATGTGTGTGGTTCGTCATTTTAAAATATGTGTTTGGCGTGTAATGTGAACCATGTGCATCATGCGTGTTGTCAAAATAAGTGCCTGCTTCAGACGCGTCTAAAGGTTTTATGATAAAAGTGACGCTCACGTTTGCCTGTTACTCGCTTAATGTCACGTGTAATCAGAGTTTACTGTTAAATTAGTGTCTTGCGTGTATTTTATAAAAAACTTTCATCAAAAACCCTTTCGACGCATGTGCAGCAGGCACGTATTTTGACAAGACGCATGATGCACATGGTTCACATGACGCAAAGAACACCTATTTTGACATGACAAGCAACACACACAACACTTCGAACACATTTGCGCCCCTCGAAAGAGAAGTCACCAGTTGCTTCTGTGTTTATTATTAACATTCACATTACATTTAGGCATTTAGCAGACAGTTTTCAAATTTAACAGATTTTATTCAAAGCGACTAGGAAACAATAGAGCGATTTGTCATAGGGAGGCACTAGTACAAGAAGTGCTTATACCAAATTACAAGTTTTCACTATTTTGAAACAATACCTGTTAAATATGCATTATGCAATGTTGAACAAAGAATGTCCTTTAGTTCTGTGCGTTATTTTGCATGATTAAATTTTCACTGATATACGCATGTCAGGATGCACAAAAAAATCCCTTTATGTGTCTTATACGGCTTTTTTATAGGAATCTCTCAACCCTTTCGAATCGACTTGTTTGAGGACTACATTTACGGAGTCGGCATGAAGCACAACATCTTCAGGGTTCACAAATACGGGAAGTTTCCCGCCGAGAGACTCAGTCTGGGTGTGGAGAGAGCATCTAGTATCCTGGTCTTCCATCGGTACAAACAACAAGAGAGTGAGTCTTCATCATCCCTCTCAAATGTGATCCTTGTATCACAAGACTGAATCTGGTGTTAAGGTTTTATGTTATGGTCACTATCCACTGGACTATCCTGAAAATGGCCGTCATTCTCTTTCCCGACACATTTTGTGACCTTTACCATCTTTCATCTCTCTGTCTTGCGTTTGCTTTGCTGTATCTGCCATTAGATTTTTCTCTCTTTGTAACCCTCTGTTCTTTATACCCCACTGATCTCCAGTCTGTTAGAAAGAAGGAGGGATGGATCTTTCCCTGTGTTGTTTATCTGTGTGCTGTATAATGGCAACAGTCATCTCACCCTGATGCGTTTACAGTGGAAAGCTTTATTGAACCTTTGCGGTCTTCAAAACAACCTACAAAGCTAAGAAAAGCTAAACCCAAACAAACAATACATCACACACGCATTACGCAACCAATTGGTTCCTAAAAGACGGTTTGTTTTATATAAAGAGAATTTCATCATTCGAGAAACCCTACTGTACAGTAGATAGGGCTGGAGGGCAATGTGCTGCAGTTTCAAAGCATTGTTTTTTGGATTAAACTATTTTCCCACTAACATTTGAACAGATTTTTACATAAGCATGAGACTAGCATTCCCTCATATTACACGAATAAATGCCACTTATAGTGGAGAAAAGTTGTCCCTAATGTAAATGTTGTTGTTTTACATTAATGTGTTGTTTTCTCTCGATTATCCAGTGCTTAAAAAAGCTACTTTTTAAGACAAAATGTAAAATATATTATTATTATTATTGATTAGCCAATCAGAACAGACCTCTGTGTTTAGCCTATTTTTATTATATTGTCCAATTTATTAAATCTTTCTTTAGCCCTTTTCACACCGACATTATGGAAAATGCATACGGGAATTTTCCGGGATCGTTTGATTTTTAGTTCATTCACACTGCCAATGATTTTCTGGAATCTGTGTGCGCTTTCACTATGAAAGTCAATGGTGCCCCAGATCACTTCGGTTACAAACATTTTAAAATGTATTCTTAATTTTATTTTCTTAATTCTTTATTCAGTTTAGACCTGTTTTGGTTTGATTCTGGGCTTAAATAGCGAATTAAAAAATGTGCCTAATGGAAAAACGGCAATTTCCCATAAACCCCCATATATTGTAAAAACATTTTTTTTTTATGCTGGGGTGAGGAGGTTTTTCATGCAATTCGAAAATGGAATATATATATTTTTTGTATTTAGCGGTCACCTGACATGCATAAAATCACATGATCATTCATATCTATTAAATATGGCACGGGATGTTTGGTTGGACAAGACAGAAGAGGTCATGTGATGTCACAAATACCAGCAAGCGCATGACATAAAAAATATGCTGAACACAAAAGATGTTTAATAAATGTTTGTAACCAAGCAGATCTGGGGCACTATTGACTTCCATAGTAGGGGAAAAAATAATACTATGAAAGTCAATGGTGCCCCAGATCTGTTAGTTTACAAACATTTCTAAATTTCTTCCCATTTTAGTTTTATTTAAATTCTATCTGTTCGGTTACAAACATTTCTAAATGTCTTCCCATCTACATATTTTTTTTTCAAATTCAGTTTTCTATTACGTTAGATCTTTTTTGTTTTGATTCTGGGCCTAATGTTAAATAGCAAATAAAAAATGTGCATAACGGAAAAACGGCAATTTTGCACACACACACACACACACACACACACACACACACGCACACACGCACACGCACACACACACACACACACACACACACACACACACACACACACACACACACATATATATATATACACGCTTGGGTGAGGTGGTATTTCAGGCAATTTGAAAAATTTATATATTGCAAAACTGCAATGGAAACTGTTTTTTCATGTGACGTCACAAGAACTGGCAAGCTCATGATATCAAGTTTAAAGTTTTTAATTTCAACTTCATTGTGACTTTAAATATATAGTTCACCCAAAAATGAAAATTCTGACATCATTTACTCACCCTCAAGTGATTTCAATCCTGTCTAAATATTTCTTTGTTCCAAGCAGATCTGGGGCACCATTGACTTCAAATGCAGGGTAAAAAATAATACTATGAAAGTCAGTGGTGCCCCAGACCTGTTCGGTTACAAACATTTGTAATTTTCTTCACACTTATATTTTTATTTCCCAAATTCAGTTTTCTCTTACGTTAGACCTGTTTTGGTTTAATTCTGGGCCTAATAGCGAATTGATAATGTGCCTAATGTAAAAAACGGCAATATCGCACATACTACTCCTGTATGTATATATTGCAAAAAGTTTTACGCTGGGGTGAAGTGGTTTTTCAAGCAATTTGAAAAAAGGAATATATATGGCACGGTATGTTTGGTTGGACAAGACGGAAGAGGTTTGGTCGAGATCATGTGATTATTAAAAATAATACTAAAAAAGTTAATTGTGCCCCAGATCTGTTCGGTTACAAACAGTTCTCATGTTCTTCCCATTTTTATTTTATCTAGAAAATAGAAATAATTTTATTCTGACATCATTTACTCACCCTCAAGTTATTTCAATCCTGTATAAATATTTATTTTTTCTGCTGAACACAAATGAAGATATTTTAATAAATGTTTGTAACCAAGCAGATCTGGGGCACCATTGACTTCCATGGTAGGGTAAAAATAATACTATGAAAGTCAATGGTGCCCCAGATCTGTTAGTTTACAAACATTTCTTCCCATTTTAATTTTATCTAAATTCTATTTTCCAAATTCAGTTTTCTCTTACATTAGACCTGTTTTGGTTTGATCCTGGGCCTTATAGCGAATTGATAATGTGCCTAATGTAATAAAATGGCAATATCGCACCTACTCCTACTGTATATATATCGCAAAAAGTTTTACGCTGGGGTGAGGTGGTTTTTCAAGCAATTCGAAAAAAGGAATATATATATATATATATATATATATATATATATATATATATATATATACTGTATATATATATATATATATATATATATATATATATATATATATTTGTATTTAGCCGTCACCTGACATGCATAAAGGTCACATGATCATTCATTACATATGGCACGGTATGTTTGGTTGGACAAGACGGAAGAGGTTTGGTCGACTTCATGTGATTATTAAAAATAATACTAAAAAAGTTAATGGGTGCCCCAGATCTGTTCGGTTACAAACATTTCTCATGTTCTTCCCATTTTTATTTTATCTAGAAAATAGAAATAATTTAAATTCTGACATCATTTACGCACCCTCAAGTTATTTAAATCCTGTATAAATATTTATTTGTTCTGCTGAACACAAATGAAGTTATTTTAATAAATGTTTGTAACCAAGCAGATCTGGGGCACCATTGACTTCCATGGTAGGGTAAAAATAATACTATGAAAGTCAATGGTGCCCCAGATCTGTTAGTTTACAAACATTTCTTCCCATTTTAATTTTATCTAAATTCTATTTTCCAAATTCAGTTTTCTCTTACATTAGACCTGTTTTGGTTTGATCCTGGGCCTTATAGCGAATTGATAATGTGCCTAATGTAATAAAATGGCAATATCGCACCTACTCCTACTGTATATATATCGCAAAAAGTTTTACGCTGGGGTGAGGTGGTTTTTCAAGCAATTCGAAAAAAGGAATATATATATATATATATATATATATATATATATATATATACTGTATATATATATATATATATATATATATATATATATATATATATATATATATATATATATATATATATATATATTTGTATTTAGCCGTCACCTGACATGCATAAAGGTCACATGATCATTCATTACATATGGCACGGTATGTTTGGTTGGACAAGACGGAAGAGGTTTGGTCGACTTCATGTGATTATTAAAAATAATACTAAAAAAGTTAATGGGTGCCCCAGATCTGTTCGGTTACAAACATTTCTCATGTTCTTCCCATTTTTATTTTATCTAGAAAATAGAAATAATTTTAATTCTGACATCATTTACTCACCCTCAAGTTATTTCAATCCTGTATAAATATTTATTTTTTCTGCTGAACACAAATGAAGATATTTTAATAAATGTTTGTAACCAAGCAGATCTGGGGCTCCATTGACTTCCATAGTAGGGTAAAAAAATAATACTATGAAAGTCAATGGTGCCCCAGATCTGTTAGTTTACAAACATTTCTTCCCATTTTAATTTGATCTAAATTCTATTTTCCAAATTCAGTTTTCTTTTACATTAAACCTGTTTTGGTTTGATCCTGGGCCTAATAGCGAACTGAAAATGTGCCTAATGGAAAAACTGCAATATTGTACCTACTCCCATAACAAAAAAGATTTTTTACGCTGGGGTGAGGTGGTTTTTAAGGCAATTCTCTCTTTGTGTCTTCATTGATATTTGTCCAGTTTCATTTTATTTATTTCTTCATCTTTTCTTTCTTTCTTTCTCTCTCTCTCTCTTAGTCTCGAACCCTTGTGCCAAGCTGAATTGTGCGTTTCTCTGCCTCCTGAACCCCACCGGGGCCAGTTGTGTATGTCCTGAGGGAAAAACTCTGGTCAACAGGACCTGCGCAGACAGCAACATCTCAGGTACCTCTGTCAAAACACGCTGGGCAGAATGCCTTTACATTTCAGACAGAACGGCAGAGCGGCCCCGGGCACACCGTGTCAAACTTGCACGTTTCACCTCACTGGTTTTGACAGGAGTGTTTTTATAGGATGCGGAGCCCTTTAACCAACATGCAGCACACATCTACTGTCAACATGCTTTAAAAGACCGGGGTAGTGTCTCTAGCGTACATTATAGATTTATTTGTAGCGATATTATCTTGCATCAATTATGCAGGTGCATTTTTGCAGACAAAAAAAAAGAAAGAAGTTTGAATAAGATCTCCACATTGAAAACAGCAGTATGATACCACTAAAATGTTTTTATTAATATGAAAACATTTTTTATAATTAAGCATCATTCTGTGGAAGTTGTTTCCAAGTGTGATAAACGCACCCAAATACATGAATATATGTGATGTCCCCTGAAAAAAAATTTAGTTTAAGTGTTTCATGAAAAGACAGCTTTGTTTATTAGTTAGTTTTCATCTAGTTTTGGTTTTGTGTCAACGCTAGTTAAACGTGGCTGTGTGTTTGTCGTAGGTGACCTTTGCCGCCCAGCCTGCGAGAATGGTGGTCGATGTCTGACGAACGAACGTGGTGAGTCGCGCTGTTTTTGCTGGCCGAATTTTTCCGGGGAACGCTGTGAGATGAGCCACTGTAAGGACTATTGCCAAAACGGAGGCACCTGTACGGGATCACCACTAGGTAGGCGCTGTTTTGTTTTTTTAATTTTGATATCATGATGATGGACTTTTTTAAAGGCGACATTTATTAAAGATGTCAAATAAATCTTTGGTGTCCCCAGAGTACATATGAAGAGCTCTTTTCCAAAACGCTATAAATCCATTTCAATAGTTTCCAGAAAAAGTACATTTTTTACCTAGACCCACACATTTTGTGATTATTCAATTTATTCTTTTAAAATGTTTTTTTTGCTCAATCTGAACATGTTGAATAATGATTATTAAATCAAACAACAATATTGTTGATTATAAATTCAAAGTTAATTTAATTTTTTTTCAAAACGCTACAAATCCATATATTTTTTCCATAAATGTATGTTTTTTCTTTAAAAAACAAAAAAAAAAATAAGAGAATATGCAACATATACTCAGGGACTCTTCATACTATAAATGAATAAGTAAATTATTCAGATTGTGATATACATTGGAGCCAGTATGAAATAAACAGAATTACACATAACTTACTTGCTATTACTCCCTCCACCATTTCAGTTTTCTCCTTAGCAGGGCGTTAGGAACCCCTTTTGCTTAATATATTTCACCTCTCTCTCTCTCTCTCTCTCTCTCTCTCTCTCTCTCTCTCTCTCTCTCTCTCTCTCTCTCTCTCTCTCTCTCTCTCTCTCTCTCTCTCTCTCTCTCTCTCTCTCTCTCTCTCTCTCTCTCTCCTACACACAGTTTGTATTAACCTCACACGCACACACAGCGAGCTCCCCTCGGCTCGTTCTGTTCTTAATGACATACCCTGTAACAACGCGCTCATAATGTCCAATCCAAAAAGCACAACTTTACAGATGTCCCTGCTTTGTTCACTACCCACATTTTGTACTTTTGCACAACATTGGTCAATGTATCAAACGCCATGTCTGTCTATCAGCAGGCTATCGAACTATTCAGTACTTTTCATGTTACGTTAGCAGGCTTCTTCACAGGAAAAAAACTTTATCGCGAACGTACAAAACGGTATTAAACGAGCCGGTTCTGAAACGAAAGTTGTACATACCAAACACTTTGATGAAGATCGCCTTGCAAACGGGTACCTTCTCCGGGTGATGTATTAACATGACATTAATCCTCATTTTGAGTAATGAATGAACACAAACAAACAACTGCTCAGAGCGCCGCCATTGGATTGCGTCGAACGCTCATCGAGTTCTGATTGGTCGAGAGGATAAATCGCGTTTAGGCTAAAAATAGGCTCGGCGCTTATCGCGTTTTGGAAAAGAACGGCATCTTGTACCTACATTTTAACAAGGAAATGTAATGATTTGACAAAAAACATTCATGGAGCAGTGAATAGGTTCAGTACACAGCCAAATGACATGACAAACTCATTTTTTTTAAAAATGGCGTTTATCGCGTTTTGGAAAAGAGCTCTTCATATGTAAAGTTCTAGCTCAAAATATCATGTAGATAATTTTTTAAAACATGTTAAAATTGCCACTTTGTCCTTTTAAATGCAAATGAGCTGATCTCTGCACTAAATGGCAGTGCCGTGGTTGGATAGTGCAGATTAAGGGGCGGTATTATCCCCTTCTGACATCACAAAGGGAGCCAAATTTCAATGACCTATTTTTTCACATGCTTGCAGAAAAAAAACTTAGATTTTCATGATATGTCCCCATTAAATGTATACTGTCTATGTACGTTGCCTAGTTGTTATCTTGCATGTCAAACTAAAATATTTTGTAGTATTTTAAGATATATTTTAAAGATTACAAATTCAACTATCTTCATATTTGCAGTCTGTATTCTTGCATGCGGTTTCTTACTGTAACAGAGAAAAGCAACTCTGAGGGCACCAGAAGTTCTTCTGCTGTCGTACCCGCTATAAAAATAACCAGATGCATTTGCTTTAACGTGTAAACCATTGCAAATATTGTGTCAGGGACTAAAATTTGGACAAACATGTTTCGCGTCTCAGAAACAGGCGGAAATTGTTTCCATTGGCTTTATCACATCAAAAACTGTCGTTCACGCAAGCTGGCAGATGGACCACCAGCAGAAGAACAGAACATCCCTCAGATTTGAGCGTGCGATGAACATGTGCACATATTAAGTCGATGCCCAACAGATGTACCATCTCGCAAATCCTGGCGTGCTTATGTCACAGCAACACAAACAATCAAATTCCGGGTGCCGGAATGCTTACAGAAATAGCAGAGGATCTTTGCGTATGGAGATATGAGAGATTAGCTTGCAGATGATGTTGTCTTTAGATTAGGAAGGATGTTTTACATCTGCTAATGACTTGGAACTGTTTGGGTTCAGGCTCGGTGCATCCAAAACCTAGGGTCAAACTTTTAAATCCAATTCCAGTTGTTTGCCAAACAGTCACATACAGTACTTACAATAGTACTGAAGTTTGTAAAAAGGATAAACTTTAACAAAATCTATTAGACAATAAAGAAGTGTTTGATACACCAAATAGGATCCCACACATATGTGGCCAGGGGCTCAATGGGAAACCACTGTGAAACCATTTATTTTTATTGTCTTTCGAATGAAAGGAAAGCCAACTTGTCGTTGTGCTCTTGGTTACACCGGCCCGCTGTGCGAGAGGCGCGTATGCGATGGTTACTGTCTCAACGGAGGAACGTGCGACATGACCCTGGGCAACCAACCCGTGTGCCACTGTCTTGCAGAATACACAGGAGAACGCTGCATGCACCGTAAGTTACAGTCGACTACAAACTAAACATTAAAAATGAAGGGGCGTGTAAAGGGACACTCTTTAAATATACTATTTTTCTAGCTCCTCTAGAGTTAAACATTTGATTTTTACCGTTTTGGAATCCATTTAGCTGATATCTGGGTCTGGCGCTACCACTTTTAGCATAGCTTAGCATAATCCATTGAATCTGATTAGACCATTAGCATCGCGCTAAAAAATAACCAAAGAGTTTTGAAATTTTTCCTATTTAAAACTTGACTCTTCTGTAGTTACATCGTGTACTAAGACCGACAGAAAATTAAAAGCTGCGATTTTCTAGGCAGATATGCTAGGAACTATACTCTCATTCTGGCGTAACAACACAAATTGTTGATGTAACATGGCTGCCGCAGGTGTAGTGATATTACGCACTGCCTGAAAATAGTCCCCTGCTATTGAAAGTTACTAAAAGTTTCGTTACTAAAAGTTTTGTCTGCTGCGTAATATTATTGCGCCTCCTGCAGCCATGTTACGGCAGCAAAGTCCTTGATTATTACGCAAGAATGAGAGTATAGTTCCTAACCATATCTGCCTAGAAAATCACAACATTTAATTTTGTGTCGGTCTTAGTACACGATGTAACTACAGAAGAGTCAAGTTTTAAATAGAAAAAATATCAAAACTCATTGGTTATTTTTAGCGCGATGCTAATGGTCTAATCATATTCAATGGATTATGCTAAGCTATGCTAAAAGTGTTAGCGCCAGACCCGACCCAGAGATCAGCTGAACCAAAAAGGTAAAAATCTAATGTTTAACACTAGGGGAGCTGAAAAATGAGCATATTTTCAAAAAAAAGTGGAGTGTCCCTTTAAGATATTAAACTGCCAGCATATTTGTCATTATAATCATGCATATGTAATGCTGTTTAAAACGGCAAGCTAACATCACATATTTTCCTTAGCATTTTATTTGTATTGAGGTCCTTTATGAGGCCTTTTATTTTAAATAAAATGAACTTTTTTAAAAGCGTAAAAAGTGTAGCCCCTTTATGAGTTAGGTCTTTTTGAGTGCATTGCCCTTTTAAGAGAAAGTGCACCGATTAGGAAGGGCACCTAAAATTGTGGGTCTTTTGTGACCCTCACGCTAGAGTATATATATATATATATATATATATATATATATATATATATATATATATATATATATATATATATATATATATATATATATATATATATATATATATATATATATATTGATTGTTTTAAAATTATTACTAAAAAGTAGTTAAAAATATTAATACAAATTAAGTTAAAAGAATTGTTTCAGTTTGCATTATAAACTATAGTTTAAATTGGTATGATGTAAATACAGTATTGTAAAACGACTCATGTGACTACATATTTGTGTAGGTGAGTTGTTGGGTGTATTAGTTATCGGAGATTTAAATTTTATTCAGTTGCGCTTTAGAAAGAAACGTATAGCATTTCATATTGAGAGCCAAAAATAAACACTGTATACAACTAGTAATAGTTTACAAATAATAATACAAATTGCATTCGATACACTTTACAATTACGCTTTTGTTGTATTTTTACCGAGCCCCTAAGGTGACATTGGAGTAAAAAAAATCAAAAGTTTAGTTTCACGTGCTCACGCGAAACTAAACTTAAAAAAAATTCTGCACATGAAGGTTTCGCTTGAGCACATTAAAGTTTCACGTGAGCACATGAAACTAAACTTTATGTAATTTTTGCTCCATGTCTCCTTAGGGTCGATACAGTAAAACAAGGATTTATTGAGGTATGGATGTCTTACTACGGAGCCCCTAAGGGGACATAAAGCAAAAATTAAATAAACTTTAGTTTCATGTGCTCACGTGACACTTTCATGTGCTCACGTGACACTTTCATGTGCTCACGTGACACTTTCATGTGCTCACGTGACACTTTCATGTGCAGAATTTTTTTTTAAGTTTAGTTTCGCGTGAGCACGTGAAGCTATCGTGCGAGCCTGAGAAGCTATCGCACCTGAAACTATCGCGCGCGCACGTGAAAGCGAAAGTTTCATGTGCGTGCGTGATAGTTTCACGCAAGCATGCTATAGTTTCACGCGAGCACACGAAACTAAACTTAAAAAACTAAACTATCGATTTTTTTTACTCCAATGTCACCTTAGGGGCTCGGTATCTTACTGTAGTAGTTACTTCAAAGACATCCATCATTACTTCCTGTAGTGTAAATTCATTGAATTCTGATATTATACGCGTTATATTTTATGATACACAGCAAACATAACATATAAAATAAAGCTAATTAATCTTCTGACTTGATTTCATTACAGATATTTGTCACCATTACTGTGTGAACTCCAAGGCCTGCACAATGTCCAGCTCAGGGTACATCGAGTGTGTTTGTCCCACCCGCTACGAGGGGCCGAAATGCGAGACGGACCGATGTCTTCGTTGCCGTGGAGCCCCGTGTATCGTCAATGAAGAGACCGGAGATGTTGCCTGCAAGTGTGTATTGATCAAAACAACGTGTTTATAATCGCACCCATTGTTTCAGCAAGATATTGAAATAACAGAATATTTCAAATCGTTTTGTATACTCAAAGTTTTAGGACGATGCAGATAGCGAAGAGGCTGGCAGTGATTTTTTTGTTCTAAAAATTTTTTTTTTTATGGTATGTTCGTTATACAGATTTCTGAATTAAAGTATATTTTGTTAAAATTTAAATTGGTTTTAAAAAAAACTATAGCATTATTGTATCATATATTGCATTGTTTTGCAAGTTCTTGCATATATAATTTTTTACCAATATCGTGCAGTCGCATCGTATTTTAGTTTTTTTTTACAATGCATGTATTTGGACAGTATATGTGTATATATTGACGTGTCATCAGTCAGAAATCAGTTTGAATGAATGGATGTGTGTGTTTGTGTGTGTTTACAGCTGTACTAACGGTAGAATCGCAGCCAGCTGTCAGTTGTGCGATGGATACTGTTATAATGACGGTACCTGCCACCTCGACTCGGAGACGGGCCTGCCGTTCTGTCAGTGAGTAATTTCTTAATAGCTTTCTATGGCAACAAATTGCCTGTCGTTATTTAGATTCATTCATTTTAAATTGCTCCCTCCGGCAATGAGAGCGCAAGGTTTAATAGCTTTATTCTGCTCGTCTGAGTTGGCTGGATGAATGTTTTGTGAAGGAGAGCATAAGAGAACGAGGTTTTATAGCGAAGGAGTGAATTATCACAGCGGGGGTCCATAATCTGGAGACAACCAATAGTAGAAATCAGAGGAAAATAGTATGAGATCGAATGAAAAGTCAAGAGTTGATGGTTAGAGCTGTGGTGCGGCGTTAGCATACCTTCAGTTTCGAGTCTGGCTTATTTTAAATCTTTTTCCTTTATTTACTTGATTTCTTATTTTCATCCTTTGTACTTAAAACTATTATCCATTTCAACAGTCGAAGTATGTACTCGAATTTTTAGTTAAATACGTGACTATAAGAATCTACGTATCATCATCAATGTTAGCAGCATAGGAGTTTTGCATTTGTGCTTGGGGCACCTACTGGCAAACAAGGGTACTGAAATACTTTGAGATTAGTGAAAGAGTGCCGCTTCATGGTTTTTAACTCTTTTCCCGCCATTGACGAGTTATTTTGTCAATTAAGAAAAAAACATTTGCATGAAAAATAAGTGTTCCTGATGAGTTTTTATGGTAATCTGTAATACCGCGTTTGTCCATTTTATTACCCAATTTATGACAAAAAGTAAGCAATTTTTTTATTAATTTTACACTCTGTGTATGTTTTGATAATCGTTTTGAATCTGATCTCTAACAAAATTTCTTCACAAAAATGCAATTATTTCAACTTTTTGCAAAAAAAGTATTTTTGAAGAAAAATATCCATATTTAAGAGTTTATAAACTACGGAGCCCCTAAGGGGACATGGAGAAAAATTAAATAAAGTTTAAACACGTGAAACTATTGTGTGCGCATGCGAAACTATCGCGTTTAGTTTTGTGTTCGCACGTGAAACTATTGTGTGCGCATGTGAAACTATCGCGTTTAGTTTTGTGTTTGCACATGAAACTATTGTGTGCGCATGTGAAACTATCGCGTTTAGTTTTGTGTTCGCACGTGAAACCATTGTGTGCGCATGTGAAACTATCGCGTTTAGTTTTGTGTTTGCACATGAAACTATTGTGTGCGCATGTGAAACTATCGCGTTTAGTTTTGTGTTTGCACATGAAACTATTGTGTGCGCATGTGAAACTATCGCGTTTAGTTTTGTGTTCGCACGTGAAACTATTGTGTGCGCATGTGAAACTATCGCGTTTAGTTTTGTGTTCGCACGTGAAACCATTGTGTGTGCACATGAAACTATTGCGTTTAGTTTTGTGTTCGCGCGTGAAGCTATTGTGTGCGCACGTGAAACTATTGCGTTTAGTTTTGTGTTCGCACGTGAAACCATTGTGTGCGCACGTGAAACTATCGCGTTTAGTTTTGTGTTCGCACGTGAAACCATTGTGTGTGCACGTGAAACTATTGCGTTTAGTTTTGTGTTCGCACGTGAAGCTATTGTGTGCGCATGTGAAACTATTGCGTTTAGTTTTGTGTTCGCGCGTGAAGCTATTGTGTGCGCACGTGAAACTATTGCGTTTAGTTTTGTGTTCGCACATGAAACTATTGTGTGCGCACGTGAAACTATCGCTTTTAGTTTCGTGATCGCACAAGAAACCATTGTGTGCGCACGTGCAACTAACTTTTAAAAAAAAATTCTGCACATGAAGGTTTCGCGTGAGCACATGAAAATAAACTTTCGATTTTTTTGACTCCAATGTCACCTTAGGGGCTCCGTAATAAACAGAGAGTGTTTTTTTGTTTGTTTGTTTTTTTTAAAGCAGAAGGTCTATTCTTTTATTTTATATATTTGTATGTTTATATATTTTTAGAAGAAAATTTTATGAAAATCACAAAAAATGCTGGCGGGCAACTTAAAAAAGGCTGCCGAGAAATGAGTTAAATATGGTTTTAATGAATTAATATTACATTTATTAATATAAAAAATTTAGTTTCATAAATAGCTCAGACAAAATAATAATTGGCTCTGGTCTGGGGGGGCACTGCCCCCCAGCGCCCCAAACGTTGCCTATGGATAGCGGTGCACTAATGAAAACGACATACAATGACAAATATTTATTTTATTCTTCGAACAAACTTGTTCCCTTCAGTATACTGGTATATACAGAATTTGAGAGATGGTGGAGTGGCGGAGACGTTGTTTGTGTACGTTTTTCCTGACCGCATTTGATGACAGATAATCGTGAACTGAATGTAGTGGACACGTTTCATCTATCCGCCTGAAACGATTTGAGTTTCACCCGAGCCTTGTGAATTTCTCTGTGATGGAGCTTTTATCAGGCTTTTTCCAGGCACAATAAAACCCAGACAATATTCACTCCCGCCTCCCGCTTGCACTTTCTGGGAAGAATAAGCATGCATCGCAATCTTCAAGCCAAACAAAGCCAAGATCTCTAAAAGGGCCTCGTTGATTCCCTTTCAGTCCGTGTTATTGAGGAAAATCCTACAGAAAATAGGGACATGTCCTTTAAAGGCTTAGCAATAGCACCTGGTCTTCATTTTCCACTTCTTTTTCATCTCTGGTCGCCATTGATGGGCCGACAGCTCCATTGTGCGCTTCGAAAACGAATCAATTTGCATGCAGATGATTCAATCGTGTTTTTCCGACTTTGTCCCTGGAGGTGAAGGGTTGGTAATGATGAGGAACAAGCGGTGAGCAGATATTCAGAGATGACGTGGGAAATGTGCATAGTTATATAGACATATTTGACTTCACATCACCCCATCAGGAACTTTGTTGTCTTTTGTTTGTCTTTCGTTTGGATTTTGTTTTGTTTTCTCTCCCAAACAGCATTTCATTAAAGCTCGTTTCAAAGAAACTGAATCCCTGGAGACGCTGTTTGTTTTGTTTTAAATGAGACAGCTAGATTCAAGCCAGCATGCGTGTTTTTGTCTACGCGTCCCTTAAAAAGTTTTGTTTTTGTTCCCGCAAGACATGCTTTAAACAGGGTTACAATTGCCCAACCTTACACGCTCCCAATATTTATTACAGCATAATGTTTGTGCATACATCTTGCTCTATGTGTGTGTGTGTGTGGCCTCTTTTCCTTTCCTCATGTGTTTTTCGTCTCATTGCGTTTTCCTCAGTTGCCCGTCCGAGTTTAAAAGCCCGAGGTGCGACCAGAGAGCGAACCCTTGCGATCACTACTGTCAGAACCAGGGCGTTTGTTCCCTCACCGCCTATAACAAACCCCACTGCAAGTAGGTCTATTCAGTTTCCAGAACATTCCCACAATTCCATCCGCCACCGTAAACGGCACGGCCATAAACGCCACCCCACGCCCAATAAACGGCACCCTTCACTTGCATTGCATTTCGACGTGCGCTTCCATTTGTATGTTTGGCATGACTGTACGTTTTATGTGTAAGTGTTCAAAGCAACTATTTAACATCATTTGTTTTATACTTTCATTGATTCATTAATTTCTTGTTTTGAGTTTGAACAACGTGTGACACTTTCCATGAAAATTGTAAACTTTTCAAATTTTTTTTTTTTTTTTTGGTAAGAACTACTAGCTGATTTATACACTGTCAGACAAAAATGGCTAAATATGAACCCCAGCTGTCACTAAGTACACCTCTGCACCTAAAGAGTTCATATAAGTACCTCAAAGGTACAAATGGGTACCAAATGTAAACATATTAGGACCTTTTTTAAAGGGTACTTCCCCATTGACAGATAAGGTGCATATTTTAGTGCATAAAAATTATATTAACTCTTTCCACGTCATTGACGATTTATCTCGTCAATTAAGAGAAAACATTTGCATGAAAAAAATGAGTTTTTATAGTAACTGCAATACCACGATTAACCGCTAGATGATGCATTTACCCAATTTATAAAAAACTGAAGCATAAATAATTTATTAATTTTACACTTTATGTATGTTTTGATAATCATTCTGAATCTGAAGTCTTTCACAAAAATACAATTATTTCAGCGTTTTGCTAAAAAAATATATTTTTGAAGAAAAATACCCATATTTAAGAGTTTATAAGCAGGGAAAAAATAGATGAATAGTTTTTTTTTTCCCATTTTGTTTGTTTGTTTGTTTATTGTTTTTTTTTTTAAAGCAGAGGGTCTGTTCCTAACATTTGATATTTTTGTATGTTAATATATTTTTAGATGAAATTTTTCTAAAAATCACAAACAATGCTGGTGGGTAACTTTAAACAAAAAAAATAGGCTGACAGGGAATGAGTGAAGTTTTAGGGGCGGTTCATATTTCCCGTCTAAAACCACGTAGAAAACGCACCGTTGGGTGGTTCTTGTCACATGACCTGCGTTGCACTTGCGGCATTCTGAAAAGTTGAAATGTTTTTAACTCGATGCGGTGCGAACACTCCTGAATAAAACACGCTTCCATTATGAGTGCACATACCAGGCGCCTACATTTAAAATAACAAACTTGAGCGCGCAAAAGATGCGCAATGTGAATCACTCCTTATTTTGGTTGTGAAAAGTATGTAATTTCATAATTGTTTTTATTATAATGTTATTTTATTTTATTACTTTTAATGAACTCAATCATTCAATCTTGTTAACACATCTATTGTAAATAATCATAAATATATTAATCCTTAATGTATGGGACATATACATTTGAGTGACAGGATAACTCTGGCTACATTTGCAACCCTGTTATTTTTTATTGTAATTTAAAATTTATTTAATGTTTATTGATTGACAATAACAAAATCACACAAATTAGATTTGAAATTGTATGTTTGACCAAAATTCTGATAACAAGGTTGAAGAATCTCTTGAAATGAATAGGATGAAATGGCGACCTCTTGAGGTTCAATATCATCAATTTCCGAAAGCACTTTGTTTCATCATTTGTTCAAAAAAGACATTCAGGTGCTATTTTATACCAACTTCATGGAAAATGTCATTTAGTTCACTTCATCACTGATCTTCTCACCCTACTGTATTTCTGCTGGATGTTTCCGGTCACCTTCCTCAGACAGCAGTGCGTTCACGTGCACCGCGCCAGCAGGAAATAGAACCCCTGTCTCCAGGAAATTGGATTAAACATTGTTTCATTCACGCCGGCATCTTTCATAAGCTTTTAATCTCTCATGTCCATAAATTACTGCTGTGGACGCATGTTGCTTAAACATGCATAGAAAAACACTGCATGTCTACAGTGAGAATAATGCGTCTCTCGGGATCAGATTGTGTACCTCCACTTTGATGTATTGTGCTTTTATTATGTAAAAAATTGTGTTAAATGTTGCCATGCTTATTACAAATCAATAAGAATTATACTAAAGATTATAAAAGTAACTGAAAATACAAGTATATGTTTTATTATTTAGTTATTAATATGTTAAATTTAACCTTGAATGCAGTACAAATCTACACTGCAAAAAAATTATTTTCAAGAAAAAAAATTCTTCATATTTTTTGCTTGTTTTTAGTAAAAATATTAAAAAATTCTTACATTAGGATGCTTTTTCTTGATGAGCAAAACGACCCAAGAAAATAAGTTTTGGTTTTTAGACCAAAAATATCAAATTTAAGCGATTTTGTGCATAAAACAAGCAAAAAAATCTGCCAATGGGGTAAGCAAATTTTTTCATGATTTTTTCTTACATTTAGTGTTTAAGAAAAATATTGAAGATTTTTTTACTTACCCCATTGGCAGATTTTTTTGCTTGTTTTATGCACAAAATCACTTAAATTTGATATTTTTGGTCTAAAAACTAGACTTATTTTGTTGGGTCGTTTTGCTCATCAAGAAAAAGCATCTTAATTTAAGATTTTTTTTTATTTTTACTGAAAACAACACAAAAATACTAAGAATTTTTTTCTTGAAAATCATTTTTTTGCAGTGTAATCACATGACGAGGTTTAGAGAGGTCGAGTGTGTATTGAAAATCTAAATGATATAAAGCCACCTCATGTTTTCATGAAATAACACTTAAGGCTTATAAAAGATAATCTTGTATTTTTAAACACTACAGGTAGGGTCTTGTTTTATTGACAAAGACAGATTTGTATTTGTTTTTTATCTCTGTTTGCAGGTGCTCAGCAAACTGGTCGGGTACGCAGTGTGAAAGACCGTCCACCAAGACCAGCCGCTCTGAAAACTTCAACGGAAGTAAGTATCGTAATCGATTTTTGAAACTATGGGCTTAAAAAGTCAAAACGATTCATAAAAATGCAATTATTATATTGCACTTTAAATTTGTGTAAAAACGCTTAAAATTGAGAACTGTTGGTGGCGCTAGAAGGTTTGAGATCGCTCTTAAAAATGCTGGGTTATTAAAGCAACACCAAAGAGTTTTTTCTACCTTAAAATTACGTTTCAGTCGTTCATCTACTCGAAACAGGGTGAACGGCACTTTCACATTCGTTTTGCAGCCCTCTATCGGCCAAAACCGCACTAAAGAAGTTTCCAACCGTCCTGTAGTTCGAGTGAAAACTACAAAAACTTGCTTTACGGCAGACCTACAATCCAGTCAGAGCCAGCTTTGCTGCAGTATTTACAACAGTGGTAATTGACAATTACGCTTCAAACCTGTAGGGGGAGCAAAGAGCAAAAACTCTTTAGTGTTGCTTTAAAAAAAGGGTAATGTCAAAAAGGGATACCAGATAATGTTTATATTTGACAAAGGGCAGTAACCACAACAGACATCGAGGGGGACATGTCCCCCCAAAAATATTTGAAACAGGCCAATTGTCATAATGTTTCATTTTTTAATAGCCCTGAATGTTTTTGTCCCCCCAATGTTTAAAATGTGGCCGTGATTTGACCCAACAATGGGTTAAAACAACCTAGTATTTTGGGCTAAAACAACCCAGCATAGGTTAAATTACAACCCGACAGGCTCGGTGGTCTCTTTATGACCCAACTTTGGATTTTTTTAAAGGTGATAAGTGGCCAAATGAATGGTCTGTCCATCTGTCCTGCTAGACTAGAAACTAAAAGATCAAATAAATGCTAAGCACCTCGGTGGTGCCAGGCCCATAACAATCATTAAATTCGATAATTTAATAGAAAAGAACAGTTAGAAGCATTGAAGAAACAGTATGTCAATACACTATCAATTTAAGTGCACACTTGGAAGGCTGTAGAGATTTACTAACCTAATGCAGCGAATTCACACGTACCATTAGACAATTACACTTGAGTTTATGCTTGTAGATGGTCTACATTATTGGCCAGATAAGTAACCATTACTCTTTATGCACAGATTTTATATTACAGTTGCATGCAATATAAAGTATTTACTGGTAATTAATTACAGTGCATTGAAAATGCGCTGTACTGTTCTTACTGGGCTTTTTATTACAGTGCATTGAAAATGCGCTGTACTGTTCTTACTGGGCTTTTTATTATTAGTGGTGCTTGCATTTATGCAAAGCATCACTATTATTATTGCTCAGGGATATTATTATTATTAGTGGTGCTTGCATTTATGCAAGGCATCACTATTACTATTCCTCATACTTATTCTTATTATTCTTATTCTGGACACTTTTTTCGGCGCGTAACTCGTCCCGCACGGTTTGTCATAGACCCATGAAAGATGGCTCAAAATGACCGGTTTATTGAGGAGAGGTGTGCTATGACTTTTATAAGGGATCGGGTGCAGGATTTTCGAAAGGGGGACGAAAAACCACCCGAAAAATCCCATTGACTTAACATTGCGCCCAACTTTGACGGGTCATAGCTCAGCTCGAGGATTTGGTAGAAACTTGTGGGTTACAACATTTGAAGAGGGTGGTAGACTCTGTAAGAACATACATCACAATGGGGTGAAAGTTGTACCCCTGGGGTGTAGGAGGCGCCCAAAAGTGCCCCATTGACTTATAATTGGTCAGGGAACAAGCCCATATAAGGGAATAAGAATTTTCCTGATGGGATATCTTCGAATTACAGTGTCGTAGAATCAAGGGGGTGGGCTTATTTTACTCAGGCATCCAATCAGTCTCTCAGGAGAGTCCCAGAGCTATTAAGCCACGCCCCTAGCAACCATTTTGGGCACCCTAGCAACATCTCCCATAGACTGCCATTATAAAATGCCCAGATGGATATCTTTGCAGCACAGTGTCATAGAGACATGGGGGTGGGCTCATTTTACTCAGGCATCCAATCAGTCTCTCGGGATCCTTAAAGACTTACTAAGCCACGCCCCTAGCAACCACTTTTGAGCACCCTAGCAACATAAAATTCAAACAGTTATATCTCGGCATCAGAACATCGTAGAGACAAGGGGGTTGGACCGTTTTACTTGTGACTAGGGGTGTAACAATTGGGCACATCATTGGCCACTCCCAAGCCACGCCCCTAGCAACCAAATACAGTACCCTAGCAACAGAGTAAACAAAGCCTTATATCTCCGCATCAGAACATCGTAGAGACACGGGGGTTGGACCGTTTGACTCGTGACTCAGAGTGTAATCATTATGGGATGCCAATTTTTTCCCTAGCAACCAAATACAGTACCCTAGCAACAGAGTAAACAAAGCCTTATATCTCTGCATCAGAACATTGTAGAGACACGGGGTTGGATCATTTTACTTGTGACTGCGTGTAAAATCACTCTTAGAATATTTTGTCCCCCGAATTTTGCCACGGCAAGCACCACTTCACATTTTCTTCAGGAAATGTACCTATCTAGTTATTATTCTTCTTCTTTTTCTGGACACTTTTTCGGCGCGTAACTCGTCCCGCACGCTTTGTCGTAGACCCATAAATTAGGGCTCAAATCGACCGGCTTATTGAGGAGAGGTGTGCTATGACTTTTATAAGCGATCGGGTGCAGGATTTCCGAAAGGGGGGCGAAAAACCACCCAAAAAATCCCATTGACTTAACATTGCGCCCAACTTTGACGAGTCATAGCTCCGCTCGAGGATTTTGTAGAAACATGTGGGTTACAACATTTGAAGAGGGTGGTAGGCTCTGTAAGAACATGGATCACAATGGGGTGTAAGTTGTACCCCTGGGGTGTAAGAGGTGCCCAAAAGTGCCCCAATGAAAAGTCAATGGGGCAAAATCCCATAGACTTACCATTGCAAAAATTTTGACGGGTCATAGGTCCGAGCCAGGATTTCATAGAAACATGTGGGTTACTAAATTTGAAGAGGGTGCTAGACTCTGTCAGGACGTCCCCCACAATGGGGTGTAAGGTTACCATAGCAACCATTTTGGGCACCCTAGCAACCTATACCATAGACTGCCATTATAAAATGCCCGGATGGATATCTTTGCACCACAGTGTCATAGAGACATGGGGGTGGGCTCATTTTACTCAGGCATCCAATCAGTCTCTCAGGATCCTTACAGACTTACTAAGCCACGCCCCTAGCAACCACTTTTGAGCACCCTAGCAACATAAAATACAAACAGTTATATCTCGGCATCAGAACATCGTAGAGACACGGGGGTTGGACCGTTTTACTTGTGACTAGGGGTGTAACAATTGGGCACATCATTGGCCACTCCCAAGCCACGCCCCTAGCAACCAAATTTGAGCACCCTAGCAACCGAATAAACAAAGCCTTATATCTCCGCATCAGAACATCGTAGAGACACGGGGGTTGGACCGTTTTACTTGTGACTTGGAGTGTAATCACTGGGCACATAATTGGCCACTCCCAAGCCACGCCCCTAGCAACCAAATACAGTACCCTAGCAACAGAGTAAACAAAGCCTTATATCTCCGCATCAGAACATCGTAGAGACACGGGGGTTGGACCGTTTTACTTGTGACTCGGAGTGTAATCACTGGGCACATAATTGGCCACTCCCAAGCCACGCCCCTAGCAACCAAATACAGTACCCTAGCAACAGAGTAAACAAAGCCTTATATCTCCGCATCAGAACATCGTAGAGACACGGGGGTTGGACCGTTTTACTTGTGACTCGGAGTGTAATCACTGGGCACATCATTGGCCACTCCCAAGCCACGCCCCTAGCAACCAAATACAGTACCCTAGCAACAGAGTAAACAAAGCCTTATATCCCCACATCAGAACATCGTAGAGACATGGGGGTTGGACCGTTTGACTCATGACTCGGAGGGTAATCACTTGTGGATGCCATTTTTTTCCCTAGCAACCAAATACAGTACCCTAGCAACAGAGTAAACAAAGCCTTATATCTCCGCATCAGAACATCGTAGAGACACGGGGGTTGGACCGTTTGACTCGTGACTCGGAGGGTAATCACTAGTGGATGCCAATTTTCTCCCTAGCAACCAAATACAGTACCCTAGCAACCGAATAAACAAAGCCTTATATCTTCGCATCAGAATATCGTAGAGACATGTGGGTTGAATTGTTTTACTTTTGGCTTGGATTATAATCATATATTGTCCCCCGAAATTTGCCACGGCAAGCACCACTTCACATTTTCTTCAGGAAATGTAACTATCTAGTTATATTTTATTCTTACATCCGGACACTTTTTTCGGCGATTAACTCGTCCCGCACGCTTTGTCGTAGACCCATGAAAGAGGGCTCAAATCGACCGGATTATTGAGGAGAGGTGTGCTATGACTTTTATAAGCGATCGGGTGCAGGATTTCCGAAAGGGGGGCAAAAAACCACCCAAAAAATCCCATTGAAATAACATTGGGCCCAACTTTGACGAGTCATAGCTCCGCTCGTGGATTTTGTAGAAACATGTGAGTTACAACATTTGAAGAGGGTGGTAGGCTCTGTAAGAACATGGATCACAATGGGGTGTAAGTTGTACCCCTGGGGTGTAAGAGGTGCCCAAAAGTGCCCCAATGAAAAGTCAATGGGACAAAATCCCATAGACTTACCATTGCAAAAATTTTGACGGGTCATAGGTCCGAGCCAGGATTTCATAGAAACATGTGGGTTACTAAATTTGAAAAGGGTGCTAGACTCTGTCAGGACGTCCCCCACAATGGGGTGTAAGGTTACCATAGCAACCATTTTGGGCACCCTAGCAACCTATATCATAGACTGCCATTATAAAATGCCCAGATGGATATCTTTGCACCACAGTGTCATAGAGACATGGGGGTGGGCTCATTTTACTCAGGCATCCAATCAGTCTCTCAGGATCCTTATTGAGATATTAAACCACGCCCCTAGCAACCACTTTTTAGCACCCTAGCAACATAAAATTCAAACAGTTATATCTCGGAATCAGAACATCGTAGAGACACGGGGGTTGGACCGAATTACTTGTGACTCGGAGTGTAATCACTGGCCACATCATTGGCCACTCCCAAGCCACGCCCCTAGCAACCAAATTTGAGCACCCTAGCAACGGAATAAACAAAGCCTTATATCTCTGCATCAGAACATCGTAGAGACACGGGGGTTGGACCGTTTTACTCGTGACTCGAAGGGTAATCACTAGTTAATGCCAAGAGGTGTTAAGCCACGCCCCTAGCAACCAAATATGAACACCCTAGCAACGGAATAAACAAAGCCTTATATCTTCGCATCAGAACATCGTAGAGACACGGGGGTTGGACCGTTTTACTCGTGACTCGAAGGGTAATCACTAGTGGATGCCAAGAGGTGTTAAGCCACGCCCCTAGCAACCAAATATGAACACCCTAGCAACGGAATAAACAAAGCCTTATATCTTCGCATCAGAACATCGTAGAGACACGGGGGTTGGACCGTTTTACTTGTGACTAGGGGTGTAACAATTGGGCACATCATTGGCCACTCCCAAGCCACGCCCCTAGCAACCAAATTTGAGCACCCTAGCAACCGAATAAACAAAGCCTCATATCTCCGCATCAGAACATCGTAGAGACACGGGGGTTGGACCGTTTTACTTGTGACTCGGAGTGTAATCACTGGGCACATCGTTGGCCACTCCCAAGCCACGCCCCTAGCAACCAAATACAGTACCCTAGCAACAGAGTAAACAAAGCCTTATATCTCCGCATCAGAACATCGTAGAGACACGGGGGTTGGACCGTTTTACTTGTGACTCGGAGTGTAATCACTGGGCACATCATTGGCCACTCCCAAGCCACGCCCCTAGCAACCAAATACAGTACCCTAGCAACAGAGTAAACAAAGCCTTATATCTCCACATCAGAACATCGTAGAGACACGGGGATTGGACCGTTTGACTCATGACTCGAAGTGTAATCACTAGTGGATGCCATTTTTTCCCTAGCAACCAAATACAGTACCCTAGCAACCGAATAAACAAAGCCTAATATCTCCACATCAGAACATCGTAGAGACACGGGGGTTGGACCGTTTTACTCGTGACACGAAGGGTAATCACTAGTTAATGCCAAGAGGTGTTAAGCCACGCCCCTAGCAACCACATATGAACACCTAGCAACGGAATAAACAAAGCCTTATATCTTCGCATCAGAACATCGTAGAGACACGGGGGTTGGATCGTTTGACTTTTGGCTTGGAGTATAATCATAAATTGTCCCCCGAAACTTGCCACGGCAAGCACCACTCACATTTTCTTCAGGAAATGTACCTATCTAGTTATTATTATTCTTTTTCTGGACACTTTTTCGGCGCGTAACTCGTCCCGCACGCTTTGTCGTAGACCCATAAATTAGGGCTCAAATCGACCGGCTTATTGAGGAGAGGTGTGCTATGACTTTTATAAGCGATCGGGTGCAGGATTTCCGAAAGGGGGGCGAAAAACCACCCAAAAAATCCCATTGACTTAACATTGCGCCCAACTTTGACGAGTCATAGCTCCGCTCGAGGATTTTGTAGAAACATGTGGGTTACAACATTTGAAGAGGGTGGTAGGCTCTGTAAGAACATGGATCACAATGGGGTGTAAGTTGTACCCCTGGGGTGTAAGAGGTGCCCAAAAGTGCCCCAATGAAAAGTCAATGGGGCAAAATCCCATAGACTTACCATTGCAAAAATTTTGACGGGTCATAGGTCCGAGCCAGGATTTCATAGAAACATGTGGGTTACTAATTTTGAAGAGGGTGCTAGACTCTGTCAGGACGTCCCCCACAATGGGGTGTAAGGTTACCATAGCAACCATTTTGGGCACCCTAGCAACCTATACCATAGACTGCCATTATAAAATGCCCGGATGGATATCTTTGCACCACAGTGTCATAGAGACATGGGGGTGGGCTCATTTTACTCAGGCATCCAATCAGTCTCTCAGGATCCTTACAGACTTACTAAGCCACGCCCCTAGCAACCACTTTTGAGCACCCTTGCAACATAAAATACAAACAGTTATATCTCTGCATCAGAACATCGTAGAGACACGGGGGTTGGACCGTTTTACTTGTGACTAGGGGTGTAACAATTGGGCACATCATTGGCCACTCCCAAGCCACGCCCATAGCAACCAAATTTGAGCACCCTAGCAACCGAATAAACAAAGCCTTATATCTCCGCATCAGAACATCGTAGAGACACGGGGTTTGGACCGTTTTACTTGTGACTCGGAGTGTAATCACTGGGCACATCATTGGCCACTCCCAAGCCACGCCCCTAGCAACCAAATACAGTACCCTAGCAACAGAGTAAACAAAGCCTTATATCTCCGCATCAGAACATCGTAGAGACACGGGGGTTGGACCGTTTTACTTGTGACTCGGAGTGTAATCACTGGGCACATAATTGGCCACTCCCAAGCCACGCCCCTAGCAACCAAATACAGTACCCTAGCAACAGAGTAAACAAAGCCTTATATCTCCACATCAGAACATCGTAGAGACACGGGGGTTGGACCGTTTTACTTGTGACTCGGAGTGTAATCACTGGGCACATAATTGGCCACTCCCAAGCCACGCCCCTAGCAACCAAATACAGTACCCTAGCAACAGAGTAAACAAAGCCTTATATCTCCGCATCAGAACATCGTAGAGACACGGGGGTTGGACCGTTTTACTTGTGACTCGGAGTGTAATCACTGGGCACATAATTGGCCACTCCCAAGCCACGCCCCTAGCAACCAAATACAGTACCCTAGCAACAGAGTAAACAAAGCCTTATATCTCGGCATCAGAACATCGTAGAGACACGGGGGTTGGACCGTTTTACTTGTGACTCGGAGTGTAATCACTGGGCACATCATTGGCCACTCCCAAGCCACGCCCCTAGCAACCAAATACAGTACCCTAGCAACAGAGTAAACAAAGCCTTATATCTCCACATCAGAACATCGTAGAGACACGGGGGTTGGACCGTTTGACTCATGACTCGGAGGGTAATCACTAGTGGATGCCATTTTTTTCCCTAGCAACCAAATACAGTACCCTAGCAACAGAGTAAACAAAGCCTTATATCTCCACATTAGAACATCGTAGAGACATGGGGTTTGGACCGTTTGACTCGTGACTCGAAGGGTAATCACTAGTGGATGCCATTTTTTACCCTAGCAACCAAATACAGTACCCTAGCAACAGAGTAAACAAAGCCTTATATCTCCGCATCAGAACATCGTAGAGACACAGGAGTTGGATCGTTTTACTTTTGGCTTGGAGTATAATCATATATGTTCCCCAGAATTTTGCCACGGCAAGCACCACTCACATTTTCTTCAGGAAATGTACCTATCTAGTTATTATTATTATTCTTCCAACCAAATTTCCGCAATTAATACGGCTCGAACCGCTTAACTTAGAAACTTCATTCAAACTCTCAAACGTGCGGACTATTCGGGAATAGTGTGCTATGACTTTTATAAGCGATCGGGGGTACGGTCTTCGCCCCAGGGGCGAAAAAGCAGCCGAAAAATCCCATTGACTTAACATGGAGACAAACTTTGACGAGTCGTAGCTCAGACCTAGAATTTCACAGAAACTTGTGACTTGCCACATTTGAAGAGGCTGGCAGGCTCTGTAAGAACATACCTCACAATGGGGTGTAAGTTGTACCCCTGGGGTGTAAGAGGCCCCCAAATTTCCCCATAGACTTATAATGGGGCAGGAATCATGCCCATATAAGGAAATAAAAACGTCCCAGATGGGATATCTTTGCAGCGCAGTGTCGTAGAGACATGGGGGTGGGCTCATTTTACTCAGGCATCCAATCAGTCCCTTAGGATCCTTATTGAGCTATTAAGCCACGCCCCTAGCAACCATTTTGGGCACCCTAGCAACATTTCCCATAGACTGCCATTATAAAATGCCCAGATGGATATCTTTGCAGCACAGTGTCACAGAGACATGGGGGTGGGCTCATTTTACTCAGGCATCCAATCTGTCTCTCACCATCCTTATTGAGGTATTAAGCCACGCCCCTAGCAACCAGATATGAGCAGCCTAGCAACATAATAAACAAAGCCTTATATCTCTGGATCCGAACATCATAGAGACATGGGGGTTGGGTCTTTGGGTAATATTAGCTTCATGCTAGCTTCATGCTAAGTCATACTAGCTTCATGCTAGTTTCATGCTAGCTTTATGCTAATTTCATAATAAATCTTGCTAACTTGATGCTAAATCATGCTAACTTCATGTTAAATCTTGTTAGCTTCACGCTAAATCATGCTAGCTTCATGCTAATCATGCTAGCATAATCTTAATCATGCTAGCATCATGCTAAATTCATGCTAACTTCATGGTAATCATGCTAACATCATGCTAGCTTCATGCAAATTATGCTAGCTTCATGCTAATCATACTAACATCATGCTAGCTTCATGCTAATCATGCTAACATCATGCTAACTTCATGCTAATCATGCTAACATCATGTTAATCATACTAGCTTCATGCTAATCATGCTAGCATCATGCTAGCTTCGTGCTAATCATGCTATCATCATGCTAGCTTCGTGCTAATCATGCTAGCATCATGCTAGCTTCGTGCTAATCATGCTAGCATCATGCTAGCTTCGTGCTAATCATGCTAGCATCATGCTAGCTTCGTGCTTATCATGTTAGCATCATGCTAGCTTCGTGCTAATCATGCTAACATCATGCTAGCTTCGTGCTAATCATGCTAGCATCATGCTAGCTTCGTGCTAATCATGCTAGCTTCATGCTAGCTTCGTGCTAATCATGCTAGCTTTATGCTAGCTTTGTGCTAATCATGCTAGCTTTATGCTAGCTTTGTGCTAATCATGCTAGCATCATGCTAGCTTCATGCTAATCATGCTAGCTTCGTGCTAATCATGCTAGCTTCATGCTACCTTCGTGTTAATCACGCTAGCATCATGCTAGCTTCGTGCTAATCATGCTAGCTTCATGCTAGCTTCGTGCTAATTATGCTAGCATCATGCTAGCTTTATGCTAATCATGCTAACATCATGCTAGCTTCGTGCTAATCATGCTAGCATCATGCTAGCTTCGTGCTAATCATTCTAGCTTCATGTTAGCTTCATGCTAATCATGCTAACATCATGCTAGCTTCATGCTAATCATGCTAGCATCATGCTAGCTTCATGCTAATCATGCTAGCATCATGTTAGCTTCATGCTAATCATGCTAGCATCATGCTAGCTTCATGTTAATCATGCTAGCTTCATGCTAATCATGCTAGCTTCATGCTAGCTTCATGCTAATCATGCTAGCTTCATGCTAATCATGCTACCATCATGCTAATCATGCTAGCTTCATGCTAGCTTCATGCTAATCATGCTAGCATCATGCTAGCTTCATGCTAATCATGCTAACATCATGCTAGCTTCATGCTAATCATGCTAGCATCATGCTAGCTTAATGCTAATCATGCTAAATCATGTTAACGTCATGTTAGCTTCATGCTAAATCATGTTAGCTTCATGCTAATCATGCTAACATCATGATAGCTTCATGTTAAATCATGCTAGCTTCATGCTAGCTTCATGCTAAATCATGCTAAATCATGTTAACGTCATGTTAGCTTCATGTTAAATCATGTTAGCTTCATGCTAAATCATGTTAGTTTCATGATAAATCATGCTAGCTTCATGATAAATCATGTTAACTTCATGGTAAATCATGTTAACTCATGCTAGCTTCATATTTCATCATGATAACTTTTTTAAATCATGCTAGCTTCACACTAAAACATGTCAACAGCCAGGTAAACTACTAGACTAAGTTTCTTTTACATTTCTGTCAATCAACTTTTTTGCATTTTCATGCACTGGTAATTCCTTGGGAATTGCATTTCTAGTTATTATTATTATTATTATTATTATTCTTCCAACCAAATTTCCGCAATTAATACGGCTCGAACCGTTTAACTTAGAAACTTCATTCAAACTCTCAAACGTGCGGACTATTCGGGAATAGTGTGCTATGACTTTTATAAGCGATCGGGGGTACGGTCTTCGCCCCAGGGGCGAAAAAGCAGCCGAAAAATCCCATAGACTTAACATTGCGACAAACTTTGACGAGTCGTAGCTCAGACCTAGGATTTCACAGAAACTTGTGACTTGCCACATTTGAAGAGGCTGGCAGGCTCTGTAAGAACATACCTCACTATGGGGTGTAAGCTGTACCCCTGGGGTGTAAGAGGTCCCCAAATTTCCCCATAGACTTATAATGGGGCAGGAATCATGCCCATATAAGGAACTAAAAACGTCCCGGATGGGATATCTTTGCAGCGCAGTGTCATAGAGACATGGGGGTGGGCTCATTTTACTCAGGCATCCAATCAGTCCCTTAGGATCCTTATTGAGCTATCAAGCCACGCCCCTAGCAACCATTTTGGGCACCCTAGCAACATCTCCCATAGACTGCCATTATAAAATGCCCAGATGGATATCTTTGCAGCACAGTGTCACAGAGACATGGGGGTGGGCTCATTTTACTCAGGCATCCAATCAGTCTCTCACCATCCTTAATGAGGTATTAAGCCACGCCCCTAGCAACCAAATATGAGCAGCCTAGCAACATAATAAACAAAGCCTTATATCTCTGGATCCGGACATCATAGAGACATGGGGGTTGGGTCTTTGGGTCATATTAGCTTCATGCTTGCTTCATGCTAAGTCATGCTAGCTTCGTGCTAGTTTCATGCTAGCTTTATGCTAATTTTATAATAAATCTTGCTAACTTAATGTTAAATCATGCTAGCTTCATGTTAAATCTTGTTAGCTTCATGCTACATCATGCTAGCTTCATGATAATCATGCTAGCATCATCTTAATCATGCTAGCATCATGCTAATAATGCTAGGATCATGCTAATTTCATGTTAAATTCATGCTAACTTCATGGTAATCATGCTAGCATCATGCTAGCTTCATGCAAATTATGCTAGCTTCATGCTAATCATACTAACATCATGTTAGCTTTATGCTAATCATGATAACATCATGCTAGCTTCATGCTAATCATAGTAGCATCGTGCTAGCTGCATGCTAATCATGCTAGCATCGTGCTAGCTTCATGCTAATCACGCTAGCATCGTGCTAGCTTCATGCTAATCATGCTAGCATCGTGCTAGCTTCATGCTAGCATCATGCTAATCATGCTAGCATCATGCTAATCATGTTAGCATCATGCTAGCTTCATGTTAATCATGCTAACATCATGCTAGCTTCATGCTAATCATGCTAACATCATGCTAGCTTCATGCTAATCATGCTAGCATCATGCTAGCTTCATGCTAGTCATGCTAGCTTCATGGTAATCATGCTATCATCATGTTAGCTTCATGCTAATCATGCTAGCTTCGTGTTTATCATGATAACATCGTGCTAGCTTCATGCTAATCATGCTAGCATCGTGCTAGCTTCATGCTAATCATGCTAGCAACGTGTTAGCTTCATGCTAATCATGCTAGCAACGTGCTAGCTTCATGCTAATCATGCTAGCATCGTGCTAGCTTCATGCTAATCATGCTAGCATCGTGCTAGCTTCATGCTAATCATGCTAGCATCGTACTAGCTTCATGCTAATCATGCTAGCATCGTGCTAGCTTCATGCTAATCATGCTAGCATCGTGCTAGCTTCATGCTAATCATGCTAGCATCGTGCTAGCTTCATGCTAATCATGCTAGCATCTTGCTAGCTTCATGCTAGCATCATGCTAATCATGCTAGCATCATGCTAATAATGTTAGCATCATGCTAATCATGTTAGCATCATGCTAGCTTCATGCTAATCATGTTAGCATCATGCTAGCTTCATGCTAATCATGCTAGCATCATGCTAGCTTCATGCTAATCATGCTAGCATCATGCTAGCTTCATGCTAATCATGCTAACATCATGCTAGCTTCATGCTAATCATGCTAACATCATGCTAGCTTCATGCTAACATCGTGCTAGCTTTATACTAATCATGCTAGCATCGTGCTAGCTTCATGCTAATCATGCTAGCATCGTGCTAGCTTCATGCTAATCATGCTAGCATCATGTTAGCTTCATGCTAATCATGCTAGCATCATGTTAGCTTCATGCTAATCATGCTAGCATCATGCTAATCATGCTAGCATCGTGCTAATCATGCTAGCATCGTGCTAGCTTCATGCTAATCATGCTAGCATCGTGCTAGCTTCATGCTAATCATGCTAGCATCGTGCTAGCTTCATGCTAATCATGCTAGCATCGTGCTAGCTTCATTCTAATCATGCTAGCTTTGTGCTAACTTCATGCTAATCATGTTACAATCGTGCTAGCTTCATGCTAATCATGCTAGCATCGTGTTAGCTTCATTCTAATCATGCTAACATTGTGCTAGCTTCATGCTAATCATGTTAGCATCGTGTTAGCTTCATGTTAATCATGTTAGCATCATGCTAGCTTCATGCTAATCATACTAACATCATGCTAGCTTCATGTAAGCTTCATGCTAATCATGCTAGCATCTTGCTAGCTTCATGCTAATCATGCTAGCATCATGCTAGCTTCATGCTAATCATGCTAGCATCATGCTAGCTTCATGCTAATCATGCTAGCATCATGCTAATCATGCTAGCATCATGCTAGCTTTATGCTAATCATGTTAGCATCATGCTAGCTTCATGCTAATCATGCTAATCATGCTAGCTTCATGCTAGCATCATGCTAACGTCATGATAACATCATGATAACTTTTTTAAATCATGCTAGCTTCACACTAAAACATGTCAACAGCCAGGTAAACTACTAGACTAAATTTCTTTTACATTTCTGTCAATCAACTTTTTGCATTTTCATGCACTGGTAATTCCTTGGGAATTGCATATCTAGTTTATGCACATTATACCTTTTTTGTTTTCTAGGAAGTATCGCCATTGTAGTGCCCCTGGTTCTTCTCGTGTTTATCATCACCGCTGTTACTCTGGGACTTCTTATTTGCAAAAGACGGCAAAGGTAAACAAGCCCATCAGTTGTGGGAGACCGAATTAAAATGTTTAGTCAGAGAATTGCTAATGTGATGTGATTTGTTGATGTTACCCTAGAGTCAGCTTCAGCATTCGATTTGTGTGCAGTGGCTTATTTTATTTCTACGAACATAACGTACATGATATATACGTTATCCTTTCACAGAGGGAAACAGGTGCAACGGCAACCCATGGCAAACGGCGGTCTGAACGTGGAGATCGGAAACCCGTCGTATAACATGTACGAAGTTGACCACGACAATCACATAGATGTGGGAAGCTTTCTTCACCCCAGCTTTACCCTTGACCCTCATAAGGTACAACATTATATCATCCAGGAAGTGTACATTTCAATACTGCAAAGTGATTGGCTCTTTCTTATCGTTAATTTGAGTATGTTGTCATGTATTCAGTAGATCCGGCTTCGGAGCTCAGGTTTATGATTTCGTTCTAATATAAACTACACTCACCTAAAGGATGATCAGGAACACCTGTTCAATTTCTTATTAATGCAATTATCTAATCAACCAATCACATGGCAGTTGCTTTAATGCCTTTAGGGGTGTGGTCCTGGTCAAGACAATCTCCTGAACTCCAAACTGAATGTCAGAAAGGTGATTTAAGCCATTTTGAGCATGGCATGGTTGTTGGTGCCAGACGGGCACTAGGGTGCTGAGTATTTTCACAATCTGCTCAGTTACTGGGATTTTCACGCACAACCATTTCTAGGGTTTACAAAGAATGGTGTGAAAAGGGAAAAACATCCAGTATGCAGCAGTCCTGTGGGTGAAAATGCCTTGTTGATGCTAGAGGTCAGAGGAGAATGGGCCGACTGATTCAAGCTGATAGAAGAGCAACTTTGACTGAAATAACCACTCGTTACAACCGAGGTATGCAGCAAAGCATTTGTGAAGCCACAACACGCACAACCTTGAGGCGGATGGGCTACAACAGCAAAAGACCCCACCGGGTACCACTCATCTCCACTACAAATAGGACAAAGAGGCTACAATTTGCACAAGCTCACCAAAATTGGACAGTTGAAGACTGGAAAAATGTTGCTTGGTTTGATGAGTCTCAATTTCTGTTGAGACATTCAGATAGTTACGTCAGAATTTGTCGTAACAGAATGAGAACATGGATCCATCATGCCTTGTTACCACTGTGCAGGCTGGTGGTGGTGGTGTAATGGTGTGGGGGATGTTTTCTTGGCACACTTTAGGCCCCTTAGTGCCAATTGGGAATCGTTTAAATGCCACGGCCTACCTGAGCATTGTTTCTGACCATGTCCATCCCTTTATGACCACCATGTACCCATCCTCTGATGGCTACTTCCAGCATGATAATGCACCATGTCACAAAGCTTGAATCATTTCAAATTGGTTTCTTGAACATGACAATGAGTACTAAAGACACTGTACGAAAATGACCCCCACAGTCACCAGTTCTCAACCCAATTGAGCATCTTTGGGATGTGGTGGAATGGAAGCTTCGTGTCCTGAATGTGCATCCCACAAATCTCCATCAACTGCAAGATGCTATCCTATCAATATAGGCCAAAATTTCTAAAGAATGCTTTCAGCACCTTGTTGAATCAATGCCACATAGAATTAAGGCAGTTCTGAAGGTGAAAGGGGGTCAAACACAGTATTAGTATGGTGTTCCTAATAATCCTTTAGGTGAGTGTATATTCTTTTAATAAATAAACACTGAGACTCATTTATAAGAAGTTCATGAATCACCATAAACATATGGCTTCGGTTTAATGAACAATTTTTTTTTACAGCAAACAATAATTCAAAAATAAAATGCATGCAGTCTTCCCCATGAACTTCGGCCCCGATCAATTCGTGACCTCCGTATTTGTAGCCTTCAAGCCACACAAAAACATCACACTCGAATGTACTGGCAGGTTTTTAATATATCTCCTCTTTAAACACACATCAAATGCATTTTCTAAGTAAACAAACTTAGCATCTCATTTGCATACATTAACAGGGTAAGGAAAAAAACTATGACATAGCTCACACCGGCATAGGTTTGTCACCTCGCCTGCAAAAATAGAAAAATAACACCTCTAGTCATGAAAAAGAAATGAAACTTATCACTCATGTATATATGTTAGCAAGTAAAGAAAAGTATAAGGTATTCAGACGAGGTGTCGCAAAGCCTTTAGCACCTTCACTTGCAGCCAGGCCAGGCCTGCGTGTCAAAGGTCACAGAACACTTTTTAGAACTTTTTTTAACTTTGCTTTGCAAGGTTGTGCATTAAACTGACTATAATCTTTAATGCATTTGACATTATTCTAAGGTGTTACCTATTGTTTATAAATTTTTTGCAAATAAATATCGCGCACAACCTTATAGCCCCTTGAAATTGGTTTCGAAACTGCGCTCTTAGAACGAATGTGTTAAAAACAACCAGAATCCACCCATCTCGAAACAACACATTTTGTGTTACTTTAAACACAACTTGTGTTTTTTTAACACAAACTCAACACAAAATGACACATAATGTGTTAAAAGCTTAACGCACAAAGATGTGTAAAAAATTAACCCATCCCTTCTAAGAGCGTGTGTTTGTTATTGCTATATGCAATGTGGTTCATATCTGTAAACAAATATATTTTATTTACTGTTATTTGGTCCCTGAGGAAAATTTAGTCTTTATAGCACTTAAACATTAAATTTTACACAAATATCTTTGCCTCAGAAGCACAATGTGTGCCAGAAGTCATAATAACACAGTAGCAATTAAAGTTTTATATTTTCCTATTACAATAATATTATCACAAAAACTTTTTCTGCCCTTTTATATGTCATTTGGGTTGCAACCCGAATTCCCCGAATAATTTAGTCTAATTTACTATTTTAATATGTTCATATTGCTGTACTTCAAATGTGTTGGAGCTAAGAAGTTGAAACTGGTATTGCAATGTTTCCTTTTGTTTTCCAGGGCTGGTGCGTGAGGTCCAGTGATTCTCGCAATTTACCCGCACACCCTTTGTCTGCACAAACTCTACCTATCCAGAACGCTCCAAAGGAGCTCATTCCAGGACAGGTGAACTCTTAACAGTCCTTTTGTAGTTGCTTTCCCAAACATTGCATTGATTTGGTGGCAGTGCACTACTAAATGCTCACCTGATGCTTCGTCCATCATGTTTTGTGCTTTATAGCAGGGTTTTTCAAACTTTTTGATGACACATATGAGGAACAGTGGCGGCTCGTGCGTGCTCTTCCGAGGGGCGCAAATTCAAAATATGTGTTCGGAGTGTCATGTGTGTTGCTTGTGTTTTCAAAATATGTGTTTGTTGCGTCATGTAAACCATGTGCATCACGTGTTTTGTCAAAATAAGTGCCTGCTGCACACACGTCAAAACCGTTTATGATAAAAGAGACGCTCACGTTCACAAAATACATGCAAGACACTCCCTTAACAGTAAACTCTGATTACGCATGAGATTATGCGAATATCTGGCAAACGCAAGTGTCTCTTTTATCATAAACCCTTTAGATGCGTCTGCAGCAGGCACTTATTTTGACAAGACACGTGATGCATGTAGGTTCACTTGACGCGCAGAACACATATTTTGAAAAAAGGAACCACATACATAACGAGCTTCGCATGTTGTGACGAACTTCGCATCGTGCACCCTCAAAAAAAAGAAGTCAGTCGCCACTGATCAGGAACCTAAAATATATATCCATATTTTTTTAAGAAACATTTAAATTGTGTTAGATAAATATTTGTAATATTATAAGCAAACTGTTTACAAACTTAAATATTTGGCTACGCAAACTTTTCACAATATCTGCTTTGTATTTTATCTTTTGAAATTTTTTGAGGACCCCTTGGGACCTTCTAGGGGACTCCCCCCAAATCCCAGTTTGAAAACCTCTGCTTTAAAGAAGTGTAGGAAATCCATTGTACAGGTTTTATGGAAAGTATGATCTTCTTGATAATATGGTAGCTTTTTATAGTGTATTACCGTATTTTCCAGACTATAAGTCGCGTTTTTTTTCATATTTTGGCTGGTGCTGCGTCTTATTCTTAGGGGCGCCTTGTAAGTCTGTATAAATAAATTTTGACATTTATGAGGCAAGAGACAACATTACCGTCTACAGCCGCGAGAGTCCGCCATATGCTGCTTCTGTATTTTTGCAATTCAATGGATTTAGTGATATTGAATGACGAGTCCGCGAACTTGATGCTCGGTGGCTTGTTCGGTTGATTTATCCTCGTAGCCTTCCATGTAGCTATTGTTTATCGTTTAAATAACTGATAATGTTACAATTAGGTACAAACATCTATTCAGCCTGCTGTTCTGTGTGCTTTTGTTTAGTTGAATAACTTGCCTCTCCAGATGAAATGTGTGTTCTTCGGCACGGATTTGTGAAATAATTTTATAAATAAATGCCACGAATAGTCCATTGCGACTTATATTATGTTATTTCGTCAACTGACGCATTTTTGATTGGTGCGACTTATAGTCCGGAAAAGTAGTAACAAAAAATCATTATTAACTAACTTCCCGTTCAGACTGCCAGCGACTAGCAGTAGATGTGGATCCCTCATAAAATGTTTTCCTGGACTGCGATTTGTGTAGTAACTACATACTAAATAAATCAAATATTTTGCTTTTACAGGCAATGAACTATTCAAACCCCATATACACAAAGATGTACCATGACGGACAACATTGTCGAAAGCCAGTCATCAACCTCGACACTAGACGTGACGTTCTTCCAAAGAGACTGGAAACGACGATTCGAGAAACGGCGGCGTAACCTAGCTTTTCAACGACTTGCTTTTTTATACAAAAAAACTCTGTATAAAATGTATAAAACCACAAAAATGAACTTCATCGTCAGGTTTATTGATCTGTTTTTGTTCTTGCCACCTCATTTCGTCTCGTCCCACACATGTTTCATTATTGGCAACATATTTATTTTTACGTTATTTTTGCAGTTCAGATGCAATTCGGGGCTGTTAAATCACTTTTTATAAACGATTAATGCTGTGTTTTTCTTTGCTTTGTGACTTTGTATATGCACTACACGAAAACAAAAAACAAACCGTTCACAGCTGCTCTCTCTCGAAAGGCTTTATATACATTTAAAGATGTATTTTATATAGGTTTATTTACGTACACGGTATGTATATGTTTTCTTGTTGGTGGTATGATCACCAATGCCTAGATATTCCCAAGTTGCCTCTATACATTTAGCAGTATAAGGAGAAACTGATATTTAAATGCATCGTATATGCTCACATCACAGATTTATTTTTATATTTCTCATCGAACTGCAAACATGTTCCCATATCAAGTAGATCAACGTTGTTTTTGGATGCTTTAAATATGCAGTCGAAACCGAAAGTTAAAGTTGGTTTCACTTTCTATTTTGGATGTTTCATTAAAATATCCGTCCGCACTATAGGGGCTATAAAATGAATACAGATTCACTTTCACTTCACATGTTATGTTCATAATAAACACACGCGCGCGCATTCTCTGTGCAAATGTACAAACTAGAGCGGAGAAAGTTTTATAATTTTATAGTTGATTTGTACGTCCAGTTTGCTTGTATTTTCTGGAAGTGTAATAAATGTTCAAAGTTTTATACAGAAAAATGTACACAGTATATTTGGTCCGTCTTCACTTTGGGTGAAAACTGAACTGTTGTTGTTTTTTTTTTTAAATAAAAAGATTAATCCTGTAATAATTCATAAGCGTTATATTGCACTGAGCAATCTCACGGTTGCCGTTGTTTTAAGGGAGTGTAGGAAACTATTTAAATTTGTCATTGTAATACTCGCACATATTTACCTAATGTGATTTTGGACCAAGAATTATAAAATAAAATGGATTTTCTTGCCATTTCAAATGCGTTGCTACATACTTCAAAATGCACACTGTTCTCATCTGCAAGTATTGTGTTGCCTTTCTTGTTACACAGGTTTGTAGGAGACAAAAGCAAACATATTTTCATAGCATCACTATACATTTCCATATACTGTAGATCATAAGATAAGACTTATCCAAAGTCAAACATCAAAGCCCAGTGTCACATCACATACTAAAGATGTTGGAGCTTTTTCCCAATATGAAGAACCGGCAAGGAAAGAGGAATACTTTTGGCTCAATGCATTTTACCATTTTATTAGTTGGTATTCAGATGTTGATGGATCGTGAATTTTCATGTCCATGTATTCCCGGATTTAACGCAATATTGATGAGTTTAATTTTTTTTGCGCCTGTTGTTTTTGCCCTGACTGTGATGATGTTCTTCCAGAGGCCTTGCAAACAGAAATCCATCTGTTCTCTGACATTGTCAAACGTTGTAGATGTTGTTTTACCTCTTCTGGTTCCACCTTTACTATGGATGTTTTTTTTGCTGTTTGACGGCGAGTACATTGCTTGTGGTATGACACACTGGGAAGGAGATTACCTCCTGGATGAAGAGATCCAGATGAAATGGTGTAAACCAACCAAACTAAACAGCACTGGAGCGAGAGGATCGGACCTAAGAGATCAGATCGAACAAATTGTGTACTACTCGCGAGTAAGTAATAAAATTCAATATATATTTTTGCATCCCATGTACTGTAGCAGCTACTGTAGCTATAAATCAGAGGTGGGCAAATTAGGGCCCACGGGCAGTTTATAATTATATTAAACATTGTGTAGTAGGGCTGGGTATCGATTCAAATGTTCCAGGGGTGCGTTTCCCAAAAGCATCGTTAGCCAACGAACATCGTAAGTTCTATCGTTACTAACATCGTTTAACGATTTGGTGTTTCCCGAAACCATCGTTCAAACGAACATTCGCAAACTGCATCGCTAACTTGTGTCGTTGGAACGACAGCTCTTGACCTGTCGTTAAAAGCATCGTTCTTTGTTATTATCATATGTAGACTTACGTTGATCTTACTTTTGAATAAAATAAGCAAAAAACATGTAGTACAGTCAATATCCATCATTCGAAATATATAAAAATTTTATTTTACGTCTTTAAATGTGTAAACAGAATGAAAGTGCTGCATTTGAAAACTGTGCATGTGCGCATCCCTGGGAGGAGTGACGTAAGAGGGAACTTGCGCGTAAATTAAATATCTTAAAAAAATAAACAATAGATAACTAAATCACGATAACAAAATCAGTCTTCCCATGCAATATATGTTATTTACAGAAATAATCTGACATTAAATCGATTTGCACAGATTAATTAGTACTTCACCCCCCACGTGACATCATCAACTATGTTGTTAAACCAACGTCGTTCAAACGACGAATGTGCGATAAAGTTACTATGCTTTCGGGAAACAGTCGTGACAAGGTAGTTTGTTTCTCCAACGATGCATCGTACTATGGTCGTTCAACGAGTTATGTCGTTGTTTGGGAAACGCACCCCAGATCGATTCACTAACTATCAAATCGATTCAATTTCGATTCTCGGTTCGATTTTCAATTAAACTTTTTTGTCGCTTTTTATACTCGATTCTTGATTCAACTCAATTAATTTATATAATATTATATTAGAATATTAGAATATAGACTGAATGAATGAATGACAGGCTTGTCTCTCGCTCCTTGGTAACATCACGCAAGGCAACAAAGAGGGTGACATCTAGTAGAGAAGACTAGTAATTATATTAACGTTAATCTTACGTAGAAATGTTTGCGAAAATAAATATGGGGAAAAAATCGATTAGTGGCCTTTGAGAATCGATTTTGAATCGACCACATAAAAAACGATTACTCAGAAAAAAAAAGTTTTTGCCCAGCCCTATTGTGTAGTAGTAACTGAGTGTTTATTTTATAATAAATTAAAGGCGCTCTAAGCGAATCTGTGTGACGTTACTTTTTGTTGATGTTTGAACTGTTTTCAAACAAACGGAGCGTAGCTAACTCCTCCCCGTCCCCCTCCCTTCTGTGCTTTCATGAACACGCCTAACCCCCACCCCCAAATGCTTCTTGTCGTTAATTGTCTGGAACACTTTGTTTTGTTTCATGCTGGTAGGTTTGGCCAATTTGTTTTAATTGCAGTTTGTGAAGCCTAGGCTGTCTACAGAGATCGCGTTTGTTTACAGTTTGATCAGCGGACAGGCAGCAAGCAGATAGTGAGGAGATGTATACTGTATGAAACAAAAAATGTTTTATGGTCTAAAACGCGTCAATTCGCTTAGAGCACCTTTAAGGTACATTTGTCATTAACATGCACCTCTAAACCTGATGTGGCCCACCCATGCAATAAATACTAAAAACTATTTGTACGGTTTAAAAATCAAACATTGAAATGTGCTCACACTAACGTTTTGTGTAAATGTAATATATTAAAGGTGCAGTGTGTAAATCTTAGCGCCATCTAGTGGTGAGGTTGCTATTTGCAACCAAGGCTCTGTCCACTGCTCACCTCTCGCTTTTGAAACACATAGAGAAGCTACGGTAGCTGCCACCGGACAAACATGTCATCTTTGGAGACAACTTTGTGAAAAAAGTTGGTCCATTAAGGGTTCTGTAGAAACATGGCGGCACAAAATGGCGACTTCCATGTAAGGGGACCCTCAGTATATAGATAAAAACGTCTCATTCTAAAGTAATAAAAACATAACGGTTCATTATAAAAGGTCTTTATACACCTCTGATAATATAGTTTTGTAATTTATTTTGCATTTCTGTCAAGAGATTCTTATAAAAACTACACACTGCACCTTTAAGTATAATAATATTTTTATATTTAAAATGTTTTATTAAATACTGAACACTGTTATGTGTTATTTTTAATAGCTCTCAGCTTTAGCGTTGCTCTTGGTCATCTGCACTGCTGTCATGGCTGCCATTGTTTGTCGAGACTGCACCCAGCGATCGAATGAAGCAATGCAACTATCAGAGATCTCAGAGGGGCAGATGCAACACCAGCCTGATAACATCTAAAAATACATTAGGGTCTGCAAGAATTGAGAGTCATACCTGTGATTGTAAAACCACAGGATGTGTTGTCAACCGCAATGTAGTTACCAGCAAATGTTTCTTTAGGTGAAAGTACTAAATGCATTTAACAAGATTATCTGCAATGTGTCTTAAAGGGACACTCCACTTTTTTTGAAAAGATGCTCATTTCCAGCTCCCCCAGAGTTAGACATTTCATTTTTACCGTTTTTGGAATCCATTCAGCTGATCTCCGGGTCTAGCAGTACCACTTTTAGCATAGCTTAGCATAATCCATTGAATCTGATTAGACCATTAGCATCGTGCTAAAAAAGTAACCGAAGAGTTGTGATATTTTTCTTATTTAAAACTTGACTCTTCTGTAGTTACATCATGTACTAAGACCGACGATTTTCTAGGCAGATATGGCTAGGAACTATACTCTCATTCTGGCGTAATAATCAAAGACTTTGCTGCCGTACCATGGCTGCAGGAGGTGCAATGATATTACGCAGCGCCTGAAAATAGTCCCTTGATTACTTTCAATAGCAGGGGACTATTTTCAGATGCTGTGTAATATCAAAAAAGCTTTTCTATTTTTCTTAAGAGATGTTAATGATGTTATTATAAACATACGTGTTAAATTGCAACCAACACAAATACCATAATATTGTATAATAAAAAAAACAATGATCTGGTTCACCGAAACCACAAGGTTGGTCTGTGAATAGGAAGTAACTTTCTTTAAAAAGTGTGAGACACTGCACAGTGCTCCTCAAACGCTGACACACCTCCACAGCAGCATTTTAACTCGCCATATCACAACAAGAAGAGAAAATATCAAGTAAGTTTAAGATGAGTTGCAAATGAATATAAATTGGTACAGATGATTGTAGTATGTTATTTATTTCATAAAAGTGCCTATTCTAGCCTAACAATTTTTTTATTGTTACATTAACAATGGTTAAAGCATTGATTTTCTAAGCTGTCATACAGTAGTCGTGATTTAACCAGATAAACAGAGCGATAAAACAGTTGGCGTAACCCATTACTATACTTGCCTTGACTGAAGTTTAAGTGAGGTGTCAACTAAATGGGTAAACTATAGATAGATGACTTCTGCCTTGGTCATGACAGTATTTAGCAATAGAAATCATACTTTCATAAATGTACTATTTATATGTATGTGTTTGGTGTCATTCTGTCAACTATCGACATTTCTGCAAAATTCCCAAAAATTAATAATGTTTTATTTGCATTTATTTACTGACAATTTAAATGGGGAAATGGTAAGAATAACAAAAAGTACTGTTGCGGTGTTTTTAGATATAGAATAATGTAATGCAGTGTCTCAATTTTTTTGGGCTAAAGTACACCTTTATATGATTTTTTTTCAAGCTACCCCTTGACCAGACAACTAAAATTTGCTTTAAAATACAGTTATGCCTTATACTTTTTAATTATATTTAGATACCGAAGTTGTGTAAAGCCATATATAAAGCAATAACCCGCACCTGTCATTTTATTGCAAACTCTCATTATTTTGCATGTAGACACTTCTTCTGATTTTGGATGAATAAATAAAGAGTCAATAAATAACTCTTAAAATTTGTGTTTTAAATGTATGAATTTATTTTAATGCATGTAGTCTTAATTTCATAAATAAAAATACTATTATTATGATTTATGTCAGATTCGACTTTCTCTCACATACCCCCTGCAGTACCCCCAAGTACCCCTAGGGGGTTATTGGTGGAATAACCCTGATTTTAAATCGGATCTTTCATGTGTCTTGTCATGAGCTTAGTCTTTTACATTTGTTTTTGTTAAAATTCAA